>CM038635.1:30379190-30799190 GCA_021554675.1 Leuciscus idus | reverse complement strand
GTTACCTCTTTTAGAGATTCCTATCACTCATAAGGCAGTGGAAGACTATATCATGAATTATACTGGTATATTATATTGGTCTGACAAAGGCTTCCATCACACTAGACTTCACATTTGCCCTTCAGTGCATGACAGGAGCAGAAGCAATCCTTCAAACTCTTGATCTGATTGCTTTCGACAGTACGGAAGGGCGTCTTTGTGGTGCCGTCATCACTCTATTGAACTCTGTAGTGCCCCAAAGTTTGACCTAATGGTTCCTGTTTACTCGTCCTCACGTCACTTCCAACGTGACTGTGTGTCTTAATAGATTACACAGCCTCACTGGAATGACAAAAGCTTAACAGGCCTATCTTTACAAATGTAGTAACTCTCTGAACTGCTCATGTTGGACTCGTTGTAGTTGTCTTAATAGTAGTGCTTATATTTATATGGACCATATCATTATTGGGTTCTAGCCTTTTATTATTATATTATTTATTAATGGATTTTTTTTTTTTTTTTATGTTTTAATATAATGTGTCATTTTTAATAAAAAAATAAGCTTACTTTTATAGCTGATCATTTCAGTGTTTGAAGCATTTAAAACTGGAGTGTAAATTTTTTTTCATTTATATATCAAATATAATGTTTAACATGCTTACATTCATTTAACATAATTTTAACATTAGATAAGATAATTATCTATCAATATTATCAAAATATCTAACATGCATTTAATGTACTTTTTATTTTTAAGAATTTTAATAATCAGGATTACAATGGAATACAAGGGGGAAACATCTATAAAAAAAAAAAAATTACACCTAGGAAAAAAGTCATGGAAATTTCTTTAGTGAATATAAATAATTTTTAGTTATGTTCCACTATATAATATTTCAGATATTGTCTTATTGGACACCCCAAAACTTTATAATTCTTTTTAAATCATGTATTGTAAATTAGAAAGCATATATTATATTCAGTAAATATTCTATACATTTATTATACATTTTAAATTCTACATTAAATATATATGGTTTTTAGTAGTGTGTCAATCGATTAAAAAATTTACTAGATTAATCACACATTTTTACTGTAATTAATCGCAAAGTTTTTAATATACAGTATTTTTATAATGTAATAATTTCACAGTTAATCTCCAAATTAATGTAGGAACAACATAAAGACAGTATATTTTAAGTACTTGTTTAATGGCATGTTTTTATGAATGAAGGCCAGTATCACCAATAGTAATACAGCAACTGGTGTCTATGAAATTTTTTTATTTAAGCATTAATTATAGCCATTCAGCATTACAGTGTAATTGAAAGCTTTCGATATTTATTTATTTTATTTTATTTTTACATTTGTTATCCTTCAAAAAAAAAAAAAACTTTTAATTTAAGTGAACTTAAAAGAATCCTCACATAAACCCATAATAAATGTCATATTTACCTGTCAATATGCAAAAATGTAATAAAGTTATCAAGCAGTCTGCACTGCATAAATTGTAAATTAAATCTAGATTAATCCTTATTAAAGCTACAAAAGTTCTTTAGTTAAGAGCAGTGAGTTGTTTTCTCTGTTCCCTTTGTTCTTTGATTAACTTTACTGATAGACAGCATTATTGGCTGCTGTCACTTTAAGAGCAGCTGCTGCCGAACATGACGCGGATCTCACACGCGCTTCATTCTCTCACAACTTTAATTTAAGACTTTGTTTAACTCATTTAAGACTGCTCTCTATGAGGATACTCGACTAAACGGACAGTTCAGTTGCATAATTGTGTGTATATTGTTCGTTCAAGTGTCTTTCTGTACGTCGTGTGTCACATATAGACAAGACATTCACAGACAGCGCGTTATCTTTTGTCGCGCTTGAAAGGTTTAAAAGCATTTGCATGAATAAGATCTTATTAGCGTTATCATATAGCCTAATGTAACGCTAGCTAAAGAATGACAGAAAAAACGGATGCTGTGTTTATTGCGTTAAACTGAGGAAACGACTGCATGCGTTAACCCATTAACGTTGAAAACACTAGTTTTTAGTTATGCTCTGAAATGATTTTTCAGATATTGCTATACACAAAGTCTTATTGGATCCTAATAAGTATAATTGGGAAACAACTGGGGAAAAAAATATTGAATTATATGAAAACTACAGAAATATAATGCATAATTTAAACTGGTTTCTGATCAAAGTGAACTCTCTCTCTCTCTCTCTCTCTCTCTCTCTCTCTCTCTCTGTTCTATAAATAAGCATCTTCTGTTCACCTGCACCTTTTCTCTCAGTGTCTGGTGCTGTGCCACATCCTCTCTGTAATCAGCAGGCGTCTCACCGCTGTGTGTGTGTGTGTGTGTGTGATCTGCAGCTATCTCATGTAGGCAGCTGGATGGGACAGTGGCTGATGTTGTGCAGTGTCTGAAGTTTGCCAGCAGCATGCCTGTTATGAGCCAGCCCTGCCTGTTACCGTGCAGAGACGACTGCCAGCTCACCAACTGGTCCAAGTTCTCTCCTTGCAGCTCGGACTGTGTAGGGGTTCGTACGCGGAGGAGAGCTCTCGTGGGTAATTAGGACATATGCATCATTAACACTGTGGTTTGAACTCAGGAGGTATTACTGTACCATTAGTTTCCATGAGCAAATCACTGAACCAGAGATAGCATAAATGCTAAATGACTTCTAGCACAAGGGATTATCCTCATTATGGTCCAAAAATATTTTTTATGTATTTCTAGGACTGGGTAATGCAAAGAAAAGGCGATATGCAACATTTTACAGTATTCAGAATATCTTTTTTTTTTTTTTCTGCTTTTATTTAATAAAAAATTCAGTAAGAAATTGTTGTAAAATTATATAACTCACAAAACATCATGAATATTGGATATATCACCCACTTGTTACACTGTATATTAACAGCCCTGCATGCTTTAGCTTCATATCATGTCGAAAAAAAACATGGTAATACCATTGTGCTTTTTGTAAGAAAGCAGCTGAGAGACACGATGAGTCTGGCTGCTGGCAGCAGGTTTAGAGTTGACCTCAGTGTTCATGACTCATTCATTAGTGAGCTTAATTAATCAACCGTAATCAACACTTACTTCCTCTGATTTCAGGAAAAAGCAAGAAGAAGGATAAGTGTAAGAACAGCCAGATGTACCCGCTGAGCGAGACTCAGTACTGCCCCTGTGACAAATACAACGCTCAGCCTGTGGGTAACTGGTCCGACTGCATCTTGCCCGAGGGCCGAGTGGAAAGCGCTCTGGGCATGAAGGTACAGGGAGACATTAAGGAGTGCGGGCAGGGCTACCGGTACCAGGCCATGGTGTGCTACGACCAGGATAACAGGCTTGTGGAGACGTCACGCTGTAACAGTCACGGTAAGAAGTTCATCATGTAACTGACGTCATGACATTAGGACTTACTTATAGTTAGCCAAACCTTCCTAGACTGCGCTAAACTAATTTATATTCATTAGCCAAGACAAGCCATGGTAAAAAAAATCCCATCCTGTGAAGAATTGACTCTTAAGTCCTTGAAGACTAGGCATGTTCCCCCCTCCCCCCTCAGATTTATGAACCAAGTGGATTTTTAAAATGCAGCTTGAAAGCTTTTTTTAAAATTGTCTTTAAAAATGTCGTTGAAAAATTAAACGTTTATTCTGAATAATTATTGATTTAGTTTTTTATCTTATTTTATTTTATTTTTTAATTTATTACCAGGCAGTCTAAATATTGTAACTGTTTTTATGGACCTTTAGTTACGCTGCATCCCAATTCTCCGACATATACTATGCCCTAAAAGTATGTACTGTTTTTGTGAAGAAAAAGTACATACTTCTGAGTGTGTTGCAAGTCACCGCTCTGTCTCTTAGTTACATGCATCCAGTCACTGTTTAAACTGCCCTGTCAATCATCTTGTCACAGTTAAAATCCTCCACATTCAATTAAATTAAATTTCCTACTGTGTCAGAGCTAAATATACCCTCTGTTCAGTTTAGTTCTTGTCTGGTGTCTTCAAGGTTAAGGTTGGATTGTGTTGCTTCTGTTTTCTTCTTCTGTGTCTTCATGTGCCAAAGTGTTTGGTTTGGTTTATTTAGTTTAATAAAGTTTGGCTGCTGCTAATGGATCCTCTACTTGCTTCCTTGTGGAACCAACCTGTGACAAATATAGTATTATTTTTATTTTATTTTATGTTTTAAAGCTGATAATACAAGTGCTTGAAGCATTTAAAACTGAAGCTTTAGCAATGTTTTTTTTTTTATTATTATTATTTGCTTTATTTAGTTAATTTTGATAAAAATAAGCTACTTTGAAGAATTTTAATTAAATAGGTTTGCATGGCCATGGAAAACCCTGCCAAAATAAAATTATTATTTTTATGCCTGGAGGTTATCGAAATGGAAAGGAAAAACATCTATTCAAATGGAAACAAATAAAATATTAAAAGTCATGCTTTAAACTGTTGCCTCGTGGGCAAGTGCGCCAACATGTATCGCTGTTGTGCTTCAGGAGACACGAGTTCGAGTCCCGGCTCGTGGACCTTTCCCGATCCCGTCGCTTCTCTCTCTCTCTCTCTCTCTCTCTCTCTCTCTCTCTCTCTCTCTCTCTCTCTCTCTCTCTCCCCCCCACCTGACTTCCTGTCTAGTTACTGTCCTATCCTAATAAAAGGCAAAAATAAAAATAAAAAAAAGTTTTCATTCATTCATTTATATATATATAAAAAAAAAACCGATCTAAATTTGTTGAGTCCAATCAAGTCGTACCTCCCACATATGATTTGCTTTATACTGAAAATCTACTCATCTTCAATTCAAGTCAAATTGAGTCTGGCTAATAACAGCCCACTTAGGAACGGGGTAGTTTTATGTTTAATGCAGTTTAGGGGCAGGTGAATACCACCTCCATTTGATCGTGTGTTGTTTCATCCCTGTTAATTTGTCATTTTCTATAACTTCCTCTCTCTAGTGACCTTTCTTCTGCTCTGTCTTTAACTGATCTCCTCTGTTAGTGAAGCTTTTGGTGCATTGCTCACTTAATCTTGTTATTTGTATGACGAGCAGGCTGGTAAGAGCTCCAGGCGCCGCTCGGTTGGTTCTGCCCTCTGTCTGAGTGGCTGTTTCGCCCGGCTGATCTCCAGGTATAAATCTCTGCCCTCATTAAAGACCGCATGCTGTCCGCGGGACTGGGCCTAATCAGAGCTGACTCTAACCACTGACAGATACTCTCGCTTTTGCAGCATACGGCCCACGTGGGGATGGGAATTGAGAACGGGTTCTCATTTAGGACTGAATCCTTTTTTCTTTTATCTTTTTTTATGCACAAATGATTTTCTTTTCTTTTTTTTCTTTTTTTTATGCACAAATGATTTTCTTTTTTTTTCTCTTTTTTTATGCACGAATGATTTTCATGACATCAGGGTCATAAATAAACACTGCAATATAAATAATATAAAAAAAAAATTATTTACATTTTTATATTTATACATTATATATATTTATCATTTGAATTTTTATATATTTATTCTTTATATAGAAATAAATAATAAATGTAAATATTTATATAAATAATTGTATGTAAAAATCTGTAAAATCTTAAAAATGAGCTTTGGTGACTACATAAAGTTGTCATTGCATTTTCTACTAAAGTTACCAGTTAACTCACTATTATATATGGTTTAATTTGAACTCTAATAATGACCCTAATTTTAGTTACGATTAAACAGAAATCTTCTAGTAAAGAAAATCTGTTGCAATTTATGATACTAATATGGGCTATTTAAATAGTGATGCTTGACTGGGCAAACATCAATAATAGATACTGATGATAGTGATGATTTGTAGGTTGATCAGCAGCCCACGTTTAAAAACTGTGAAATGAGAGTTGTCAAATGATAATGAAGTAAGAAGTTGCCATGAGCTTAAAATAATCCTGGAAAAAGGCTCAAGTGTTGTATTATTCAGTTACTTCCTCTACTTTATTTCCCATGAGTTCAAAGACTTGAGAATTGAACTCCACAACTGATTTAAGTCAAATTATTTGCCAGAAAACATCAATGCATCACGAATGCCCTCCCGGGGACATTTCACCACTTCATGGGCTTTATGGATCTCCATGCGGCGTCTCTTAAAGCTCCCCGGAGTGGTGATGTCATCAGCAAATCCCTCATCATCTTTCTTTATCTTTTTTCCTCAATCCCATTACTCTCTCTGTCAAAATCTTTGTTCCAAAACCCAGTGAGCGGCTATACGTAGGCTGCATTGTAAGGTATCGCCAAAGGCAGCATCGCATATATCCTTCACGGAAAAGACAATCCTATAGTGCATTGCGACAGCCTCTGTGAAAAAAATCCAATATGTTGATGAAACAATTGGATGTTGATTCTAAATATAGTGATGTAATTCAGGAAATACTGATACAAATACTGACAAATACTAATAAAGATAATGAAATCCAATAAAAAATTGACTACTTTACCCAATATATGTTTGTGCACAGTTAAGATACTGTCTTAGAAGCAGCTCAGAAGGTTTTGGAGAGGAGCCATTCGCTCTCTCTCACTGGGTTAATCACTACAGTTCCTCTTAATAGAAGGTTCTGTCTTACATGCTGCCTTAGGCTACTAAAGAAATCCTTAAATACTCTCATATCTCTTCTCCAAAACAGGGCTAAACATAAATGCATGTTTATTTTTCTGAATGTTTCTTTGAACGCAACAGATACAGCAGTTCTGCATAGTATTTATTTCTGCTCATACATACACTACCGTTCAAAAGTTTGGAGTCTGTACGTTTTTGTTTGTTTGTTTTTACAGAAATTAACACTTATAGAGCAAAAAAATGATTCGTTGAATTTAATTTTTTTTTTAAATGGTAAGTGGTTGCACACAATTGATTTTAGCTACATTTAAACAAATGCATTAAGTTTAACTAAAATTGATTAAGTTCAACTTAACGCATTTGCTTAAATGTAGCTAAAATCAATTGTGTGCAACCACTTACCATATTTTTTTTTTTTATTAAATTCAACTAATAATTTTTTTCAGTGTATTTACAGTATAGACATTTATAATGTAACAGTGATTTCTATTTCAAATAAACAGTTATTTTGTACTTTAAAATTATCATACTTTCCACAAAAATATTAAACCGTGAACTGTTTTCAGCATTGATGATGATGATAATAATAATAAATGTTTCTTGAGCTATTATATGTGTGGCAATCATCATATTAGAATGATTTCTGAAGGATCATGTTACACTGAAGACTGGAGTAATGATGCTGAAAATTCAGCTTTGCATCACAGGAATAAATTACATTTTAAAATATATTCACATAGAAAACTGTTATTTTAAATTGTAATAATATTTCACAATATTACCATTTCTGGGTTTTTTTTTATCAAATAAATGTTGAGCATAAGAGCCTTCTTTCAAAAGCATAACCAATCCCAAACTTTTATACGGTCCTGAAATTGATCAGGAATGAAATGTTAATATGTTTTTAACATGAATGTTTAATGTTGTATTTACAAGCTTCAACAACTTTTGCATTTGTGATGGGATTCTGATGTTCATGCTTTGCCCTTAACAGGACTAGTTCACTTAAAAAATTAACATACAGTCATCATGCCGTTCCACTTATTATTTACTGTCAAGCCCAAAAACATGCAATTAAAGCATAAAACTAGTCCATGCTGTATGATGTGTGTGCTATATTGTGTGTTCAGGAACAGACAGATTTTGAACTAATCCTTAAAGCTTTCAGAGTAAGAAACTGTGAAACTAACTTGTTTTTCTTTGATGACTCACCCTTTTGGTTCGTGTGTGTTGCCCAGAGTCGGGATGTGGATTGTTTTGAAGGAATGAGGTCACTACGGGCACAACAGAATAACACGAGGACTGCCATGTTTGGTGAAGGCCAGTGGCGTCCTGCCACCTCTGAACTGGCTGTAGGGACAGAGAGCGTTGCATGTTGGGTCGAGTGGTCAGCGAACAGCCAGCGGAGGCTTGTTTTCTCCTCCTAGAGGGCATTTACTCTGTGTTAGCAGTGGAACAGGATTGACGTGTCTTAACACTGAGGGCCAGAGGAGATGGGAGAGCTGTTTTATACAGATGCATTGTGACTGTACAGGGTATTTGGGGTCGCTGCAGTATCCCCCCCCCCTCGGGAACCGGCTCTCTTCCTGCCCGTCACGGCCATGTCAAATCCTGGTTAATCTTTCGAGGGAGAAAAGACTGAGGGCCCTATCTTGCACCCAGCGCAATTGACTTTGTACACCGACGCATGTATCATTCCTATTTTGCACCCGCGCACAGCGGACTTTTCCCTCCACAGACGCACGTCGGTAAACTAGGAAATGAACTTGCGCTCCCGGGGGCGGTTCAGCGAAAAGAGGAGGCGTGTTCCGGCGCAAACGTTCCCTGGTGCTATTTTGCAGGTTTAGAAAACAATTCCGCCACTGACCAGGAAAAACCTAGTCTAAAGTCAGTGGCGTGTTGCGCATGTTATTCATATGCTATTTTAAGGGCGCATGCTTGGCCATAATCAATGTAGCGTGTGCATACCGTGCATACACTTTGATTCTCTCACACAGAAGCAGCCGTTTTCATTTTTGCAAATCATACATTATTACAATAGATAGATAGATAGATAGATAGACAGTTTATTATAAAAGCATACATCTACAGTAGCTTACACATTTACCCAAATTATTATAAGCCTGTTTAACCGAAGCTAATTTGGGTGTGTTTCTCCATCCCCAATGTCACTTCTCTGTGTTTTACGGCCCTGACGAGAACGTCGGTCTCCTCGGCTGTGAACCGCTCCTGGCGTGCGTCTGGCAAATCCGCCGTTATAATAGCAATCTGCCATGGAACAAGCGCGCCTGCTCTTAAAGGGAATGTGAGATGTCGCTCCGATTGGTTTATTTCACGTTACGCCCAAACCACACCTATGAGTAATGAAGCTACTTCAGACCAACCCATTTTAGATTTGCGTCGGGCGCAAGAGTCATTTATCCCGCCGGTATAATAGCAACAGCGCCCGTGACCCGCACACAAAGTTACTTGCGTTTCGCGCTTGATACTTGCGTTTCAGATCGTTAAAATAGGGCCCTGAAACTCACCCTTGACCTCTCTGATTAATTGCTTTGATTTTTCAATCAGAAGCCCCTCTAGGTGATTGTTTCACGGCTTGTGTTCGAACTGCTTGATAGTTGCACGAGATGTGGCAAGGTTTGAATGTCAGGCAGAGAGATGACATTGTTCAAAATTTGTTTTTGTTTTTTTTTTGTTTTTTTTACGTATTCAGATAAATTATGCAAAGAATTTGAGTGAATCTCATGAAACATGTCAGGATAATGTCTGGGTCATTCAAATATGAAACTGTATATGAAACTGCTGGCTGTTTTTAGGACCTTTACGGATCTAAGACTTTTTGCATTGGTTAAATTTGATCCATAACATATATATATATATATATATATGTATGTATGTATGTATGTATGTATATATTGTCAATTAAATAATTCGATTTATATAGACAAGTTTTTTTCCCATTTGATTTCACAATGAATATTTTCTTTTGTGATTTTGTGAGATTCTTTTCTAACATTGAGTCTCCTCATTAAATTGGTCTGAATCATTATACGGATTCCATCATTAGCACAGTAGTTGCACACAGTTGCATGCAGAGTCCAAAAAAGAACACTCACCAAGTGCCAAATGCTTGTAATATTGGTTTTGGCAAGGAATAGAACAAATAAAACTGGCCAGTTGGTTGCTTTAGGAAACAAATACAAGGTTGAAAACCGTCAGTCAGAGTTTTTCTTTGATTTTCGTATCAAAACAAGCAGTGTTAAGCATTGTCAGTGTTACACACACCACACTCAACACCTGAGGGGAAAAATTCAATTATTTCTGAGATAGGTGGCAACTGGCAAGTGACAAAATGACCTGTTTGCTGCAAAAAAGAAAACAACTTGAAGGGTTAGTTCACCCAAAAATGGAAACTGTCATTAATTACATGCACTCATGTCGTTCCAAATCTGTAAGACTTTCGTTCATCATACAAAGCGATCGAGTCTCTTCAGAATATTTGGGCTAAACCGCTCAATTCATATGGATTCGTTTTACGATCTCTTTATGAACTTTCTGAAGAGTCAAAGTGGAAGTTGGAGGGCAGTGCCGGCCCGAGCCTTTCGGGGGCCCTAAGCAGAATTTGATTTGGGGGCCCCCTCCCACCACGCAGAGTCACCTGTGCTTGACGATTATTGACACAATGTCACGCTATAATGTTACATTAGAAATTAATACAATGAGGTTATGTATTAATACAAAATAAATACTTAATAAAAAATAGATACTTAAAAAAGTTTTAACTTTTTCTTTACTCTTTTACTAACTCTTGGAAACTTCTGAAAACAAACTGTCACAAAACATATTAAAAAAATTATGTGCAAAATATCCTCCAACGTTTTGCAACACTTTGCAGTTTGAATGATGTCTTGTATGAACATGACGGGGTATGTTTATATGTTTCCACTGTTCGATCGCGCCCGCGACTCACACACACACACACACACACACACACACAAACAAACACACACACACACAACATATTCCAGCTTTGTAATCTTCCACTGTGATGTTTCCAAGCACATTTTTGCGCGTGTGAAGAGGATGATTTTTTTCTTTCGATATTAGAACGTGAGTGAAGTACAAAGCCTATGATAAAGAATAGTTTACCATCCAAATCCATCGCGAATGTTGAAACATTTTGATTCTAATGAGAGAGATACGTGAGCCCAACGCCGCTTACTTTCACTTTCGCTTTAAATTATTTCGTTTTGGCTTGTTTATAGTTATTTTTTTATTCTTGTTCTGTTCTGAATATCATTACATTTAAAGGATAAATCATTGATCAAATAAAAATTTTGTGACATGGCTTAACATTACCGTGAGTTTGCGCACAAATTGTCTATGCACGCGAGGTTATGCGCATGACTCAAACACTGGCAGACACAACAGCAGTTGTAGGCAGGTATATTGATCATGAAATCTGAATTTTCTTGTCTTGAATTATTAATCCTTTCATTCATTTATGTCACTTAAGTTAATTAATATGTAAAAAATAAAATAAATAAATAAATTTTAAAAATCGATTGGGGGCCCCAAGCAGCCGCTTAGTTCGCTTATGCCTCGGGCCGGCCCTGTTGGAGGGACAGAAAGCTCTCAGAGTTCATCAAAAAGATCTTCATTTGTGTTCTGAAGATGAGCAAAAGTGAATGAGATATGAGAGAATTTACATTTTTAGGTGAACTATCCCTTTAACCCTGTGCTTAAAGATTCAGCACGTCATGTTAGCTGAGGTTAATGATGTGTTAACATGCTATATAACATGCTATTACTGTGTGTTGTGCATTGATATGGTGAACATGTTTGACATCATAGCTGTTTTCATCGCGTGTGTGTGTGTGTTTGTGAATAACTGGTACGCTGTACTGACCAATCAGCTTCCAGAACCATCGGTTTTATAATGTATTATTTACCACAGTATTTTGGAGGCAGCAATTT
This sequence comes from Leuciscus idus, assembly GCA_021554675.1. Lineage (NCBI taxonomy): Eukaryota > Metazoa > Chordata > Actinopteri > Cypriniformes > Leuciscidae > Leuciscus > Leuciscus idus. Next base: position 30,787,636 of record CM038635.1, on the reverse strand, counting down.
CTACATTTGACTTTGTTCTTAGCCAAGTGTTGGCTGCTCTTAAAAGGCTTCTGTGGAGGATATGGTGTTCAGGGACAAGTGTGTGTGTGTGTGTGTGTGTGTGTGTGTGTGTGTGTGTGTGTGTGTGTGTGTGTGTGTGTGTGTGTGTGTGTGTGTGTGTGTTGTGTGTGTTGTGTGTGTGTGTTGTGTGTGTGTGTGTGTGTGTGTGTGTGTGTGAGGCCTGCAGTATGTACTAGGGGAAGGCTGATCCTCTTGAGCCAAATGAGTAGGCAGTTCACACGGCTCGAGCAAACAGCGGTAATAATAAAAATGTATAAGCATATTACATTTCTCTGACCCAGCAGCAAAGTCTCCACAAAAATACTGCATCTCAAAACATGCCTATTTATACCAATTGCTTTTGAACTTTTTATGCACCTCGTAATGTTTTCTGCAAGGTACAAGCTTGCTTTTCATTTTTAATCAAGGTTTAAACCTCTTCAAAACGGCACGTTCAATCAGCAAGCCTGTTAAACTTGTTATTGCCCTGCAGGAAAATCCAGTTAAAACCAGCATCTGATGGTGGTTTGTTTTGCATGCTTTCTTGATAGTTATTTATAGTCATCATTAGTTGGGAAGAAAAACTGAATAACATGTAATTTATTTATTTTTTGAGATACTGTAAGTTTTGACCACGCATGCTGTTTTTTTCCAGGGTACATAGAGGAAGCCTGCATCGTCCCTTGCCCTTCTGATTGTAAACTCAGCGAATGGTCCAACTGGTCACGCTGCAGCAAATCCTGTGGCAGTGGGGTCAAAGTTCGCTCAAAATGGCTTAGAGAAAAGCCTTACAATGGAGGAAGACCCTGCCCAAAACTGGACCACCTTAACCAGGTAAACGTCGCCCTTCCTTATGCATGGAGGAAAGAATTGTAAAGCACTTTGTTTTATGTCTTATACAGTGAGTACCTTGTTTTTCCAACACCGAGTGAGCTTCCTACACATACAGTACAAATAGTTCGATACAATTACAGTTACGCATTACAATCTCACAATCAAAAGTTAAAAGTATTGCGTTACTCCGTAAAAAAAAGTAACGGTTACTTGTCAGTCAATAACGGGAAAACAAAGTAACTTGTGTTGCTCATTTAAAGCTGCAGTCCGTAGCTTTTTTGGGGTTAAAAATGATCCAAAATAAATTTTTGAGCAAGTACATAACCAGCCAGTGTTCAAAACTCTCTGCTTGCCGTAGCTCGATTCAACACGGTAAGCTTGTAATAATGTTTTTAACTCCAGCGGTACTGGTGGTTTTCTGCTGGAAATTCGAGCATGTCTTTGCGTCATTACGTCACATCTGTCCACATAACGCACATCTGTCCACATAAAGCACATCTGTCCACATAAAGAAGAGTCTCGGCTAGTCGGCTATGAGTGTGAGGATGTTGGAGGAGGAGATTTATAGCCTTTTCTCACAGCACTTGATATAATTAAACTTAGCAATTCGATGGCGGATCCAGAAAGGTTAAAACGACAATCACCAGGAGATTCACCCGTTGTAAAACGCGAAAGACTTCGGAGAAAAAAAAGAGACTGCAACGGCCCATGCGAAAACAAGGACAAATATCTGAAGGGCATTAAATGTAGTCACGCAATGCTGATGTTGTAACATTAACAATTTGAGAACAAAGAATAATTTGCACGGTTTGACGTGATATGATGAGCGATCGTTAGATTTAACCAGCGCGATTTACTGCAATGCTTTTTTCCCCTTAGTTGGTCAGAACAAAAGTGGATGTTACTTGTTCAGACGGCATTTTCCGGTGAAAATTCTTATGTTGGTCATACTTCCAAAAAGTAGAATCTTGCGAATGATATGTATCCACACCGGCGCGGTGATTGACAGCCGCACATTCTTCTCAAAACGCTGGATTCATCTGCGCTGTCCCGAGCCGAGGCACAATGCACGTAAAGTTGATAATTCCGCGAATAACTGCAATTGCAGATTTCGAACAGAGATGGCGACAAAGAGGAAAAACTGCGGACTTCAGCTTTAAAAAAGTAACTATTTTGTTGTAAATTTAAAAGTAATGCATTACTTTACTTGTTACTTAAACTTAAAAGTAATCTGATTACATAACTCGCATTACTTGTAATGCGTTACACCCAACACTGCTGGTGTTAGTATTTTGCTAACATAAAGCAATGCTCTACAAATTCAAATATAATGTTCAATAGTAATTTTTTTACTGGGATTAAACAATTGTATTGCGACATTTTTGATGTTGAATGAATTGTAAGTGTACTTAAAATCATTTATCTTGCCTTTTCACCCCATTTTGGATGGATGTTGCTTAGATAGAGTGTGTATTGAAATGCATTATGGGATTGTAAAAGGACACATGAAGTGCTGCCTTATAATGTGTCCAAAAAGAAGGTATCTTAGCAGGCAGGCATGCTGATTATTCATCCCTTAAGCCTTAAGGCATAGGAGCGCACCTATGATAGCTTAAAATACTGCCTACATAGGCAGTTGAATGGAGCATAGTTCAGAAGTTTCCCTCAACTTCTAGAATTTTTGGCTCAGTTATACAGTGAAAATGACACGCTTAAGATGCACAAAAAAAAAAAAAAAGTTCACAAGTGAATCTCAAATTATTCAGAAATACTTGCCTTTCATCTGAACTTTTTTACTGAGATTTGCTAGAAATAGATCGCATAACATCAAAGCCTTTTTGAGATGTTTCTCCTGACAAATATACAGTATATTCTTGGATTCCGTATAATTTAATGAGATTTAATACTCTCCTTTTATTAATAAACAGATTATCAGGTCGGTTAAAGGTCATGTCGTTTTACATGATCTTCTACATGTACTTTGTCACTGTGAAATCAGAATTGAACCCATTTATTTTCGGTCTTGCTAACTGTGTTTTATGTTTAGTTTTGGGCAATGCTGTTTCTTAAAAAGAACAAATAAACAAGTGCAATCTTAACTGAATCTTAAGATGTTTTATGGTGCTTTGGTCTCTAGATGCAGATGTTCTAATGACATTTTTCTCTAACTCTCCAATAATGCTGCTCGGCCACAGGCACAGGTAAAAACACTTTCTTCTCTTCATTGGAATTTCTTCCAGAGTTGGTTTTTAATTGTTGTGTTTTTCTATGAATATGGTTCACTTTGGTGTGCAATTGCTATTTTTAAAACATTACAGATGTCTCACCTTAGAGATATAACAGGCACACTCAAAACGGTGTTATTATTCTGACATAATCTGATAAATTCATATTGTGGTGGGTTATTTATGCATGTTATATATTTATATATTTATTTATATATACATTTTCTATATTTGATTTTGAGTTCATTAATGTGTATTTATTTATTTATGAATTACAATATTTTTTTTATTTAATAGTCTGGTGTTTTATTTTTATTTATTATTTAAATACATTTTAATTGATGCATTTTTGTTTATTCAATTTAATTTTTTATTTCATTGTGTTTTTTTCCTAGAAATTTAATCACAGAAATCAGGCCTTTAAACGGCCTTTGTCCCAAATTTTTGTGAAAAAAGCCATTATTCATATTAATTTTAATACATTTATATTTAATAGAAAATAAAACAGCTCAGATAATAGTTTGACCTTGCACTGAACATTTCTTTTTCACACGGATCAGATTTTGTACTGCTTTTTATGAAAGATTCCTGGTGTTAAAATCCGAGCTCAGTTAGAATAGTTGGATGTGATTGGTTTAGTGGGATTGATGCTGTTATGAGTGGTCGTGGGCTCATGTTTCAGGTCTATGAGGTGGTCCCGTGTGTCAGTGACTGCAGTCAGTATATTTGGGTAGCTGAACCCTGGAGCGTGTGGAAAGTAAGTAACGTGGATCTGAAGGAGAACTGTGGCGAGGGCGTGCAGACAAGAAGAGTCAGGTGAGATGTTATACTGTTACTCCATCCACAATACCCTGATCATGCTGTGCTCATCTTTGATGGTCTTGCAGGTGTATGTTGAACACAGTGGACGGTCCCAGTGATGGGGTGGAAGACTATCTGTGTGATCCAGAGGAGATGCCACAGGGCACGAGGGAGAGCCGACTGCCCTGCCCGGAGGACTGTGTGCTGTCCGACTGGAGTCCCTGGACCTCATGTGACGTGGTCAGGATTATCGCTAATCCATTTAAACCCTAGGGAGGGTTGCAGATAGGCACTGATTTGATCACTGTAAAATCTCAGTTCTTCTCCCGGATAGTGAAAGGAAACCAAGTCTCCTACTTCTCCTATAAAAACCCTAGTAATGTCACGTTTTTAGAGGAGATCTCAGCAATGTCTCAAAGTCTGAAAATCAAAAGTCAGAAATCTCAAAATGAACTCAAACATTTCTCAGAACAAATAAACTTAGCTGATATACAGAGTAATTTTGCTCCTCCTGTATGACAACCAGTGTTATTCTAATATTATTTATACAGTATACTATTATAGTATTTATTGATACTTTGAATTAGCTTTTACTTTTTTATTTTCAGTTTTTCATTTTAGTTTTAGTAATTTTATTGTGTACTTTTGTCTGGTATTCGTTTAAGTTTTTCATCTAATATATATATTTATGTATGTGTGTGTGTGTATGTATGTATGTGTATGTATGTGTATATAATATATATTATATATATATTATATATATATATATATATATATATATATAATATACACACACATATATATATATATATATACACACACACACACATTAGATCATTTTTTTTCACCTTTATTTCAATTCCCAATTTTTTATAGTTTTAGTGTAAAACTGTTTTGTGTCAATTTTAATTATCATAAGCATCTGAGACATGTCTAAGTTCATGCCTTGATGAAACATAACTGAGAAATGTCTTAAATCTCCTAAGAAACATCTGTGCTATACAATTTTTTGGGTTATGCCAACAGGGATATAATTTTATCCTCAGATTAAATGACCTCAGTGAGAGCCAGCAGACACTGAGGCATAAAAAATCAAAGCAGGTCATTAAGATGCACTTGTTAAACAGTAAATGAACAGCTTGAGGAGAAATATGAGAGAATTATGAGCTCACTAAAGTGAATGAACTGCAGTGTGTAAAAGACAACCCTGTTTTATCGGCCTCTTAAAGCCGTGTTCTGGAAGAGGAGATCGAGAGAGGACGGCGTTTGCCCTGCGTCTGCCTAAAGAAGGAGAGGACTGTCCGGCTAGCATGCAGACCGAGCCCTGCCTCCTGAACCGCAACTGCTTTCACTACAGTTACAACATCACCGGTGAGTGTACAAAATTACAGCTTTCCCAACTATGGCTGAATGATTTGTGGGAAAAAACCTAATTGGGATTCTTCTGAGAAATCTTGCAATTGTGGTTTGTTGTGCTTGTTTGTAAGTGCTGCACATTTTGAGATGGTCCTCACTGCAGAACATGAAAGCCAGGGGGAGGAGTTGGATCCAGATCCAACTCCTCCCACCTTACATCTAAACCTACCCATCTCCACCCCCTGATCCCTAAACCCACCCCTAACCTACCCATCTCCACCCCCTGATCCCTAAACCCACCCCTAACCTACCCATCTCCACCCCCTGATCCCTAAACCCACCCCTAACCTACCAATCTCCACCCCCTGATCCCTAAACCCACCCCTAACCTACCAATCTCCACCCTCTGATCCCTAAACCCACCCCTAAACCTACCAAGCTCCACCCCTTAGATGTGGATCCAACTCCGCCCCCTGGATCTCGTGTACTGCAGTGAGGTGCTACTGCACATTTTGGCCAAAATTGTGTATGAATATAGCTAAAAAAATAATAAATGTTATTTTTACTAAATAAAAATGACAAAAAACTAGTGCTGTCAATCGATTAAAAAATTTACTTAATTAATCACACTTTTTTATGTAATTAATCGCACCTAACATTAAAGTTTTTTATATATTTTTATATTGTAATAATTTCACATTTAATCTCCAAATGAATGTAGAAACAACATAAAGACTATAGCCTACATATTAAATATTTCAAGGCCAGTATCCCCGATACCAATAATGCTACTGATGTCTCTATGAATTTTTTTGTTTTTTTTTCAATTTTAGCCGTTCAGCATTCAGCATTACATTATTATTTAAATCGATCAATTTTAACATTTATTTAAAAAATATTTAAAAATAAACTTTCAAAAATATAACAGCTTTTAATTAATGGAACTTAAAACAATCTTCACATACAAGCCCGTTACAAATAAGTCACATTTAGCTCAGTCCTTCAATATATAATGGCTCAGTTTTTTCTATTGGCCCAGTCAGACTGGTTCAGATTTTGACTTGCATTTGCAGTAATAAGAGCTTGATCATTTATTGTAACGCTAGCCAAAGGATGATGGGGAAAAACGAATGCTGCGTTATTGCTTTAAATATTTTTAATGTGTTAAACAGAAAAAAAAAAATCACATTTGTTAACATGTTATTTTTGACAGCCCTACCAAAAACAAAATAATTTTTTTTACTATTTTAATATTTCACTGTAATATAAAAAAATAGACTATTTATTAAAATATAATAGTTTAATTCTAAAACTGTAAAAATTACAATACTAATATTAATGGCTGTCTTAAATTCTTAATTTTCAAACGTTAAACCAAAAGCTTCTCTTTTGTTTACAACCGACAGTTTATAATCACTTCTCATTACAAGTATGGGAAGATGGTTGGTGCATGTTGTGTTCCCAAAAGCACGTTAAAGAAAGCTAAACTCAGAGCAGATGCAGTGATGGAGTTTGTGTAAAGCAGCATTTACTGTGAATCGAGCCAGCGGATAACAAGCTGCTCACGTGTAAGAACGCAGTGCCGCTCTTGACTCTCAAACACACAGCGCGTATATTTATTTCTTTATTTAACCCTTTAGAACCTGAAGCTAAAATAGGTGTTTTTGACATATTTAGATTTTTTGACTGTAAAAAAAAAAAAAAAAAAAAGTGCTCTCTTTATGTGCGAGGTGTCATCTTTTTCAGAAAAAGATAAGCTTTCAACAAATAACAGTTATTGACCATTATTGTGTGTGGTGAGTTTGTAAATAGAATTTATAGACAAAAATTAAATAAAAACGAGAATAAATTTACTGATTTTAATTTAGAAAATAAACAGAAAAATCACGAACGAAAGAAACTAACACTTTAAAGTTGACTTTTGTGACTTTGGGTTGCACAGTTTTCATTTAGGACACTTTTTTTCATACACGCACACATACAAATGCACGCATTCATAGGCACGCACACATACATATGCACACACCACATGTTAAGATACGTGAAAGAGTAACGGCCATCCGCCTCCCAAGTTTCATTAAAAACCTCTTCTGCTGTCTACCACTTCTTTTGCCATGTGTTTGTTTCTTTTATTATTTTATGCAATACAAAATACATCTCTCTTTTCAAATCCTTCCTTCCCGCTCTGCCAGAAAGCTGCTGTCATTTGCTGACGGAAAGCATGAAATTACCGTAATAAGCCGTATATTGCCGAAAAGCGCATGTTTGTCTACTGTCAGGGGCAATTTGAATGGCTTTGATAGTGCAAATAGTTGAAGAGTTACGGTAAAATGAATACAGCTTGCTGGAATGTGTCGGCGATGACACAGCCGGTTCTAAAGGGTTAAATCACAGCCTTTGTTATTTGTTAATCGTACTTAGCATTAATGCGATTTCAGTTTAGCTTAATCATGCAGCCCTATTCCCAACACACCCCTTCTGCTAAGCCTGAATATAAAAACACACTTTACCTTTAAGTCATTTTGGTTTGCCAGATGTAACATTCATGATCCATTGAATGCATAATGGATCAACTCTATATTTTTTCCTCATATATTGTATCCTGTCTTTCTCTGAAGTGCATCACAGCACTGCAATACAATTCTTGTTGACTTTAAAAAAAAAAGTCCTGCACTGTGGCTACCTTCAGTTTTTGAGTCCTTCTAGTCTGGTTATTACCCACAAAGCACTATTCTCTTATTGATTTGAGTCACATGAATGAGTCATTCAAGAGTTTGGATCATTACTGGAACTGCTTCCTCCATCTGCTCACAATTGCCCTCCTAGAGCGTCAAAGCGAAGCGCTGTGGTAGTTTCAGTTTATAGAGATGAAACTGTGTCCTCAAACCATCCGCTCTGGAGGACTCAAGCGACCTCTGACCTAGACATGTAGTTTAATGAGAACCCGCAGGCTGATATCTGTGTGTGTTCCCTTAGACTGGAGCACATGCCAATTAAGTGCCAACGCTGTGTGTGGAATCGGTCTCAAGACGAGGATGCTGGACTGCGTTAGAAGTGATGGCAAATCTGTTGACTTGAAGTACTGCGAAGAGGTTTGTGCATTTGTTTACAGGCCTTCTAACCTTGTGTATATTCAGGGATTAGAAAATATAGCTAGAGCTTCTTTTCCAGATGGAAATAGTGTTCAAATATGTCGTGGGATTTAAATGTAATTTATTCCTGCGATCAAAGCTGAATTTTCAGCATCATTACTCCAGATTTCAGTGTCACATGATCCTTAAAAAATCATTCTAATATGCTGATTTGCTGCTCAAGAAACACTTCTTATTATCAATGTTGAAAGCAATTAGCCTTAATGTCGTTGTGGAAACATTTATTTGAAACAGAAATGTTTTGTAACATTATAAATGTCTTTACTGTCACTTGATTAATTTAATGCATCCTTGCTGAAGAAAAGTATTCATTTATTTTAAAAAAGACCCCAAATTTTTAAACGACAGTGTATTCCTCAAATGTATGCCTTAGCAAATACCACTAAAAATCTAGACAGTCCCTAAATCTACTCTTGCAGAATATGATGATGTGATGAGCCAATGGAAAAGAAACAGGGTTATTTTGTGCCATTTTAAATTGTAGGTTAATGTGAAAAGCGATGGCGAAAGATCAGTTAAAATCCGACAGCTCTGGTCACTTTAATTGGACCCTGTGGGCGATAATTCACAAGCACAGCATATTAACCCTGTAACCCAATTTTCAACCAGCCCACTTTGTATCAGGGTTAAAAACTTCTCAAATGTAAAACACAAATACCCATAGTAAAGAAAAAAAACACAAATGAGATCTGAGACCGCTTTAATATCTCATTTGTTTCTACACAGAAGTGTGATTAAACATCTCAACAAGCACTTTTGATGAAGTCTTCTTCTTCTCAGATGTTGGAATGAGAGGTGACCTTTTTTCATGAATGCTAAAGAAACAGTCTGTCTTATTTTCTTCCACAGCTGCGCTTAGAGAAGAAATGGCAGATGAATGCTTCCTGCACAGTGGAGTGTCCAATCAACTGCCAGCTCTCTGATTGGTCAGTGTGGTCAGACTGTTCCCAGACCTGTGGCCTTGAAGGTAAAGGCAAAGAATGGACAAATGCATGACTCTTTACTGCTGCATTAAATGTGTTTTTAATTGATGTCATACAATACCATTCAAAAGTTTGCGTTCAGTTAATTTGATTAAAAAAATATAGTAAAACTGTATATATTGTGAAATATTATTACAATAACTGTTTTCTATAATGCAATTTAAACCGTTTAAACCATAGCTGAATTTCTTCAGTGTCACATCATCCTTCAGAAATCATTCTTATTTAAACATTTCTTATTATTAACAATGTTTAAAACGGTTCTAATTCTTAATATTTTTGTGGAAACTGTGATGCATTTGCAGGATTCTTTGATGAAAAGGAAGTTCAAAAGACCAGCATTTATTTGAAATAGAAATTTTAACATTTTGATTAGTTTAATGCACCCTTACTGAATAAAAGTATTAATTTGTTATAAAAAATAAAAAATAAATAATCTTACCAACCCATTTTGAATAATAGTGGACAGTATATTAGTCTCAGCCCAATGATATGCGTATTGCACACTAATTTGGAAAACATGTGAAAATAAAAAATCTAATTTCCTGACTGAAATGTTACTTCATAGTAAAGAGAAATCGAATGCAATGGCTTTGCTTGCGTCATGCTCAACTGTTTGTGACTAGGTATGCTTGTAGGCTGTGCATGCAAAAAAAGAACATAAAAAGATAGCATTTGAGAAGGGAGCTAGAACTCTGAAATACGAGATTAAATGATGGACTGTTCAAAGGAGAAAAAAAGATGGAAGCAGCTCTAGACAGAAAATGACAGTCGGCCTGCCAAACACTTCCAAGATAAGGTAGAAAAAGAAGAGCGAGAAAGAAGGCGGCGCATTGTGTGAGGTTTTATGCTAAACACGTGTGGGATGAGCTAGCGAGTTATCTGAGACAGCCGCGTCTTGAGCTGGAAACTGAAAGATGAGTGTGTGTGTGTGTGTGTGTGTGTGTGTGTGTATGTAGAGATTTGTGTATGCAGGCAGCTCATGAAATCTCAGGTTCAGGTCATATTTCATTCCAAAATCAAAACTCTTTGCCTTTTCATTGTCATAATGTTCACTACTGTTCAAAACTTTGGGTCAGTGTTTTATTTATTTATTTATTTATTTATTCATTAATTTTTTTGAAGAAAATACTTTTATTCAGCAAAGATGCATTAAATTGATCAAATGTGACAGTAAAGACATTTATAATGTTACAAAAGTTTTCTTCTTCAAATAAACACGGTTCTTTTTAATTTTTTATTGATCAAAAAACCTGCATTTTTTGTGTTCCCACAAAAATATTAAGCAGCACAACTGTCTTCAACATTCTTGAGCAGCAAATCTACTAATCTAATATTAGAATGATTTCTGAAGGGTCATGTGACTGAAGACTGGAGTAATGATGCTGAAAATTCAGTTTTGCATCACAAAAATAAATGACATTTTAAAATATATTACAGTAGAAAACAGTTATTTAAAATTGCAATAATATTTCACATTTTAAAATAAATAAGTGCAGCCTTGAGTGAGCATAAGTGACTTTTCAAAAACATCAAAATATCTTACTGACCCTAAACCTTTGCACAGTAGTGTAATAAAAAATCTCTCATAATATATAATTATAAAGTATTGATAAATGCATTTTAAAAAAATCACATTGCCATTTTTTACTCTAATACAGAACAATTGTTTTTGGGGTGAACTATTCCTTTCAATGATCTTGTTCTCTGTGGAAGCGAAGCTCAAACTCATTTGTCTGTCGTGTGTCTGGATACTTCAGGGAAGATGTGGCGGAGACGAGTGGTGGTTCAGGCGTCTCAGGGCGACGGCAGGCCGTGTTCGTCTCAGATGGAGCAGTGGAAACCCTGTCCTGTACGACCCTGCTACAGATGGCAGTACGGCCCGTGGTCAGAGTGCCGTGTTGAGGTCTCTCATTTCATCTTTTTCCATCGCATTCTCTTATAGATCGAATGGCTCAATGTAAATTTACAGATCAGAGTTCATCAAACTTGAACTTAAGCACTGCAAGAAGAAACTTCTTCACAGAAATGCCAAGCACATTAAAAGAAGTCTTTCGGCTCAAGTTCAAGTTTGGTGATCTCGGACTTTTAAAGGTTCTAGGTCAAGTTTATTTTTTACAATCCATGTTTTTCAGTTTTTGTCACTGGAAATGTTTTCAAAAGACATGTCAAACTATCCACACTAAGGTACACAACTATGAAATCGACTATAAGTACTCTACCTTTCAAACGTTTGGAGCTGGTAAGATTTTTTAAAATGTTTTATTATGCTTATGCTCACCAAGGCTGCTTTTATTTGTATATATTTACTGTCAAAATAGTAATATTGTGAAATATTGTTACGATTTAAAGTTTCGCCGCTAGAGGTCGCTTTTTAAAAACAATAACACAGGCGTAGCTTGATGGCTCTGTGAATGAGCATGGAATCATGGGAGTTGTCGTCTTGACCTCCACAGCCGATGTAAAGCAATCCGACGGGACTCAGGCAGAAATCATGTTCATGGATGAGCTAATGTATTAAAGTTTTATTAACGTTACTGTTGTATGAAGCAGGGCGGAGCAGAGAGCGTGGGACATTTTACCTAACTGTTTCAATTATGCTTATATGCCGCAGTCGGCCACTGCCGCTCCTTTCACTTTATTTATGCATGTTTTATGATTAAAATTACAATTAAAAATTGTTTAAAGGGATACTCCACTTTTTTTGAAATAGGCTCATTTTACAACTCCCCCAGAGTTAAACAGTTGAGTCTTACCGTTTTCGAATCCATTCAGCCGATCTCCGGGTCTGGCGGTACCACTTTTAGCATAGCTTAGCATAGATCATTGAATCGGACAGGACCATTAGCATCTCTCTCAAAAAAATGACCAAAGAGTTTCGATATTTTTCCTATTTAAAACTTGACTCTTCTGTAGTTACATCGTGTACTAAGACCGACGGAAAATGAAAAGTTGCGATTTTCTAGGCTGATATGGCTAGGAACTATACTCTCATTCCTGCGTAATAATCAAGAAACTTTGCTGCCGTACCATGAGTCCAGCAGGCGTAATGATATGACGCAGCGCCTGAAAATAGTCCCCAGCTCCGTAGACTATAGGGTTGACTTTTTTCAGGCGCTGCGTCATATCATTACGCCTGCTGGACTCATGGTACGGCAGCAAAGTTTCTTGATTATTACGAAGGAATGAGAGTATAGTTCCTAGATAATGCTAATGGTATTGAGAGATGCTAATAGTCCTGTCCGATTCAATGATCTATGCTAAGCTATGCTAAAAGTGGTACCGTCAGACCCGGAGATCGGCTGAATGGATTCGAAAACGGTAAAACTCAACTGTTTAACTGTAAAATGAGCCTATTTCCAAAAAAAGTGGAGTATCCCTTTAACGTCCGTCTCCTTCGTCCCTGAACTTGAACTTTGTTACAGTTATGTTTGATCGCTTAAATTCACGTTATTTTATTTCATTCTAATGAAACAGTTGAATTACTACTCATACAGGTCACTTTATCTGACTTATTAAAACTGTGGGGTACCACAGCTATTTAACTAGGTCAAAACAATCATACTAAAATACATTTGAGTGTGTTGAAAGTTGTTACATCATTACATGTTTGTTAGCTAGGTGGCTGCTATGAGACTCTTGTTGCACATTGCAGTAAGCTAGATTGATATTAGAATATATTAATAAAAGCTGGATGACTTGTGTTGCTAAATGACATGCAAATCATTTTTATATATACTTTATGGTGGATTAAATGCTGGATTACTGTTATTACAAATAAAGCACTTATGATTTGTTAGCCACTAGGCATGGTACATATTAACACATTAAATGGTACACATTAAACATGTTACTCGCGGTAAATCAAGAAAACAAGAGATTGAACAATAAGACTAACCGTGTTGAACTATATAATAATGATTTGTTTTCTGTTGATAAAAGTATCCAGACACCTGTCTAATAAAACGCATAATATATTGTTTCCACTGGAAATCGAGGGTAAGGCGGATATGACGTCATTGACAGGCGACGCAATGACACACACCGTTACACTGGTTAAAATAGCTGATGTCTCTGTATTTAAACATTTGTTGGAAACATCTGGGATAATGTAAGTACACAAGTCAACAAAATATATAACATTGTTTTAGTGTTTTGGGGATATTTGAATCCAAAAATCTTACATATTGTGCCTTTAACAAACTTTTTTTATATTTGAATTTTTTAATATATATTTCTGCATTTTGATCCCATGATCCTTGATAAATCATTCTAATATGCTGATTTGCTGCTTTTTAGTATTAACTAACTTTATTATTATAATAACTAGTATTAATAATAACTAGTATTATTATTATCAATGTTGCTTAATCTTTTTGGAAACCATTTTTTACAGGATTCTTTAATGAATAGACCGTTCAACAGAACATTTATTTAAAATAAAAATATTTTACAACAGTATAAATGTCTTAAGTGTTCTTTTTGAACTATTTAATGCATCATTGCTGAATAAAATTGAAATACCTCAGCATTTTCATATGTGTAAAACAAGCTTGTGGAAACAAATTGAAGTTTATAATCTAATCTGTTCCTCTTTGTTCTTTTTTGTCTGCTGAGCTTCATTGTGACTCATGAAATTCAAACAATTGAGTGTTTATTGAATGGTATTGTACAATAGTTTAAGCTAAACACCTCAATCGGCCAACGCAACACTCTCTGAATACGCTAACAACCCGCGCTGGAACTCCTCACTCTTCCAGCATCTCGCTGTCAACCTCGTCTTCTCTTCTGTTATTCTCTCTGATCCTCCTCCGTTTCAATCCTCCTTTTGATCTTTGGATTTAGGAAGTGTTTATGACTGCGCAGCACTCACACCTCAAACCTCTGTGTGTTGTAGGAGGTGGTGTGCGGGGTGGGCATGCGTTTCCGGGACCTGTCGTGCTTCGTATCAGACGGCTCCAGCGATGGGAAGAGCAGCCTTGTAGAGGAAGATCTCTGTGCTGGATTGGTTCCGGCCGTCGATGGAGATAAGATGATTGTTCTGGAGGAGACCTGCACCTTACCCTGCCCTGGTAACAGACTAAATTCACACAGGACTGTTGATCTATGAGTGCTGTCATTGTATGCAAACTGTTATTGGGAAAAACTATCTTCAACAGCAAAAATAATACTGTGATTAAAAAAAAAAAGACAACCCCATAGATTTTTTTTTTTTTTTTTTTTTACACCCTTTTAAGCCATCTTAGTATATTGAATATAATATATAATTTACTAAAATAAATGTATATTATAGCAAAATATTAGCAAATAATTTTTATATATATACAGTATATATACACTACCGTTCAAAAGTTTGGGGTCAGTAAGTATTTTAATGTTTTTAAAAGAAGTATCTTCTGCTCACCAAGGCTGCATTTATTTGATAAAAAACAATAAAAAAAACAGTAATATTGTGAAATATTATGACAATTTAAAATGACTGTTTTCTATTTTAATATATTTTAAACTGTAATTTATTCCTGTGATCAAAGCTGAATTTTCAGCATCATTACTCCAGTCTTCAGTGTCACATGATCCTTCAGAAATCATTCTAATATGATGATTTGATGCTCAAGAAACATTTATGATTATTATCAATGTTGAAGACAGTCGTGTACAAATTTTTTTCAAAATTCTTTGATGAATAGAAAGTTCAAAAGAACAGCATTTATTTAAAATAGAATATTTTCTAACATTATAAATGTCTTTACTGTAACTTTTGATCAGTTTAACTCATCCTTGATGAATAAAAGTATTGATTTATTTTATTTCTTTCCCCCAAAAATAAAATTAAAATTCTTACTGACCCCAAACTTTTGAACGGTCGTGTTTAAAGTTACAAAAGCTTTAGATTTCAGATAAATGCTGTTCTTTTGAACCTTCTATTCATCATAGCATCATGAAATAAAAATGTAAAAAACTGTTTTCAACACTGATAATAATCATAAATGTTTCTTGAGCATCAAATCATCATATTAGAATGATTTCTGAAGGATCATGTGACTCTGAAGACTGGAGTAATGATGCTGAAAATTCAGCTTTGATCACAGGAATAAATTACACTTTACTGTATATTCACATAGATCTTTAAATATAATTAAATAGATATAATAAAAAAATTATCAAAATATCTTAAAAACATTCCCATAAAAATGCAAACCCGGCCTCTAACTGTTTACAATACCTAGTTACTTTTTTCTTCTTTTTTTAATAAATTCACTCATTATAGATTCATCAGTCAATAGAGTTGCCATTTAACTCGTTTTTGTCTTATAAATATTTAGGGTAAAACTTTAGTTTAGGGTCCAATTCTCACTATTAGCTAGTTGCTTATTAGCATGCATATATTGGCTGTTTAGTACTTAAATAAAGCACATATTATTGCCTTGTTCTGCATTAACATCCCTTAATCCTACCCAATATCTAAACTTAACTACTTTGTAACTATTAATAAGTAGTAATTATGAGTTTATTCAGGCAAAAGTCGTACAGGTAGTTAATGAGAATTGGACCCTAATCTAAAGTGTGACCATATTTGGATGTACAGCAATATTGCTTTTAGTTTAGTTAGAATCTAGATGTTTTTTGCTTTTATTTGATGTAATATAAAAGTTTTAGTTCAGGTTTGATGCTGACATTGTTTTTGTGTTCTTACATGTGTTTTAAATCTATATAACCTGATAATTGTGTATAACCTGATAATTGTGTAATCTAAATTATAACAAGTAATTGCTCTTGAACTACTTTAAATTGTAAATGAATCATTGCATGGCAAAATAATATAGTTTCACAGCTTCCCCAGCACTTCTGCTGTTATCAGGTTGTATTGAGTTGGTTTGTGGACATCTACATTAGGCAACTCTCCTGCTGATCTGTTCAGGTGACTGTTATCTGATGGAGTGGTCCGACTGGAGCCCGTGTCAGAGAGTGTGTGTGAAGGGTCAGCGTTTGGACTTCACTCCGGTGCAGGTCCGCTCACGTGCCGTCATCGCGCAGGAACCAGAAAACATCGCTCAGTGTCCCGATCAGGAGTGGCAGTCCCGCCCCTGCACCAGTGAGACATGCTCCTCCTCTCTCATTGGCTTAAAGACACTGCTTTACTTTGATTTCATTCCACATAGAATAAATACCTTTCACGTCACCTGATGTAACATGCATTTAAGAATTTTTACATGAAATGTAGTTGGATGTCTATAGCTTGATTCTATAACAGTGATTGAAATGGTGAACTGAGACCCAACATAACTAACAGACTGACTATTAAGGCCAGGGACAGTGTGAATGCAATGGGAATTGGGCTCTAGTCTTTTTACGTTCACAATTTAACCCCTTTAAAGCCTGACATATTAAGTAATAGTAAGAAATTGTAACATTTTGAAATGAATCAGTTTATTGAGTATTTAGACCAAAAAAAAAAAATGTGCATGTGTTTTTTGTTGAGTATCATATTTGATACATCAGGCATATAGTACGATGTACTGTAGTGAGAATATGGAGCCCACACTCGAGGAGGAAAAAGACACTTCAGTTTTATTCAGGGGCCCAAAAAATATGATTTTTATATGGACAGATTTTCATATAAAATAGCTTATAATGAACAAGATCTTAAAGGATTAGTTCACCCCAAAATGAAAATTTCCTAATAATTTATTAACCCCAATGCCATGCAAGATATCCATGTCTTTCTTTCCTCAGTGGGAAAGAAATTATGTTTTTTGAGGAAAACATTTCTGGATTTTTCTTCTAACAATGGACTTCATTGGTTACCATCGTTTTTAAGTCCAAATCAATGCAGTTTCAAAAGTCTTTGAAGTGTTTAAACGGGCTGTACGCGATCACAGCTGAAGAAGAGGTTGTTCTCTAGCGAAACAATAGGTCATTTAAATTTTATTTTTAATCATTTATAGACTTTTTACCTTCAATAGTTCGGATTGAGCTGATCAACAAACGGACAGGGAACTACGTCATCACGTTGAAAGGTCACGCCGGCGCCGGCGGAGGTACCGCCCCACTGTTTACAATGCGACCGTACGTAGGAGGATAGTTCAAATAGTATTGTTTGCTATTATATATATAGTAATAGTATTCAGTGAATATGAATATGAATAGTATGTGAATAACATTCTGATGAATATGAATAGTAGTTCAAATAGTATTGCCGGCGCCGGCGTGACCTTTCAACGTGATGACGTAGTTCCCTGTCCGTTTGTTGATCAGCTCAATCCAAACTATTGAAGGTAAAAAAAATATAAATTATATATATTTTTTTTTTAAATGACCTATTGTTTCGCTAGATAACAACCTCTTCTTCAGCTGTGATCGCGTACAGCCCGTTTAAACACTTCAAAGACTTTTGAAACTGCATTGATTTGGACTTAAAAACGATGGGAACCAATGAAGTCCACTGTTAGAAGAAAAATCCAGAAATGTTTTCCTTAAAAAAACATAATTTCTCTCCCACTGAGGAAAGAAAGACATGGATATCTTGGATGGCATTGGGGTGAGTAAATTATTAGGAAATTTTCATTTTGGGGTGAACTAATCCTTTAATAAAACGCATATAAATACCAGCCGTCACTCTATATCTGCCAGTAATGCCGTAGTAAGATGATATTTGAATGCTTAGTTTTATGATCAAAGCTCTGTAGTTTTTATTGTGTGGGCCGAAACATATAATACAATGACTGAGAGATGAACTAATAAACATTCCTCAAAGGTCTGATGGATCATATTTGAAACTACTTGATCATACTTGCAAAGTTTTGATCATCTAGAAGCAGTAGACTTTATAGGGTTAATCATTTTGGTGCTTTTAACAGGATGTGAGTGTGACAACACTCTCTCTACAACTGTCCAAAAGTGTCGACTGCAGTATGTGTATTTATTCTGTTGATTTCCGTGTAGATGGTGAGTGTTATGAGTACCAGTGGATGGGCGGTCCTCAGCTGATCTGGTGTCAACGCTCAGATGGAATAAACGTCACAGGTGCAGTACAACACCACTTTACATCTGTCTCTTTCAGTCACATGAATGAGTAATCAATGAGGGTTGACAGATACCAATACAGACCTTCAGGGGCTGTTTACACCTGGCCACTTCATGCATTGTCTCAGATCGGATAGCAATCTGATTTATCAAAGCGATTCCATTTACACCTGCTCACATAAATGTGTTTTTGCGAAACGGATTTAAATCCGATCTTCAGTTCCCGCGCTATATGCAGATTTAATAGAGTGCATGTCACCGAAAGCAACAGATATGAGCTACATTTTAGGCCCCATTTATACTGCATGGTTCAAGTGACCCAATTCCGATTTTTTTCCTCTCATGTGACACAGATCGGATATGACCGGTTAACGTGTAAGCAGGGAAAAACCGCATGGATTCCGATTTTCTCAGATCGGATTCAGGCCTCACTCATATGTGGTAATAAATCGGATATGAATCGGATACGTGCATTTGCGTGTGCCATGTAAGCAGACAAATCGGATATTCCCCAGTAAATGCGAGTCGTACGTCAATGGACACCACCAACTGAGATCACATGACTTATATCCAACAATGCGATCCCACCAGTCTTGAGTCCTTTGCCGCATCCAAACCTCCCTTTGAACCGATGTTGCAGCGATCATCGCTAAATTCGCCCAGGCTGCAACAAGGGCTCTCCTCTTTTTTTCCTCCGCCGTACGAGACCAATGCTTTGCTGACTTTTTTGCTGACTTTTCAAAATATTGTGGAAAGCAAAACACTGGATAATTTTATTTGCATCTGCATCCATTGCATTTCGTGCTGTTTTACTTCCTTTTCCGGGTCAGAACGTCTACATTTGGTAGTTTCGGCAGTGTATAGTGTAAATGTAAAAATCGGATACGGGTCACTTTTAAAAGATGATGTAAGCGGGTCGTCAAAAAAATCGGATATAGTCAGCAAATCGGATTTGGGCATCAAGACCTGCAGTGTAAATGCAGCCTTATTGATCATCAGCTAAAATTTCAAAATCAAAGACCGCAATAAGAGAGAGCGGCAACAGCCCTGGTAAGATCATTTCGTTTCTTTACTTTTAATGATGATGATTGTGTGTTAAGCGTCTGCGACTTACTTTCACTTTGATTTGCGATAGTTTGCACGTTGGCTTAATGAATAGAGGCTCAGCTTCTCATCTGCGGTAAACTCAAACGTTTATTTATTTTTTGCATTTTTGGGAGGAGTACAATTTACATATGTGGTTTCAACAACCAGATGCATTTACACTTGTCCAGTTTCGTCTGGAATGCGGCCCAGATCTCCTCCTGAAGTGGTTTGAGCGATCGGATTCAAATCCGTCTCGAATGCGTTTCGGAGGGCATTTACACCTGGTCTTTTCACGATCTGAGAAAACGCATTAAGTGGCCAGGTGTAAACAGACCCTCAGATAACGTGTTTAGTTGATGCATAATGTGTCTGTGGACTTAATTAACATCAAGTTAAAATGTGCACATCATCATAGGTCGTATCAGTTTTTCCACCACTTTTAAAAGCCTTTTTGCCTTCACTGTAGGTCATTTTCAGCATTCCTGCAGTGTGACAAATAAATTATTGTAGCTTCTGAATTAATGAGGCCATAAAAGCTGCATGCATAATAATTATAAAAGTAGCAGCAAAGTGCTGTTTTAAGCAGACTGTTCAGAACATCACACCAGCATCTTTGTAGTATGTGTACTGTGCACAAGATGCACATTTTCTGTAGTTTCTGATTAAACTACTAGTGTACAGTTGTCAAAAGAGCACACTGCTTAGAATACTGTACCCCAAAAATGCCAATTTTGTTGTAAATTTTAACACATCACATGGCAGTGGATATGAATGTAATACCGTTCCTTCGTAAAATATATACAGTATTAGACAGTCATGATGACTAAAAAGACAACAATAATATGGACAATAAATACAACAGTACCACAAGGTACACAGAGTAAAATTAGAACTGACAGTTAAGTAATATATATACCTAAAGTTTAGCAGCAGTGGGATATGATTTATTTGTAAATACTAAGTGAATAATTATATGTACAGTTATTACTATTTTTCAAGTCAGAATGAAACAGAAGTAGTGATGGTCTTTTTCCCTAGTGTGATGGATATCTGTTGAATAAGAATTGATTTTGTACATGGGGAATTGATTGGATGGTTGTGGTTTGCTATTGGTGGATCTCATGTGAGTGACAGGTCGTCCATGCCAGTAAACACATCATCAGAGATGTTGCTGCAAGAGGGAAGGGAAGTTATTTTAATTAAAGATTAGGAGGAATTAAAAAAATGTGCACAGACAAATCATATATTATACTTCAATATTCCATAAAAAAATACGAATTGTCTATTTTGATTTCATGGTTGCTTAAAGTGGTTATAATATATGCAGTATTGCATGCAAGTGTTGTAATAGAAAAGTATACTTTTGAATGAGGTAGAGTAAAGTTATTGTTACGTCTTTGGTTGGTAGGTGTACCACGTAACTTTTTTTCAACTCAACTTTTTTGTTAAAAGCTTGAAAAAGATCTCTACTCTGTTATTTCTTCCAGGTGGATGCCCTCCAGCGCTACTGCCAGGGGCGGACCAGTCATGTGATCCACTTTGTAACAAACCACAGTCATTCTGCTCAGAGGTAAGACACAAGAGGATTGTGGGATTACTGTAATTCTCAGCCTGGGTGTTTGTAACTGCCGACGGTTGCTCCAGCTGTAATTATTATAATGGACGTAACAGATAATCATAGTCAGAAACTGTACTTTAGTTTTTTGGGGGTGCAGTTGATCTAGATTTCATGATCAATGATCTTTTTTATTTTTTACTAAGTTTACAAGTTTTACAAATGATGGCTGCACATATAAAATAATACATCTAGTTGATTTTTTTGTGTGCATGCTATTTGGGATAATTTTACCCACAATCCCTTTCAAAAAAGAGGAGTTTGTGAATGTTCTCTTTCCCTCTATGGATGGGCGATAACATTTATTTCCCTGGTCAATACTGCAGGAATGACATAGTTTTGTAGGCCAACCTGGAAGTTAGCATGACCCTGGTTCCCTTGTCAAAAAGCCAATAGTTTTTTTTTCATTGGCTTTGAAGCATTGCAGAAATTAAGCTCTGTGACCAACAAAAGTGTATGATTCCTTACACGCTTTGTTCATAAAGATAATATTCACAAATTAACACAACTATTAGCCTATTAATTTTGAAGCCTAAATATATAATCTTCAGAGGTGAGGTGAAAAGCTAAAGTTAGGCTATAAATGACACCTTCAACTTCTAAACCACAGCTCTTTCAGTCTTTACCTAAAATCTACAGTTTTGGAAAGTTCTAGTTTAGTTTGCCAGAGCACGATTATAAACACAATGAGGCTGTAAAAGTGGACTCGTAAGTAGATGAGTTTACCAGTTCAGTTTGATGACCTTTAATGGCCCCAACAACCTCTGTAATCCCATTTAGACATGGCATATTAAAGTCAAGTCACCTTTATTTATACAGCGCTTTATACAATACAGATTGTTTAAAGCAGCTTTACAGGGATAACAGGAAAATGATGCATAAGATACTGATGTATTTTATGTCATACCTTATTTCAAGCATTTGAATTTGTGAAGATGGAACGTGAAGTGGGTTTTAGGACTGGTGCTTACAGCACTCTGTTGGGTGTAAATTGGGTCAAGCTCTGAGAGGAAAGCAGAAAGCATGATAGTATTGGTGTGCTGTTGCTGCCCCCTGCAGGAGGGCATATGTATGTGCGAGGAGGGCTATACTGAGGTCCTCACGGCTGAGGGAACGCTGGAGCAGTGTACGCCCATCCCTGTGCTCGAAATCCCCACCGCAGGGGACAAGAAAACCGATGTGAAGACCAGCCGGGCCATCAACCCCACCCTGCCCACCACGGTTCAGCCTGGCCGCGTGGGACGCACGTGGTACTTGCAACCCTTTAGACCAGGTAAATATTCAGTTTCAGTTTCTGTATGTAGTTTTGCATTTTGATTTTGCAAAAAAAAATCAACGCTTTTCCTCTTCAGATGGAACACTGAAGACGTGGGTGTACGGTGTGGCGGCAGGAGCTTTTGTCCTCCTGGTGTTTATAGTGTCAATGATTTACCTCGCATGGTAAGAGCGACGCCACTTCTTCCGTCTGCTTCGTCATCGCTCATTTTATTTTCTCATTCACTACATGCATTCGTTTGCTTGTGTTTTTCTTTTACTCACATCCCATCATCCATGCCTCCCTTCGCCGTCATGAGCAGCAGTTACTGTGCCATCCGGCGGTCGCTCGAGACGCCAGATTCTGCCAATGGTACGGTGGTATGGATGGGCCAAGACGCCCATGAACTGATGTACACCTGCCCTGAGTGCCAGCAGCCGAGTCAAGAGTCAAGAGCCAGTTAAAGGCCGGAGGAACAGCCTCCTGATCTCCTGACATCATCTCTGCCCCCTCTGCCCAGTGCCTCGGCCTCAGTCTGTGCCTTGTTCTGGTGTTCTGATGCTCAGTGCACCGAGCTGCCCGGGTAGGCTGCCTGTCTATGGTTTAAGGGTTTAGAAAAAGATAAAGAAACTAACTCTGTTGCAAAACCTAGTGAGCTGTATCAAATATAGTACAGTAGGCTTTATAGGGTTAATTCTATGAATCTATTTTTATCAACACTTTGTCATAATGCATTTTGGGATTGCCTTTTCTGTGATGCATACATGTGATTCTGCCTTAGAATTAGGCTCAGATTAGGTATTCTGACATGATGTGTCCTACCTTTTTGAACATCTGTCATGCCTATTAGGGCAATTCACTAGGTTTTGAACAGTGAATTTTTTATCATATGTTGCAATAATGCTGAAAACTAATTTGGCCAATATGGGCTTGACATAGTTGTGCACCTATTGGGGCACCTATTATATTTCATCATAAGTCATTACTGAATCTTCCCTCATCATCATGATTTTTCATTTTCAATCATTGTTTTTTTTTTTTACACATTGCATGATTTCATTTTTGTACCATATGCCATAAAATGCATATGCATATATACTGTATTTATATAATATATCATGTGTTTTCAAATACTGTAAGATAAAGAAATATACACAGGCAATACACACTGCAAGATTTTGAGAGAGACCACCTTCAATGCAGCAATGAATGGCCTAAATTACAGTTGCTAAATATCGTAATAACCCAACATAGTGATTGCTTAAAATATTTATTTTATGGCTGCTGGATTTTTAGAAAATTGCTGTCAACAGAGGTGCGATTATTATTTATTTATTTATTTATTTATTGAAGGGAGCTGCAGTGTGTATGTGGCCTTAAAGTAATTCTAAAGTAATTCTTAAACCAAGCATATTCTTCTTTTGTCCTCAGCAAAAAGCCAAAGAAACCTCAGCGAAGACAAAACAATAACCGACTGAAACCCTTGACCCTGGCGTACGATGGTGATGCGGACATGTAGCCTTTCTCTGAGAACTATCGTCACGAAAATATCATCGACATTCTGAAAATGGGTGAATCTCACTCAAACATGCCCGCGACACACTTTACCCCAAAACTTTAAGGAAAAAAAAAAGTAATGATATTTTTGATTTAAAGAAACTAAGGCAATTTTAGCACCTTTAAGATTTTGTACATCGTGATATTATGAAATTTTGATTATTGCATTATTCATGACAATAAATCACATTAGTTCCTAAATTCTTTTTTTTACTGTAATGCATCTGGACGATTTAAGTGTTTTTGTAAGTCTCAGTATTGTCAATAGCGGTTCTTATTAAAAATATCCATTTAAATCAGCAAAAATCAAAGGCTATATAACTTATATAACCATGATGTATTAATACTTATTTAATTGAAACAGTAAAACAGAGTTATAGTAAAAGTATAGTAAAAGAGAGTTTTTAGGAAATTAGAAAAATATCGTCACAATGCAAAAAGCCTTTGTAGTCATATCAACATTTAATTTTATAGCGCTTTATAGAACTCGTTTCAAAGCAGCTTCACAGTAATAAACAGGAAATTAACAGAATTAATGATGCAAACTTCATCAAATATAACCAATTCAGTTCAATCACTGTGTAAAGTTCATTCATTATGAAACCAGTTAAATTCTGCTGTGAAGCAGATAGTGCCATTATTCAGCGTCATCTGACAAACTCATTAAAATAGACCTAAAATAAAGCTTGTTTTGGGGGTAAAGTATGACTTGGGCATGTTTTTGAGATTCACCTAAATACTCCCCCAAATGAGGAATACCTAACCGTCACAAATACTGGACCCTCATCGCTTGAATCCAACATGGAAGAAGAAACATCCCAGAGCCACAAAACAAAACCGTCATACTTTGTTTTTACTTCCCGTTCTTGTTCTGGAAGAGCCTTTACACACACATCTCCATATGCTGTGAGATCCTGCCTTTGTTTATATTCAGTTCCTTACAAGCATTTGTCAATTATGCAACTGCGGTCAAGCTAGTGGTCTTCTACGACTGACTGGTCGGACTTCTCTCTTAAGACCTTATCAGAACAACTTTCTTCCGACTTGTGCTTCCCAGCTGAGAGGATTCATGTGTTTGGAGGGAGTTATTGAATAAACAATGCCAAAACATACACACACACTAGAGAGAACACTTGTGAACTTCAGATATCACTTGCGTCATGGACAACATTTGCTCACAGAAGATGCAGCCTTTCTATGGAAGGTGAAAAACCAGACGAATCACGTTCTCCTGGAAGTCCCACTCTGATTCCAGGTGTTATTTTGCACTATATTAGTGCAGCATGGAAGGCATTCGCCATTGAACAATGCAGCAATGATTCAACAGAATATGAATCTGGAGCACATCAATGAAGTGGGATAACTGGGAAAGTGTAAAAAATAAATCTCAGAGTGGGACTCTTTAAAGACCTAACGTCCTTTTATTTTCACTCATTTGTGCATTGTATAGTTTCTACTGTATGATGTGTCTTTTCTGCTCAACAACAGACTTTACATATGTATTTTTTGTTATAGTTTTCCATTCAGGCATTTTTATAATATATAATAATTGGTCGATATACAGTCGTTAGGGAAAAGTGGTTGTGACAGTATTATGATTTTGATTGGGGGATTTATGCCCCATTTTCAATGTCTGGTATATATTTACATGAATGATGTACGTGTCAAGACAATGAGTCTCATTGGGAAGACCGATAGCTTCTGCCTTATAGATAAAAAAATATGGGAGTTTTGTTCCTAATTGTTGCCAATTCTCACAGGACAGTGGTCATGCAAAATACAGTGGCCCTACAAAGTATTTGGACACTTAAGATCAACTTTAAAATGTCTGAATGTAATTGAGTTGTGAATTTTGGCTTCCCGTATAGTAGCCTAATAATTAATATAAATTGGCCAATTATTGTATTGCATTTATGATGCCTCTAAAAATGACTGTGAAAAGTCATTAAAAAGACATTTTATAATAAATTTCGCTTGATTTGATAATTGTGTAATCTAATGCATCTATACATTCAGTGTTAAATGTGAAAATACTTTCTGGGGTTATTGTACATGTGTAGCACTTTTCTGGGATCTGATATATATTTTATTGTATAATATTATGGCATCACAAATACAGTCACACAATTTGAGCTGTCTCTTCACACTTTGCAGAAAATGCACAAAGCCATCAAACAGTAAATCATTCGGCAACGACGTTTAATTATTCAGCAGAATATTAAATGGTAATCAAGTTTATATATATATCCATGATTATACTTTTATCCCCTAAAAATGCAGTGAAAAAAGAAAATGGTGTATAAAATCTTAAGTATTCATGAAAATTTATATATATCGAAACAACAGCGTGAATATGATATTCCTAAGATGTATTATTAGTCTGAATCCTGCTGATATCTTCCATTCAGATAGTAGTTATAGAAGAGGCTTTTTATTGGTCAGCTTTCCTCGTTTTCCCCCTCGATTCATTTACGCTGCTACGCTAGAGTCGTTTCACCGGGCCGTCCTGCTAGCAGCTGGTGAAATGAATGTTTCGTATCATTTGTAAATATAAGAATGAGTATTAAATCATATTAATTTCTTTTATATTTGCACAGAAATGTTCAGTACATTGCAAAGTGGTCTCGCTGATTCTTTGTTGATTATGGTCATGTTGTAAAGTCTTTTTTTGTACAGCTTATGTTTTCTGATGACCGACAGAGGTAATAAATACTGGTGTGTTAAACATGAAGGATGACCTCTTTTTTTAATTTATTTTTTTATCCAACAGCCTGAACCAAGCATTTTTAGAGTGTGTGCGTTATATTATAAATGCTGAAGAATTCTCATTCCGTCTGTGAATGTTAAAGGGATACTCCACTTTTTTTGGGGAAATAGGCTCATTTTACAACTCCCCCAGAGTTAAACAGTCTTACCGTTTTCGAATCCATTCAGCCGAACTCCGGGTCTGGCGGTACCACTTTTAGCATAGCTTAGCATAGATCATTGAATCGGACAGGACCATTAGCATCTCTCTCAAAAAAATTACCAAAGAGTTTAGATATTTTTCCTATTTAAAACTTGACTCTTCTGTAGTTACATCGTGTACTAAGACCGACGGAAAATGAAAAGTTTCGATCTTCTAGGCTGATATGGCTTGGAACTATACTCTCATTCCTGCGTAATAATCAAGAAACTTTGCTGCCGTACCATGAGTCCAGCAGGCGTAATGATATGACGCAGCGCCTGAAAATAGTCCCCAGCTCGGCAACTTCCAACGTGACCGGGACTAAGTTTGTCTAACCTATTAGTTAGACCTATTTTCAGGCGCTGCGTCATATCATTACGCCTGCTGGACTCATGGTACGGCAGCAAAGTTTCTTGATTATTACGCAGGAATGAGAGTATAGTTCCTAGCCATATCAGCCTAGAAAATCGCAACTTTTCACTTTCCGTCGGTCTTAGTACACGATGTAACTACAGAATAGTCAAGTTTTAAATAGGAAAAATATCGAAACTCTTTGGTCATTTTTTTGAGAGAGATGCTAATGGTCCTGTCCGATTCAATGATCTATGCTAAGCTATGCTAAAAGTGGTGCCGCCAGACCCGGAGATCGGCTGAATGGATTCGAAAACGGTAAAACTCAACTGTTTAACTCTGGGGGAGTTGTAAAATGAGCCTATTTCCAAAAAAAGAGGAGTATCTTTACCTTTAACTCTTTTATCCTCTATGTTGATGACGGATATGATAAATATGCTGCATTGTAGGAATGACTGTATTAATGAAAGTCATAAAGTGTGTCTGCAGCTGGATTGGTTGACTCGAGCTTCACAGGCGTTCCTCCCTCATGTGAGCGGCTCTCAGTGTCAGATGGATCTGAGTGACCATGTGTTCACAGCGCAGAACAAGCCTGGAATCAGGAAGATCAGCTTCCCCTGTGAAATTCAGACAATCCCATTGAGGATTTCACAGGGATCAGAACGGCTGTAAGGAAAGTTCAAGAGTCAGAAAACCTTCTAGATGATGATGATGATTGCAAGCAGTCTGACGCATCTTATGATCCTCTTCGCTATACATGATGTGAGTACATTTTACATTTTATCTCTAATTCTTCTACGTCTCTTGTCTGCGGGTGTTGATCTGCTCTTTGATGTGTTTGGCATGTCTAAAGGGTTCAGCATCACAGACAGAGACAGGCAGTCAAGTCAAATCCTACAGGAATACATACTGTACATGATTTCTGTCAGAATCCTAATGGGATCTGTTACCAATCATGTACGATCAAAGACTGAAACATTGTTTATGAGAGCTTTATTGAAGGATGGATTAAAAGTGTGTGATCAAATGCTGAAATTGAACGTGAAATTAAAGGCAATAATTCCTTGGTAAATCAGATTTTTCAGACTTTAGAACTATATTATTTGGGAAGTTTTTGGAATATTACACCTATTTAAATATATAGTTTTTGTTTTATGAGATGTTTACAAGTCACTTTAGGATCCTCTGAAATTCCAACAGGAATTCTATAAATATTATTGACATTTTTGACAACAAATCATCATGTGAAACGGCAATCAAATAAAATAATTCCGGTCTCAGCTGGTTTAAGATGGTTCCCCATGTCTTCTGACCAGCTGAAAACCCCTAAAACCATCAAATCAGACCAGCCTGACCTGTAGAAACCAGCTAAGACCAGCTAAACTCAACTTCCCTTCCTTTTTTATGATAATTATCAATGATGGATCTTGATGGCATCAACAGACGCAAGTAGATGCAAATACATTTCCTTTCTGCCAGCGGTACTTTAGTGGGAGGAATTCTAATATAATGGCTGGTTAAGATTATCATGTGAAGGATCACAGTATTGGTCTTCGCACTGAGAGATCAATAACACTGCTCAGAAAAGTCAGCAATTTTGTCCATCATGTTTTCAGATGAAACGCGATCTTGTGAACGAGAAGTGTAACACTTTTTGCATCCAATTTTGTCTCATCTATTGCACTTCCAATTGTTTTCCAGTGTTCATCAGACCAGGACTTCTCATCACATACTTTTAATAATGCAACATTCCTGCATTGCAAGCTAGAGTCATTGTAAGAGTATTTAGTGTTGACGTCTCTCTCTCTGTCTCTCTGTCTCTCCGTTCCTGCCTCCTCCTATATTCACCCGCTCCCTGTGTAAGGTCCAGCTCACACATCAGACCGAAGATCGATTCGTCTCTAATTGAAATAAGAGGCAACGTGGTGCTCGAGCCTCAAAAGGATTATTGCTTTTTTATATATAAATATATAAGTGTGACTGTAAGTGTCTGACCCCTGGAGATAAAGATCCAATATACGCATTCTGTGAAAAGCGCTATCGAGTTGATATCATAAGTTTCGATTTTTTGGGGGTTTCCTTTTTTTTTTCCACCTGGACGTGTTCAATGTTCATGCTCCAGTGTTAACTCTGCCTTCATCTGATTACGGCGTGCTGTTTATGTTTTTACCCATGATCATCGTGGCTTACTGATTTATGCACTAATATTCTCAATGCACTCATGGATTCTTTTTCATCTTGCAGGTTTCAGAGGTACTATCTCCCTCTGGTAATGTTTCAGATGACTTACAGTATGTCGTGATTTTTATCTTTTGCTGGTGAATTTCAATCCTCTTTTCACTGACTGCACTGCACAGGTCTCTCTACCTGGCCTGATCCTTAGAAAAATCTTCAAAGGTGTAGCACTTATGCAATCATAGCATATGATTTTATAAACAGCATGTCTTTATAATAATTTATATAAATTAGAGAGAGAGAGAGAGAGATAGATAGAGAGAGAGATAGACAGAGAGATAGACAGAGAGATGGAGAGAGAGAGAGAGAGAGATAGAGAGAGAGAGATGGAGAGAGAGAGAGACAGAGAGAGAGAGAGATAGACAGAGAGATGGAGAGAGAGATGGAGAGAGAGATAGAGAGAGAGAGAGAGAGAGAGATAGAGAGAGAGAGATGGAGAGAGAGAGAGAGAGAGATAAACAGAGAGATGGAGAGAGAGAGAGACAGAGATAGAGAGAGATAGACAGAGAGATGGAGAGAGAGAGAGAGAGAGATAGAGAGAGAGAGAACACAAGAACGCAATATATGAAACATTGAAACTTCAAATCTGTTTTCAAGCCAGCGTTCAAACAAGAAAATGGCTTGTTTTCCAACTTGTTATAATTTTCATTCATCATTCTAAGAAGAATCACTGAAACGATCTCTGCTGAAGTTCAATTGTGGTTTGCTTGGCATTCCATCACTGAACATCAAGCTTTAATGAAGGTGAAGGTGCTACTGTTCACGAGCGTTTCCTCGTCTGGGTGCTTTGAATCATGTTTACGAATGTTACAACTCCATAAATTCCCGTTTTGGAAAATGGAACTCTTGATCTGGGAACACCTTGATGTTATTTATAGCTGAGTGTGATGGCAGTGCACAACTGCTGGAGAGACCTAATCCATTAAACCAGCTTCCTGTAAATCTGCCATCGGAAAAGCCGTAATCCTGCTCAGAGCTGTTTGGGAAAACTGTCAGTCTTCAAATTAAGTTCATTATGTTTCACAGCATTCAGACGGTGAGCAGCATGTCTCACAGTATCGGGTATCATAAAAAGTCATTCTGAAATGTAAATGAGAGCAACGAGATGAAAGGTTTTTGTTATCATTTATCACTGCAGGGGGGGTGGGGGGGGGGTATAATTTGACAAAAAATATAAAAAAAATCTGCCATTATAATTATTTATCTATCTATCTATCTATCTGACATTTATAAAGTATTATATTTGCGTGTATCTCCATGTGTTTTACTTCAGCCATGTGCTGTGTATTAGTTGAATTGGGAATTCAAAAAATTCATTTTTATCTACAGTATACTGTCTGTCTATTTATAAGTCAGTCTGTCTATCTGTCTGTCTATCTGTCAGTTTATGGCAAGCCGTTTTAACATTTAATCCTTAAAACCTACTAGTATCTATTTTCATGCTACTAGTACTTGTTTTTTTAGATACTAGTATCTATTCCATTAAGTACTTAATCATTAGCTACTAGTGCTTATTCTTAGATATTAGTGCCTTTTTAAAGATACTAGTCCTTATTTATTAAATACTAGTAGCCTACTTATTACAATAATGTCTAGTATTTAATTATACCCAACTTGTTAAGAAAAAATTAGAACTTGTGCTTATTTTTTAGATCAAATATATCCTTACCTTAATATATAGTACTGTTTAAATAATCAGTATGCAAATAATATGTTGAATATTAATGAACCAACAACATATCAAAGAGAGATGACACAGGAAACATGGGCTGAATTGAACAAGGCCGTTTTAATAATAACAATATAATAATAATATCCTACCTTTTTAATGGTATTAGAGTTAAAAATATATATATATACAGTATATAATGAATAAGCATATGTAATATAGTGCATATATAGCCTACTCTTATTTGATTCATAACATATTAGATTATTTTTTTATATATATATATATATATATTTATATTAAAGATTAATATTCCAATCTCTGGGTTTTGTGGTTGTTTGGCTGGTGGGTATCAATTCGTTTTTGGATCTACTTAACTGTTGTTTGGATTGTATTATTGGCAGTTAAGTCTTTATTATTATAGCCTACTGTACATTCAAAACAATAAATATCATATTAAACATATATCTTTCCTTGCATTCATGCTAACCAATTAACTTGATAAACCAACAAAGCCAGTTACTTATGAAAAATCAATCTTCTATAGCCTTAGTTTAGCCTGCATTACCATATGAACTCTGATTGGATGGTTGAGAGTATACTCATGTTTATGTAATGATCTGTTTGAATGAAGATATCTCTTAATATTTTCTTACTAGCTCTTTATGAGGTTGAAGATATCTGCAAATTAATAGATACTAGTAGCTATTCTGTTTTGATATCATCTATTAATTTATGACTAGTAATTGTTCCAATTTTGACTAGTATCTTTTTAAATTCAAAGTATTCATTAGATACTAGTAGTTATTCATTACTAATACTTATTTATTAGACACTAGTTACTTTTGTTACTAGTTATATTCTTATTTTACTAGTCACAACTGCTTTTTTACTCGTCTTATGTTACGACTAGTCAGAACGGCCACTGTAGTGTTCAATTAAAAAATCTTACTAGTTACATTTGGAATAAATAGGTACTAGTATCTATTGAAGTAGTAGCTATTTAATAGGTACTAGTATCTAATGACTTAGTACTAGTAGTTATTGAATAAGTACTAGTACCTAATGAATAACTACTAGTATCTAATATATATATATATATATATATATAGTCACAATTGGAATACATACTAGTCAGAACAGAACTGAATAGTCTGAATGACAGATCCCCATAGAAGTCAATGAAGTTTTATTAGTAACAAAAGAATAGTTAGTCACTATTAAAATAAGTACTATCTAATGAATAAGAACTAGTATCTATTTAATAGGTACTAGTATCTAATGAGTACGTAGACTAGTAGGCTATCTAATAATAAGTACTAGTAACTAATGAATAAGTAGTAGGCTATTTAATAAATACGTACTATACCAATTTAATAGGGACTATCGTATGAATAACTACTAGTATCTTTTAAAAAGATAGTATCTAAAGAATAGGCACTAGTAGCTAATGATTAAGTAGGCTACTAATACTTAATGGAATAGATACTAGTATCTTAAAAATAAGTATAGTAGCATGAAAATAGAGACTATAGGTTTTAAGGATTAAATGTTAAAACGGCTTGCCATAGTCAGTCTATCTGTATGTCTGTCAATCTGTCTATCTATCAATCTATCTCTCCGTCCGTCCATAGTATCACCCTGTCAACTGCGACCTCTTTGATACCTTAGTAAGAAAGCCGCTGTGCCGAACACACAAGCAACCACAATCTTCATGCGTCCTATTTAAATATGCAAATGAGATTTGAGAGCTTTGAGAGATTTTCAGTGAATAACGGCACGAATCTGTAAATAAATGACAGAATTTTTTTTGTCAAACTAAAAGTATCTCTTTTAACACCGTCTCTCTTACATTTTGTAAGTCAGACCATGTTTCCTTGATGCTCTTCTACTGTAGGTCATTTTGATCTGATATTGATGGTCAAAATTCAATTACAAGCAGCTCCTGGACACCTTTTGATGTTTGTTTCAGGCCTGTCATTGCGCTAACCCCTGGCGTTGGATGTGAACCACTCTTTGATAAGTGACATATACTGTAAGAAACTGTAACATTTGGGTCATTGATCCAAGAGCTCACTAATAAAAGCTCTCTTGTATGACAGATTTGCTGTCAGGTGAAGTCAAGGAGATATTGTCTTTCTGATATGATGGTTTGTTTTTTTAGTTCGGTGTCTCTCTTTTGTCTAAAACTCATTCTCTAAAGTCTAAAAGTCTCATTTTGTTTGTCTTAGATCAGATATGCCAAAGGAAATAGTCCTCTGACCTCAAGGTCTCTACATATGGACAGGCCAAAGACGACACTGAAGCCTTCATGTGCTGACTCTTCTGCCCCTTTGCCCGAGTCGAGTCCTGATGTCCGTGACGCTGACCCCACCCTAGGCCTCCTGTCCGACAGACTCCGCTCATGTCCCGAGCAGGAGCTGTGGGATTGGGCCCCGAACCTGACGGAGACACACCCGTCCGGCCAACAATCAAGGAAACGGCTCAAGGTGAAAAGAGGAAAAGCTAAGATGTTCGGCTGGGGAGATTTCCAGTGCAAAGTGAAGTCCTCAAGCCTCAACCTGTTCATCACAGGGAAGATTGTGGATCATGGCAACGGAACGTTTAGCGTTTTCTTCCGATACAACACCACCGGCGGTGGAAACGTCTCCGTAGGCCTGGTTCCTCCAAGCAAAGCGGTGGAATTTGATGCAACGACTCAACAAACCGTTGTGCACTCGGTGGAGTCGAGGATGTTTAACTGCAGGGTGGAGCATGAGAAGGTGGAGAGAGGCACCAAAAGCACACGCTGCTGGTATGACCCGTCTCATAGCTGTGACCAGGACCAGACTCAAAGCCATGTGTCGTGGCTCTGCTCAAAACCGTTCAAAGTCATCTGTGTCTACATATACTTCTACAGCCTGGACTATAAACTGGTGCAGAAAGTCTGTCCAGACTATAACTACCACAGCGAGTCTCCGTACTTACCTTCTGGATGATCTTTTATCTCGAGAAACCAGCTCAAATTATAATCATATAAATTTTTTTCTTTTTTAAATGGTGAAGAATATTTAGTTGCCTGTCTTTATACTCACTTATGAACTTAGCTGATCTCAGTCAGTGGCAGGTGCTGGTGAATATGTGTCATTATTTCTGACAGACAGAGCAAAACTTAATGAGTTCCTGTAATTGATTTTTCATGCTGAGATCATGTGTCAACGGTTTTGTCATTTCTCATTGTGAATTAATGAAATTGCTGTGAAAGTGAATGTAATTTATTGAATACAATTGCCTCCACGCACTTGGGGGCAATTACCACATTGAAAATGAATGTAAAATGCATGTTTACTTTAAATGTTTCTTAAAACTTCTACTTTTCCTAAAAGTAATCATTTCAGAGAGCTTCCATTCTCATACAGAAATGCGGGGGGGGGGGAAATGGAAGTATTTTTGCACGGACTTTATTTTTTACAGTAGGCTAGCCTAAGTCTTAATAAAAATATGCTTCAGTTTCTAAGTGCAAAATTGTATTTATTTATTTCGCCCGAGTGTCTCTAAAGAATCGCAAACTGGGGTGATTAGTCTATTCTACTAAGAGATGAGAAAAGTAACACACACCACATGATAACGCCTGTTCTTTTGTTGAGAAAAACTGACAAATGCTACAAAGCCAAAGAAACTTTATTAGTAATTTAGAAGCTACGAAAACTTAAAATATCATATTAATATCATCAAATCATTCAGCTCGATCACAATTGCGCGTTTACAGTCCCCTGTTTCAAGATAATTGTCATTCTGCCTATCCATCCCTCCTATATCGCACTGCGGTAGCGCGCATGACGTCATCGCTCCTTCTGCGAGGACGCGCACCCAAAAACACGCAGTGATACTCATATAGCGTTTCATTTTCGCATTACAGAATGTCTTAAACATCTGGCAGCCAAACTCATAAGGTGAGTCTCACACTAATTCAATTCATTAATAAGGCCTTTTATAATAAGTAGATAATTTCCTGCATTTACTGTAGCTGTTGCATAATGACAGAATAATGTAGGCTGTTTGTTTTGGTGCGGCAGAGAGAATGAAATCCGGATGTGAGAGTCACATGCAAGATGAATATTGTAAGTGTACTGTAGCATTAATTAGGTTTATTAACATAGATATCATCTTCCTGTAGAGAAATGCTCGCAAAAGATAAAGAGAGGCCTGTGTGTTCAGTCAGTTATGTGCATTGATGAAACATGAATGCTTTTTTTTTCAATAGCACAATGACCAGTTATCTTCTATACATTAAAACTATGTGTTAAACTTATAAACATGTGACGGTATCATCAATTGTGATGAAATAATTTTCCTTTTTATTTCAGATAATTGATAAACATGGAGAAAGGGAACCAGTGAGTATGCATTAATTTGCAGACATTCATGATTGTAGACTTAAACAAATGAGATGCTTTCATAATTGGTTTGTCATGTCTTTGCAGAGGTTATTCTCATTTTGACCAGTTTCTCCAAAGTCAAGAGTCATCTGTGGTGAACAAGTTCCAGCAGAAATACTGGAAAACCAAACAAACACTGATCAAAGTCACGGGAAAGAAGGAGGACGAGCATGTCGTTGCTTCCGACGCTGACCTGGATGCTAAACTGGAGGTGAGAAATGGACAGAATTCAGACTTTTCTCTGAATCTGGACGAATCAAAAGGTCATGTGATGGATTTGGTTTGGCTTGCTTCCCCTCAGGTGTTTCATTCAGTGCAGAGAACGTGCATGGAGCTCCTTAAGGTGATCGAACAGTATCAAAGGAGGATCAGCTGTAAGTAGACCTCAATTTCACACATTTATTAATATTCATATCCTTGATCTCTAGTGAAAAAGAAGTGCGCTTAATTGTATTGAATGTGCACTTGTAGTGTACTTCTGCTCTTAAAAGTAGAGTCCACTTTCATGAAGGTTTCTTAACACACTTGAGTAGTACACTTTAAAGTGCACTTTGTTATAATGTCAAATTAAAGGGTTTACTTTAAAGTACATTTTAAACCATTATGTTTGAATAATCTTTGTCCTTCTTTAAAAAAATTTTTTTTATTTTGTTGCTGATTTAATGTTACATTTAAAGAGAACATTTGAAATGTACTCGTGCAACTTCAGCATTGCATTCATATTAATACCTATAGCTGAAGTTCAGCTAATTGCATTTAATATAATTTAAAACTATAATACATTTTCAGTTAATTGTAAACAACATGCATTTAGGGGTGTGAAAACATTGCATTCAGTTTGCACTTACCGTAAGTACATTATTTTAAAATATATTATTTCTATAATAATAAGTACTCTTATCTATGTCAAAGTGTACTTGTTTTTCAAAACTGTTTGCTGTGCCGTTCAAATGTTTAAAACTTAAAGGTGGATTTTTTTGTCATAATTTATTATTCAATGGAAAAGTGGCTTAATTCTGATGCTCTTTTCAGTTTTGTCTGAGGAGGAGAATGAACTGGGTCGGTTCCTGCGTTCGCAGGGCTCTCAAGACAAGAGTCGCGCTGGAAAGATCATGCAAGCTACTGGGAAAGCGCTCTGCTTCTCTTCACAGCAAAGGTCTCTTCATTTATTCAGTGTTTCAAAACCAACCCTGCTGAGAAATCCAGCACTGCTGGTGAGCCGTATGTTTTGCATGCATGGTTGCTGGTTTGCTCTGGTCACCAGCATGTGAAGCAGGAACGCTGGTAGATCAGCGACACCAGCTCAGGTTTGCTTGAGAACAGACTGTGCTGGTCCACTATAGCTATACCTGGAATTCATGCTGGATTTTTTTCAGGATTGAAGATTCTATATCATCTTCATATGTGATTGGTTTGAGAATTCTTCTCATTCATTGGTTCCTCACTGCAGATTGGCGCTGCGAGGTCCACTGGGCCGGCTGTACCAGGAGGTGGAGACCTTCCGCTACCGAGCGATCTCAGACACGTGGCTGACGGTGAACAGGATGGAGCAGTCACGCACAGAGTACAGAGGAGCTCTGCTGTGGATGAAGGACGTTTCTCAGGAGCTCGACCCGGACACACACAAGCAGATGGAGAAGTTCCGCAAGGTCAGTCTGTCCCAGAGCTCCAGTTTTCCCACACAATCGGGCTATTTTGAAAAATTACAGAGGCGTGGGTTGCGTTTCTTCGGGCTGTGCTTTTACAGTGTACTAAAAAGATGATCTGTATACAGACAAAACGTGAAAAAGAGATACTTTTACTAATGTGAACTGATCTTTCTGAGATGAGAAAATAATTAAATGTATTGTGTAAAGATGTGTTAAAACAGTGTGTTTAAAGAATTGGGGAAGTGAAAGGACAATACGTGTTTTATACCAAAGCTAGATTTTTTATGAAATTTTTTATGTATATAACATTGTGCAACATATAATTTTGTGATTCATATTTATAACTCACATTTTAAACAATTTATTGTTTAAACAAAATGCTGAAAATGAAAAGAAGAATTTTAAAAGTAATAGAATAATAAATAAAAGTAACTGAAGAGGAATAAAGTAAAGATTAAATCATTAAAATACACATAATTACATATAAATAAGTCTAGCAAAAATCATACAAATAAAATTGAAAAAATAAAATCAAAACATTTATTTTCAGGCCCTTTATGGGATTTGGGCTAGTTTTCATTCCTTTTGGACGAGTTTTGAGTTGCTTTAGGCTGGACATTATTCTGTAACTTGCCAACCCTGCAGTGACGGTGTTACTGCAGTGAAGCCTTTCACCAGCAGAAGGAGTAACGTGTCTTCTAATCATTCTCATCTGCAGTGGGATGAGATAGACTGTGTCCAAAATCACATACTCTCTTGAGTTGGTACTTATTTTGAATAAGTAATTACTTCACTACCGCTAAAAAAGTATGTTCTATATAGTATGAATATGTGTAGTATGAATGTTATCTGGACGTACTAATATTCACCATGTTGTCATTATCATGTGACCTATCAGCATCAGTTGGTTCACTTCACTGCCATTCATAAATCCTCTCCCGTGGCCTCATGGGATAGTAATAGTCCAGTCATTTTGTGAAAAAAGGTTGAACAAATTGCAACAGAAGCAAACTCAACTGATTTTGTATCCTCAATATGTCCTGAGTAAGGGGGAAAAAAAAGCCCAGAAGAATCCCATTAGGGGAAAGTTTCGAAAAAGACCCAAATATAGCCTATTCATTCTTTTTCTCACGTGAATAGAGTAAAAATGTTAACCTTTAGATATCACCATGAAAATTACTGAGTTGATTACTTGCATCAAGACAAACAAAAAATGTATAACAAGTTTTTTTTTTTATTGTTTGTTAACATGGACAAACGGTGCATAATCTAATTACGTATGTGCTAATTTGCATAAATCCCACAACAGATCTAAACATTGGGTATAGCCAGGTGAACATGTCTTGTTGAATCTTGTTGACACATAACAGTAAAATACTTAATGTTAAGGTCTGAATGGAACCCATATAGGCTACCCATGAGCATTACTACATAGAGGCAGGAAGAAGTACTTTAGAAACCAGCCTTTATTCATTTTTAAGAGATTGGGTTTGAGGCTGGGTCCGTGGGACGGGTCCGTGGGACTGTAGATTATACACAGTTTGTCCATGTGAACAAACAATTTCAAAAAACTTGTAATACATTTTTTGTTTGTCTTGATGTAAGTAATCAACTCAGTAATTTTCATGGTGATATCTAAAGGTTAACATTTTTACCCTATTCACGTGAGAAAAATAATGAATAGGCCATATTTGGGTCTTTTTCGAAACTTTCCCCTAATGGGATTCTTCAGGACTTTTTTCCTCAGTCTAGTTAGCTTCTGTTGCAATTTGTTCAAGGTTGACCCACATTTTGGCTTAAAATGACTGGACTATAAAGTGTCCATCGTATGCACACTTCAGAATCTCACAGGTAGAAGTAGCTCATCCGGGTACATTTTTCCTACTCTTTTTTTGAGTACTGTGAATCCAGACATACTTATTTTGTCTTATTTGACTTTTTTCACCTACTATATAGTAGGGAAGTATGCGATTTCAGATGCAGCCAATGTGACAAACTCTCAACTCAAACTCTCATAAACCCGCTTCTGTGGGACGCATGTGTGTGTGTTTGTGTGTCGGTGTGTGAATTATGGAGTGGGTTGCTTGTATCTGCCCCTATACTACACACATTCATACCATACTGAACATACGTCTTTAGCGCTCGCAAAGTACGTACTTATTCAAAATAAGTACCTACTCAAGTTGAATTAATTCGCTCTGAATCAAGTGAACCAATTGCTTTGTAAAATGATTCACAGTTTCGAAGTTCTCTAAACACCTCGAGCTGGCGCCACCTTCTGGTCAAAACTGTGTAAGTGCAACGAAAGCTCAGCCCAAACATGCATAAAGAAACCGTTTATAAACCAATTACAAATGTTTTCATGAAAGTAACATCTATTAAATGGAATTTACAAATAATTAAATACCATTTGTAAAATCTATGTTTTATTCATTTGTAGTCCTTGTTTTGTGTGCTATTAGGCAGAGCGTTGGCAAACTTGGTCAATTTAAGCAACTAATTATCATACTCTTTTTCCATTATATGCGCGTACGTATTAAAATTCATTAAATGAATAAAAAATGAACCTACATTCTAAAACTGACCTGAGATCAGCTAAAAACCATTAGACACTCGTTCATGTGTTCACCAGATCAACATCATCTAGTGTTTGTGTTTGATGGGCAGCAGCTTCATCTCTTTATATCCTTCAGGTTCAAACTCAGGTGCGTCACACCAAGACAAGTTTTGACAAGCTGAAGAATGATGTGTGTCAGAAGGTTGATCTGCTCGGAGCCAGTCGCTGTAATCTGCTCTCACACGTCCTGACAACCTATCAGGTGCTGCTGCTTGTAGCTTCATTATTATTATTATTATTATTATTATTATTATTGTTTTTGCCTGAGTTGTGAGCATGTGATGTGTACATTATTATTATAATTATAATTATTATTTGATCTAAAGGAATTGTTAATAAAGGCATTTACTGTATCTCTTACAATTGAGCAGAATGAAGTCTTTTAGAGAGTCGTGTCATGAAGATAAATATCTGTGTTCTCTGTGCTTCAGACCACATTGCTTCATTTCTGGGAGAAAACCTCTCACACTATGGCTGCTATTCATGAGAGCTTCAAAGGCTGCCAGACTCATGAGGCTTCAGCACTGGGGGTGAGAGCTCTCAAAAGAAAAGGATCTCATTATGTTTTATATTCATATTTTGGGGATGGATGTGTATATTTACTTATAGCTCTCGTTTAGTGTTAAAGTCCCCCTGTAGTCAATAATTGTATCCCTTAAAACTCATCTTTGATCGCCGAAATGACACAAATGACATGAAAAATGTCTTCATGCCTTAAAATATCTTGAATGTAACTCGACACCCTTGCCTCATTTAGTATACGCGGTTCTATGAATATGCAAATGAGCCCCACCTCCACTCACTCACTCAGCTCAGAGATCAACTAGTTGACAATCACACGATGATCTGATTGGTTACAAGGTCGTTTGGGACGTCAGAAACACCAGCGATTTCAAAGCGTGTTTTTGAGACTGTCTTTGGTTCACTGCAGTTTTAAGGAGAAAATATTTTTAGCAATGGTGTCGACTTATGAATTTACACATGATTTGTCTTAAAGCATATTAAAAACACCACATAGACATATAAACAATATTAAAAACTTGATTAAAATAAATTCGTTTTGTTTTCCAGTGAGATTTGGGTGCTTGATTTGAACATTTGTATTTAGTTGGAAGGAAGATTATGTTATATTTACATTTATTTAATTATTTAGCAGGTGATTTTATCTCAAGCGTATTCTGGAAAAATGTGCTACCATTCAAAAGTTTGGAGTCTGTAAGATTTTTTTTAAAGATATACTTTTATTCAGCAAAAGTGCATTCAATTGATTATATTGACAATAAAGAGGTTTATAATGTTAAAAAAAAAAACTTTTCTTTTTTAAATAAATGCGGTTCTTTTGAACTTTCTATTCATTAAAGAATCCAAAAAAAAATATGTTTACTGTTTCCAACCTTGATCATAAAAGTAAATGTTTCTTAAGCAGCAAATCATCATATTAGAATGATTTCTGAAGGATCATGTGACACTGAAGACTGGAGTTATGATGCTGAAAATTCAGCTGGAATAAATTAAATTTTCAAATATATTAAAATAGAAAACAGTTATTTTAAATTGTAATAATATTTGACAGTACTGCTGTTTTTATTGCTCAAATAAATATAAAAAATATTTTTTATTAGATTGTATTAAATTATTAAATGCTCATCCATCTTCCATTGTTTGGACAAACAGGCTGTGATATTATGATGCATGTTCAACAAATCTGTTGATCTGTTGTGTCTGATACTCCAGGGCTCAGATCAAGCTTCAAAGAAGAAGGTGAAGAAGAAAACGAAGGCAAAAGCAGAAGATGAGGAGACGAGTCAGAATACAGATGAAACGTAGGAGCTGTTGGGTCCTCATTTCCTTTACTTTATTATGTGGTTTACACCTCTAATCGCTCGTCACTTCTGTTTCAGGCTTATTTCAATTGAACAAGAAACTCTGAGCAGCAACTCCATACAAACAGGTAAAGCTTTCATACGTACATTTGTTATTATCCACAGGAATAACACAATAACTAATGTTCATCCTTAAAGGAGACCTATAATGCCCTTTTTCAAAGTCCCAAAAAGGGCTCTTTCATAGCCTGGTTAAAACCAGACCATTCTCAGTAGTAACTGAGTTATGGTCTGGCAAAGCTTCATTAATAACTCATTTCCAAAGGGGCGTCACCAACGGACGTCGCTCAAATGCCTCTGGGCGCAATTGGATAGACCTAAAACCAATCAGAGCGATCGTCATCGTGTAAAGCCATATGCTGCGTCCCTAAGTTACACTACGCCATAAAAGTATGAACTCTCTTTGTGAAGAAAAGGTATTTACTTTTGAATGTGTAGCAAAACAGTAGGCAAGCTTTGGGACATACTACTTCGTCATCTTTATCGGACGGATCTGTCGCATGCGTCCTGTCACGTAAACTGCCCTGTCAATCATCTTGTCACAGTTAAAATCCTCTATTAAATCTAATTTAATTTCCTACCGTTTCGGAGAGAAATGTAGCAGCACGTTCATCTGCCAGTGGGTCTTTCATGGAGACTGTCCTCATGTGTTTGCAATTTGAATATAATAATGCATTTAAAAGTTGAGTGCGCTTCACCAACGGACGTCACTCAAACGCCTCTGGGCGCAATTGGATAGACCTAAAACCAATCAGAGCGATCGTCATCGTGTAAAGCCCGCCCCAACGTTTCTGATTGGTGCCGCGATTTGGACGGATTAGAAATGGGCTTGAATGAGCTCTTTGTCAGAGTACTTGCAGAGCAAATCTAAATTTGCCGGAAGTTTGTCTGGGTTTTCCCAGGCTAGCTCTTTCAAAAACAAGCAGTTTTCATGCTTGAATGTTCAATAAACACATTATTTTTCACTTATTCTCCATTGTTGCAGCTCCTTCTCTTCCCAGTCTGTCAGTAACACTCTGTTTAGCTCCTGTCTCTATGAAGCTCCTCCCTCACAATGTGCTCTGATTGGTCGGCTGGACCAGTGTGTTGTGATTGGTCAAGCTTTTTCATGCTCAAACAGCAACATGACACACTAAAGAAAGCCTATAATGTAAAAAAAAAAAAAGCCCAACAGGACCCCTTTGAACATTACATCAATAATTTTTTCTCTCTCTGTACACATACAGGAAATGATGAGTGTTTCTCTGGCGGTCCGGAGAGGGATGGCTTGAGTTTGTTGGATGAGATTCTGGGCAGCAGTTCTCTGGAGGACAGGGGTTTCTCGCAGGAATGGCGTGAGGTGTTTGGGGAGGATGAGCCGGCCGGCAGCTGCAGAGCAGAGATCCAGCCGTCCGAGGAAGAGTACGACTTCTTTCTGCCTTCCAAACTCCTCGACAAAGACATGAACGACCGACAGGCTACGGTCTCAGGTGAACAGAGATATTTGACTATTGGCAGGAAGTCTGCTTCATGTTGTGGACAAGAACAGACTCTTACTGGCGTGTGATGTCACCGGTCTGGTCCTTTAGGGGAGAGTTCATCTGAAATAGCTGATACTATAATAATTGATCATCATGGAACAAAATATACACTACCACTTTTTTATGTTTTTGAAAGATGCTCACCAAGCATCCAAAAATACAGTAAAATGTGAAATATTATTACAATTTAAAATAACTGTTTTCTATTTAATTATATTTTGAAATGTAATATATTCCTGTGATCAAAGCTGAATTTTCAGCATCATTACTCCAGTCTTCAGTGTCACATGATCCTTCAGAATTAATTAATTTCATTATAAATGTTGAAAACACTTGTGCTGCTTCATATTTTTGTGGAAACCCTGATAACAAATTTTTTTCAGAATTCTTTGATTAGTAAAAAGTCCAAAAGAATTTGAAAAAGAAATATGTTGTAACATTATAAATGACTTTACTGTCAATTGTGATCAATTTAATGCATCCTAGCTGAATAAAAGTATAATTTTTCTTTTTTTTCTTTTTTTTTCTTTCTTTTTTTTAAACAGTAGTATACATCTACTGTAAATTCTCTTTAATATTGCCTGTATTCCAGGTTGGGCAACAGCCATTCCACAGAATATCACTGAAAGCTCATCTGTAGCGAGTCAAATCTCTTCCAAATCTGCAGTGAAAGGTAAGTGATCAGAGCCTTTTATAGGGCCCTATTTTAACGATCTGCAACGCAAGTATCAAGCGCGAAACGCAAGTAACTTTGTGAGCGGGTCTCGGGCGCTGTTGCTATTATACCGGCGGGATAAATGACTCTTGTGCCCGACGCAAATCTTAAATGGGTTGGTCTGAAGTAGCTTCATTATTCATAGGTGTGGTTTGGGCGTAACGTGAAATAAACCAATCAGAGCGTCATCTCACATTCCCTTTAAGAGCAGGCGCGCTTGTTCCATGGCAGATTGCTATTATAACGGCGGATTTGCCAGGCGCACACCAGGAGCGGTTCACAGCCGAGGAGACCGACGTTCTCGTCAGGGCCGTAAAACACAGAGAAGTGACATTGGGGATGGAGAAACACACCCAAATTAGCTTCGGTTAAACAGGCGTATGATAATTTGGGTAAATGTGTAAGATAGATTTATGCCTATTTTTTCACATCTTCATGGACACTTTGTGTTAATATTTTTCCTTGTAATAATGTATGCTTTTCTAAAAATGAGAACTGCTGCTTCTGTGTAGATGAGAGAATCAAAGTGTATGTGCGTTGTGCACACGCTACATTGATTATGGCCAAGCATGCGCCCTTAAAATAGCATCTGAATAAAATGCTAACATGACTTTAGACTAGGTTTTTCCTGGTCAGTGGCGGAATTGTTTTCTAAACCTGCAAAATATGTTTGCGCCGGAACACACCTTCTCTTTTCGCTGAACCGCCCCGGGAGCGCAAATGCATTTGCTAGTTTACCGATGTGCGTCTGTGGAGGGAAAAGTTCGCTGGG
Organism: Leuciscus idus; assembly: GCA_021554675.1. Lineage (NCBI taxonomy): Eukaryota > Metazoa > Chordata > Actinopteri > Cypriniformes > Leuciscidae > Leuciscus > Leuciscus idus. The sequence continues at coordinate 30,742,933 of CM038635.1, read as the reverse complement.
TGCAAAATAGGAATGATACATGCGTCGCTGTACAAAGTCAATTGCGCTGGGTGCAAGATAGGGCCCCAAGTGTGTCAGACTCAATATTGGGAGTCTAAACATGAATTGATCCATTGTGAAGCATTGAACAGAATTTAATAGCTTACTTGTTTACAATAATGTATTTTGTGGTCATTTCTTATCCAAAGTATGAATCATACCCCCTCCCACTAACCCGTATGCACTGTAGAGGGTCAATTTGACCCATTTCGATTTTTGAGTTGTTGGAAATATCCGTTTGTTTGTTTTTTGTTTTGTTTTTTGACTTTTTGACTTTTTCTCATGTACGGTCATGAACATGCATGCAAAATTTCAACATGCCGACATGTTTTGACATATACACAAACAATTTCTGTTACTTTTGTGATGTTTGTGGCTCAGTTTGACCCATATGACCACATCATTTAATGTTTTAGGTACAGACCTAAAATAATACCATTTCTTGGTTATATTTAGTTATTTTAGTTTTTTATTACCCTATGAAGCTAAAAAAGTAGCTTTTCCCCACTTATTTCAATACAGAAAAATATTTTGTCATCCACATAATTATGGTAAAAATGAGCTTTCATTTATTTTTTCAATCTTTCTGAAATATAATTAAACCTGTTGTTTTTCTTGAAATTTTGTGACTTTTTCTCATTTAGGGTCATGAACATGAATGCAAAGTTTCAACACACTGATGTGTTTTGACATATACACAAAAACATTTCTGTTACGTTTGTGATGTTCGTGTATGTTCGCATATTTGTATGTTCTAAGGCAAGAATCGTATTGAATCCAATTAGGGTTAATTTGACCCCAGACCATACAGGTTATTCCCAGAAATCGAACAGTGCACGAGGGTTAAAAAAGAAATACATACATAAAATTGAGACTAAATTTCAGATCATTTCAAAGCAAGTATTTACGGCTCTAACTTTAGGTTGTCTTTTTTGAATATATTGTAATGCATCTTTTAATCACTTCTAAAATGTGTTTTTTTATTTTTTATTACAGATACCTCAAAAGATCTCTCTGCTTGGTTCAATCTGTTTGCCGATCTGGATCCGCTGTCGAACCCGGATGCAATCGGCCGAACCAATGAGGAAGACGAGCTACTGAACGCTTAATCTGCCCTGTTACAGATGCACTTTATCACTCTCGTCGCACAAACGCCAGTTTATGCAAGAGGCCGACAGATCTGGACGGATATCAAGTGATTTCTTAATGCCATAGCAGTAAACCTTAATTATTTAATAAAGAAATATTTGCTGCCAAAGGAAATTAATAATAATCACTCTGGCCTTGATTCCTTTTCTATTGCTAGTATTGTCAAGGCAGTTTGATTTGCCATAACATTGTGGATTTACTTGTTTTACGTAAATGTATATATTAACATTTCTCAACATTATCAGCAACAGTAAGTAGTTTTTGGTTTGTATTTTGTGATATTGCATGTTTTTTTTGTTTTTTTGTAAATCATTATTTATTGTAAATGTTTGTCTTACTTTAGTGCCGACTACTAAAACTAATGCTGCATTTCAAAAGCCTTAAATATATGAGAGGGGTTTAGGACAGTCCTTGAATTAATTTAATTTGATGAAAGTCATAATGTATATTATCTTAGGAAAACTTTCTGATGTGAAAGCAGCTGTATATATTTTTAAGATGTATGGATAAGTTATAGAATGCAACTCTAACTACTTACGTTTTACTGTCTTGGTTCTGGAAGTTATTTTTCCTGGAATTTTTTTTTTCCCATAAAAAAAAAAAAAAAAATTCTTCCAGAACCTGACTATTGTACTCTATTATTTTTGTCAGGAATACCAAACATTGGTAAAAACTTGGACAAATCAGGTCCTATGAAGTAAGCATTTATCTACATGTTGTTTAATTGTATTTGTGCTGATTATATGTGTGTGTGTGTGCCTGAAAACTGGGTCCCTTGTACTACAAATAACCTGAAGCATTTTAAATATCAATACCTGGGTATTACCGTTCACTACACATACAACCTGCAAACATGTAAGTGCAATAAAATGTAATAAAAATGCTTTTGTAAATGTGAATCCACATTACACCTAATACCCTGTGGAAACAAATTGCCTTACTGAAGTCAGTTCTTAGTATCAGTGCTTTCCTAGACAAAGAAAAATAAATGCATCGTAATAAATCAGAAACTGCTGCACCAAATAATGCCATATAATTTTCAATATTTTGTGCTGTATTATTGTGTTTACAGTTCTAACATTAATATGTAACTGGACGGCATGAAATGAATAAATAAAAGATGTGTAATTTTAATCTAATAGTGTGGCTATACATTTGTGTACTCTAAACTAACTGGAAACTTATCTTTAAATATGTCGATTTATGAGTTGGAGGGTAAGTTATTGCAGTAAAAGATGATTGATAGATACAAATGCTTTTTTTTTTTTTTTAACTAAAACACATAATATACATACAGTCTCAGCACTAATGTAAAAAAATAAATAAAAAAGAATTCCCAAAAATAGGAAGCACGTACACATACGCAAATATTCTATACAAATGTCACTTTAATGTGAGCATCCAGCACAATAGCATTTATACACCATAACAGTGTCACATGAATAAAAGAGGAAGACCTTAAAATGACAAAAAACATTATTACTGTCATTATTACTCAAACAGGGAAGTCTGGATGTTAGGGCTGGCCAGTATTGTGAATATGTGCAATAATTTTGCTAGCAATGACTTGTGGTGAAATGATGGTTCCTCTAAAGAAAATATATATATATATATATCATCAAAAGACTGAAAAATTATTATTTATTAATTATAGCTATATTATCCAGCCCTAATGGAAGCTGGGTTATGTGTTAAGGCATGAAAGAGCATTTTTGGGCTGTTGGATTACAGCTCGATACCGTCATATCTAATGTGTTTGACCTGGTTAGTAGGATGTGCTGTAAGATTAAGTAAAGACTTGTGCAATTCCAGCAGAATTACATGAAACCCAAGATAAAGTTCAACGTACAACAAAATGGTCCTTTTGTACAACCATTAGCAAGTAAGACATTTCCTAGAAAGTATAGTCAGATCTGAGCTCTGATTGGCTAACTGAGCAGCAGGCACTTCCTAATACTGCAGCGTTCAGAGGCCACGGGCCGCAGCGGGAAGCTGTTTTGTACGGTGGCCTCTGTAAATGGACCAGACATCTGATCTGAAGTGTGATTATCCAGCGGGTTACTGGGACGAGCAGCAGCATCTGATGGGAATAGAGACGAACACAGCAGCTTTACGGGACAGAAGGCGGAGCCACTCGGAGTGAAGTTCACCTTGTTTCTGTCGGGGCAGGAAAAGATGGGAAAGCCTTGTGTCCTACAAGTGCTATGAGATCAAAAAAACAAATCAATAATATATGAAGATCAAGAAAAATAATAATGAAGTCAAATAATAAGGAAACAACAAAGTTGGTGGCCATTAAAATTAGTATATATATATATATATATATATATATATATATACATATATTGATTTATTACAATATACATGCAAATATAAATCAGTTTTTATATAATTTATCACAACTAAACTACACACTTTAGAAATTGTTCTATAAAATCTATATACAGTACAGGTCAAAAGTTTGGACACATTACTATTTTTAATGTTTTTGAAAGAAGTTTCTTCTGCTCATTCAAAAATACAGAAAAAAAAAGTAATATTGTGATATATTATTACAATTTAAAATAATTGGTTTTCAATTTATTATACTTTAAATTATCATTTATTTCTGTGATGCAAAGCTGAATTTTCAGGATCATTACTCCAGTCTATCACATGATCCTTTAGAAATCATTCTAATATGATGATTCATTATCAAAGTTGGAAACCGTTCTGCTGCTTAATATTTTTTCATAATCTGTGATACTTTTTTTTAGGATTCTTTGATGAATAAAAAGTAAAAAAAAGAAAAAAGAAAAGAAGCAAATGTTTTAAAAATAGAAATCTTTTGTAACAGCAATATACACGACTGGTCAGTCATTTTTTTTCTTTTTTTTTTTTTTTAAATAAATCAATACTTTTATTCAGCAAGGATGTGTTAAATTGATAAAAAGTGATAGTAAAGAAGATTTATATTATTAGAAAATATTTTTTTATTTTGAATAAATGCAGTTCTTTTTAACCTTTTATTCATCAAATATATTAAGCAGCAGAACTGTGTCCAACACTCATAATAAATCAGAATATTAGAATGATTTCTAAAGGATCATGTGATAGACTGGAGTAATGATCCTGAAAATTCAGCTTTGCATCACAGAAATAAATGATCATTTAAAGTATAATAAATTGAAAACCAATTATTTTAAATTGTAATAATATATCACAATATTACATTTTTTTCTGTATTTTTGATCAAATAAATGCAGACTTGATGAGCAGAAGAAACTTCTTTCAAAAACATTAAAAATAGTAATGTGTCCAAACTTTTGGACTGTACTGTATATTTTTTTAAATATATTTGAACTATTTTTAAAATAACTTAATGAATGGGAAAAAGTCATGTTATTTTCCACATACAAGGCATTACTATGGTACTAAAAAAACAAGTATAACATGATGTTTTGTTATTTAAACTGAATCTCCCTAAGCAGTTTTACCAGCAAACCTCAAGCAAAACCCAAAGCACGCTCCGTGGATGTGTACAACAATATGGTTTTACAAAAGGGTTTTATGAGAATCCAGTGCAGTCGATGGTACTTACATGAGGTCTTCAAACACTTTGACCTTCTCACAGCCCTCGGGAGGCTCACGTTTAAACATATAACTGTTGTTGGGTTTGGGAGAGCTGGAAAACTGAGGCAGAGGTGAACCACTCCTGTAATCTAAAAGGACAAAATAAAGCTGTTTATTTAAGCAAACCTTCCCTAATAAAATACTGTGAGAGTACCACAGTACAGTGATGGTATCAGATGGCAATACCGTGGTAATTTGATATCTGCCATAATAGTTAATGAGTAGCGTAGCGAGTGCTGTACCTTTGTCAGTGTCTGCAGGAGGAGAGCAGCAGAAACACGGACTGCAGGACGTGTGTGTCTCAGTGCTGTGAGTGTGATGAAGAGGAGGAACAGGAGCACGGCCACCGTCTCGCACCTCCAGAGCCTGAAACACCGGGACAAACAAGTCTTACAACCTTGAAATGTTCCATTGAAATCTGTGTGTGTGTGTGTGTGTGTGTGTGTGTACCTTCTCCTCTTCCCTCCCCCAGTCCTCACAGATGAAGACACTCTCCAGCTCCTGGTTAATACAGTCACTATAGCTGGGCATTCTACATATGAGGGGTCTTGAATGGATCATATTAGTTGAAGATGCAGAGAGTCGCTTTGGCTGAAAAACAAAAAGCACATCTTCATTAAAGAGACTGATTAGACTAGTAACTAGTAAGTAAATTAATGTCAAAGTCACCTTTTTAATGTCTGAAATTGCCTCTATAAATATGGGTTAATCTCACAAAAATGGACAGTATCAAATTTCACTCCAAAATGTAAAAGATTTAGAAAATATATATATAAAAAAATTTGAAATTAAATTCTAATAAGAAGTTAAAATCATGAAAAAAACATCATGTTTTGACCAAAAATAGAATAGAAAAAAATAGAAAAAAAAGTTATTTAAAATTGTAATAATGTTTCACAATATAATATATATATATATATATATATATACAGTATATATACACACACAAACATCTACACTACCATTCGAAAGTTAATAAAGCCCAATATTCTGATTATAAGACCCCAAAATTGCTTTAAAAAGTTATGGTTATGGTAATACTTCGGGTTAAAGATCAAATAAAACCCTAAAAAGGCAGAGATGCAAGCAAAACTATCCGAGCACAGACGATGAAGTGGATCTACAGTACCTGGACCGGGTTCAGCTGCGTCACTTCCTCTTTCTCCTTGATATTGCAACTTCCCTGCAAACTGCGCTGGAGCTGCTGGCGGAGTTTAGCGATCTAGAAATCACATGCTTATCATTAGCAAAGGCTGGAAGGAAACAACAACTGTTGATGCTAAATCTGAGCTCATGCCATACAGCCCTTCACCAGACACCTATTGACATGCCCGACAACTAACCATATATAATATTCTATATAAATCACACAGGTTTCATTGTTAATTTAGCTTTCTAAAATAAATGTTTGTTATGTTGCCACATCTTGGGAATGGGATTCCTAAACTGACTTTTGCAAGTGCATGAGAGCCAATACTGGCAAGTCAAGACACAATGTGTGGGTAAAAAAAAAAAAATTATTTCCCATAATTATGGGAAACAAGGCCAATTATACGCCCGAAGTATGTCTATAAAAAACACACTACCACCCATCATAACCCAGAGGTTACTATGGCTATGTTCACACAGCAATTAAATATGTTTATGAGCTCTGTATTTAACTCTTAATATGGTTGAATTTACACGGTTTACGGGGAGTGTCGACTGCATTCTGTCACCAAACTCGCACCTGTAAATCTGCGAATCAAATTATCTGCAAATCACACAGAACTGCAAACGCAAATTGGACGGAACAACTTGAAATATAATTGAAAGTTGACTTTTCCTTAACTTCGGTGGGCTGTACAACAAAGGAATTGTAATTGACTGCGTTTTCTGTAGGATGTGTGTCTAAGTTTTTAATGATCATATGCTGGTGAAGGGTGAGAAACCTGGCGAATCACATGACTTTTGGCAAAGAGCCATGTGTGACTCGCGAGCCATAGGTTCCCGACCTTGATATAGGGTGTGTTGTGTTCGCACATGTAGTTCGGTTCTTTTAATCCGGACCAAAACATTTACATTTTTACATTTACATTTATTCATTTAGCTGACGCTTTTTATCCAAAGCGACTTACAATTGCTATATATGTCAGAGGTCGCACGCCTCTGGAGCAACTAGGGGTTAAGTGTCTTGCTCAGGGACACATTGGTGTCTCACAGTGGATTCGAACCCGGGTCTCTCACACCAAAGGCATGTGTCTTATCCATTGCGCCACCACCACACCAAACATAAAACTTTGGTACATTTGGTCCTGGTTCACTGTCATTTTTAACACCGAACCTAAAGATACGAAACAAAAAACGGCTTTTATGACGTATATTTTGCAACGAAACATCCAAAACAACGCAGTGTCCTGGGATAAATGCGCTCGTTGTGTGTGCGTACAATACAGTATGATGGTATTTGTACCGGCTGAGAACTTTATCAAATGTGTAAAGGAGTCAAAACAGTGCCAGGAATTCCCAAAATGAAGATCTTCTACGAGGAGATGGCGTTTCCAATGCATGTACCAAACTGTGATGGGCAATGTAGCCTCTATGACGATAACATGCTTGAGCATTCTTTGTAGGGTCACATCTTGTTACATCACATCCTGTTTTGGTTCGTTTACATGTCTTTGGTCCGTGTTATGTTCATATTTCAGTCGAACCGCACCAGAGTTCGTTTGGAAGCGGACGAGACTCATGTTTTCAGCGTCTCGGTCCTCTTGTTTGGTGTCACCAGGGTTCAGATGGCAGCGATCACACTTATTCAAGTGAAACTGAGCAATCGCACCAGTGTTCGTTTTAATCAAACCAAACATGCCACGTGTGAACACATTCTGAAAGGCATTTTTTTAAAGTGTAAAAACTGTCTACGTGTAAGTATTTTCATGCATACCTCAATGAGATGGTCAGCGCTCTCCCATGATGCCGAGCGCTTGTGTACGTTAACCTCTCCTCCATCCTCGGTCCAAAATCCAGGCGTCTGCAATAAACACGGTCAAAACATGTTCAACTATGCACACACTGTCTAAATAATCATGCTGACTTTAAATTGTGTCCTATATAGAATATATTCTTGACATCATGTGACCTAGATTTGCAAATTTTTCATAAAACAACAACAGGATGTTTGTGGTTGGCGAACAGCATATGTGCCATTTGACCAAAACCGCAACAAAAAGAAGAACAAACAAAAAGCCACAAAAGATGGACAAAAGGCACCACAAATAAGGGCATTTTTTCCAGATACTCATTCTCTTCTTGTTTTTAAATGTGTTTTGTTTTGTGGTGCCAGCTGATAAACTTCTTAGAAAGTCTGAGAAGTGAACGGTGAAGGAATATTTATGAATGTTTCAACTTTTTTGATCCATATAATAAAAATCAATGGGGCCGAAAACTATATTGGACCCCATTGACTTTTACTTTATGCACAAAAAACAGAAGAAAGCAAGTCATACTGGTTTGGACTGACTGTGGTTTTATGGGAATAATATACTTGAAAAGAATATCTTTCAATATGAACTGAATGTAATGTCTGAAGACACTTTATTGCATGTTAAATATAATAGTTTAAATTTATATTGAATGCAATTTGTTGAACTTAAGAGTGCTTTTATTGACCCACTTAAGTAGGACTTAATTGCATACTTCTATTGTCTTTATAATATGTTTAAATGCACTGCTGAATGTACTGACATAATGTATCATCAACTAAAGTACACTTTAAAGTCATTTCTATTGAAACTTTTATGCAATGCATTTAAGTATGTAATTAATTAAGTTTTTAAAAATTCACTTTAAATGTAATATCAACACTACATTTAAAATTATAACCAAGTATTTTACATGCTTTAGTATGTTAGTCAACAAGCATACTTCTATAAAGCATGACAAAATATTATTGAAACAATGATTTAATTTTTTATTTAAAGTGCATTTAAATTTTAAAACGCGCTTAAGTGTGTTAAGAAACAGTCATGAAAGTTATGTATAAGCACAGTTTTTAGAAATATACTTAAAAAAATTGAAGTACACTATAAGTGAACATTCATACTTCTTTTTCACAAAGGGAGAGTGAGTAAACCATGACAGAATTTTCTTTTTTTGGGGGGTGAATGAACCATTTGAGGAAGCAGACAGGGTCAATTCTGATTTCATGCTGACCAAGAAAACAGTCCACGAGAAGTTTTTAAACACTAATCATCAATTCACCAAGCGCTTTAAACAATGGCAAAAGCTGCTACTGTCAACAAAGAGCCTCGGCATGGCTCTGCGGCGCGAAGAGAGATGTGGAGAGAGACGGGATGGTTCTGACTCTGGGAGCGCGAGGCCTCCGTGAGCCGGATCAGGCATTAGCATATGTATGGATCTCACTGCAGGCAGCTCACCACAGGCACACAAAGAGCTGTCGGAGAGCGCCAGGTGGTGCAGAGACACACAGACATGCGCTCGCAACCCTTAGGTAGCGTGTGCACACCTACACACAAACACACACACACACACACACAGAGCGACAGGTGCAAACTGCTGCACCTCCAGAAAGAATTCACTCCACACAACGCCAGGGAGAACTTTCTATGGCGACAGACTGCCACGAAGCATCGGCCTTTGTGCCGGTTTTGTTTTAGGGGAGGCGAGGGGTCTCGGCAGAGCTAAACCACTGAGCACTCCAAGACTTCATGATACTAATGAAGAAAGGAAACAAAACAGAGTAAGAATAAGCCTCAGTCGTTACACACAGATATCGACCAGTCAGAAACAGCACAACTAACAAGCAAAGCCATTCTTCAGTTGTCCAGTGGCTCCGAGAGGTATTTGGACACTTAAAGTCAAAATAAAAATCTGATTTTACTTCTTGAATAGAGTTTCTTGTCTTACAATGATAACGATAAAGATCGTTTTAAATGTAAAAGAACTGCAGAATCTACACCACAACTTTAACAACAATGGCACAGAGAAAATATAGCGCTAGAATCACTTTCAGAATGATTTTTTTTCCAGCTGATGAACGATAAAAACATTGAAAGTCAATCAGAGCTCGAGCATTTAAAGCGGAAAATGACAAAACTGCAGCGCAAACAGAAAATATCCTGCGCTGGTGTGGACAGTAACACAGTTATTGTTCCCTTTAAAGTTATATAGTTCTTAGTGTGAATGGGGCCTTTTTTGTGAATTATTAATTGGTGCACACTATTTGAAATTTTACCAAAAAATTCTCTTCAGTGCAAATTTAATCATTTGTGTTGCCTCTACAGTGACTGACATTACTTTATTCAACCCTTTTCCATTGTTTAAAGTCAAAGATTGAAAGATTGATTTCTATGCATATGTATACGTATACTATATATATATATAGTACTGTGCAAAAGTCTTAGGCATGTTAATATCCCCCCCGTCCCCCCCCAAAAATGGTTTTAAGTCAGTTATTTCTATCTTTTGCTGTAGTGTAGGAAGGTTTCTTCAAGCGTCTCGGAGACGTTCCCGCAGTTCTTCTGGATTTAGTCTGTCTCAGTTTCTTCTGTTTCTTCATGTAATCCCAGACGGACTCGATGATGGTGAGATCAGATCATACCGGCTGTTGTCAGACTCCTTGTGCATACACAAATCTCACTGGATTATTACAATTAATGGCAAAAAAAATTTGGAAATGTAAACTGATATTTCCTACTGACACATTACAGCAAAAGATAGAAATAACTGACTTAAAACCATTTTTTGGGGGGGGGGGATATTAACATGCCTAAGACTTTTGCACAGTACTGTATATACACACACACACACACACACACACACACACACCGATGAGCCAAAACATGCTGACCAGCTACCTAATATGCTAGTCCTCCGCATGCTGCCAAAACAGTGCCGACCCGCCGAGGCACGGACTCCAAGATGAGCAGATCCTTCAAGTCCTGAGGACTGTGAGGTGGAGCTGCCGAGGATCTAACATGCTGGTCCAGCACATCCCACAAATGCTCCATTGGATTGAGATCCTCAAACCATTCCTGAACGATGTGTGCAGTGTGATTATCCTGCTGAAAGAGGCACTTCCTCCAGGGAACACCATTGTCATGAAGGGGTGTACCAGGTCTACAACAGTGTTTAGGTGGGTTGCACGTGTCAAGTTTACATCCACGTGAATGGCCGGACCCAGGGTTTCCCAGCCGAACATTGCCCCAGAGCATCGCACTTCCTCCACCAGCTTGTCGTCGTCCCACAGTGCATCTCTTCCCCAGGAAAACAGCGCACCTTCTCCACCGCTCCAAGGTCCAGTTCCCATTGTAGGTGCTTTCCGACTCGGACTGGTCAGCGGCTACACAGCCCCATATTCAGCAGAGTGTGATGCACTGTGTGACACATTCCTCACATAACCATCATTAAAACTGTACCACAGTAAACCTTGCGTTGGCTCGGACCAGACGGGTTAGCCTTCCAACAGCCTGTTGCTGGTTTGTGGTTTGTCTCTCCTCAGACCACTGTTAGTAAATTCACCACTCCTGACCGGGATCAACCCACAAGCCTTGCCGTTTCAGAGATCCTCTGACCCAGTCGCCTTGCTGTAACAGCTCTTGATCATCATTCCTGCTCATTTCTCCTGCATCCAACGCGTTGATTACGAGAACTGATGGTTCGCTTACCATCTATTCTACCCAGACCTTAATATGTGGCCTTGTTAGGAGATGATCAACGATATTCACTTCACCTGTGACTGGTCAGAATGTTTTGGCTTATCATTATGCATACATATATATACACACACACTCACACACACACACACACAGACACACACATACACTCTGTTAATGCCACTTTCATAAAAAGGTTTTAAGTTATAAACCAATAGAAATGAAATTCAAAATTACTTTTTGGTCACTTTGTTTTTGTGAAACATTAGTATGACATTAGTATTAATAAGTCAAAATGATGAAAAAAGTAATTCTGAGAAAAGCCCTTGTATCAATGATATTATATATTCAAGTGTGATGGATCATCATGCATGATTCATCGGTGCACAATCTTCCACTAAAAAACACACACACATTGTTTTTATAATCTTTCATTAAGGATGTATTGATTTGCACCATCTCTGCAACGACCTTCCTTTTCTTCCTTATGTCATTGGCCTCTTATTTTTCAACTCTCATAACCACCTCCACTTTCTGTAACCTGCCTCCACTTTTTTCAAATCATTTCCTGATGTATAAAATTAACATGTTGTATTGTTTAATATCCTATTTAATCTGATTATGGATGTAAAATTGGTTGTGAACACGATTTCACACTTTGTGTTTGTGCAACATTAAATCATTGAGTAAAAATGATGTGAAGTTAGTTCATAAAAATAGGCCGCATATCAATGGTTTGCAACTTGTTTGATATGTCGTGGTCTAATGCAATGGATTTTCAGGCATTTTAAGTGACTCTTTATTTTTTAAGGGACTATACTGTGAAGTAAATTGACTGACCTGTGTGGCTTTATCACTCATACAGGACGGCTGGGGTTGGTACGGCTCTCGTGGCCACTGTCCAATCAGGTACTGCTCAGGCAGCTTGTCCAACGAGAGCGGCTGTCGACTGGCTGATCGTGCTTGAGAGATAAAAACAGAGGTGTTTATGATTATGTAAGCAGTGGACAGTGACATGAGATATTACTGCATTATGGTGACAGAGAGGAAGTTGGTGGGTGTCACTGGAAACTGATGAGCATTTGCCTGCACTGTCATAACGCTACTGAAACAGAACAAAAACAGACTGTACTTAAGATGGAACGAAAACAACAGAAACTTAATATTTATATTTTTCTGAAGAAAATTTGTCGAGTGTTTAACTATAACTAATGTTATAGTTGCTAGTCTGCTTATAGGCCTGAAAGATTTATAGATATGGCTCAGTGTTCCTCCTTCACTACAAGTCTATGGGTTGTCTTTTTATTTTTTAGCCCATTTTATGGTCCATCAGCCAAAAATCTCTCTGATTCTATGGCACAAACATAAATTAAACTGTAGATGCATGATGAGTTTAATAAACAAAACTGATAATAAACATAATAATAATAATAATATAAATCTCATGAAATAATACATAAAATAAATAATAATAAAATCCTGTTGTATTATAATATTATTAAATATTTTTAATGGAAAGAATAGTATACATATAAGGAATTATAATGACAATTTTAATATAACATAACATAATATAATATAATTGCAATGCAGAACTGAATGCACTTTATTAACTGATAACTTTTGTTTTGTAAAAAAATATATTGTATTGTATTGTCATGCATATATATATATATATGCATGACAATACAATACAATATATATGCATGACAATACAATAAAGTGTATATATATATATATGCATGACAATACAATACAATACAATATGACAATACAATAAAGTGTATATATATATATATATGCATGACAATACAATACAATATATATGCATGACAATACAATAAAGTGTATATATATATATATGCATGACAATACAATACAATATATATGCATGACAATACAATAAAGTGTATATATATATATATATATGCATGACAATACAATACAATATATATGCATGACAATACAATAAAGTGTATATATATATATATATGCATGACAATACAATACAATATATATGCATGACAATACAATAAAGTGTATATATATATATATATATATATGCATGACAATACAATACAATATATATGCATGACAATACAATAAAGTGTATGTGTATATATATATATATACACTTTTTGAATAACCTGCGATTTCTGGATCCCAGAATACAATGCTCATAATATGAATAATGTATAATCTATCATATTTAAATGACTGTTCTCACATAAAGGTTACACTCCGAGGACACTCAGGAGGAAATGAAACAAAGTGAAACTGTTCACAGTGAAACCCACATGCATGTACACACATGCACCAAACAGCTGAAATTCAAAACAACCCGCTTGCATGCAGCCCACAGAGCGACTCCTGCGAGTGTTTGCTCTCTGCTCCAGCTCTGCAAACACAAATGTCAAAGCCTATGCAAAAGAGCCAACAAAATGGCACTGTCGGTTTACTCCCTGCTCATTGTTTTACAACAATGTACAAAAAAACAGCACCATTGCAAGCGACACTCATGACATGAGGAGACGTGTCACGGCACGGCTGGTTACGGTACGGGCCTCAAACACACTGAATGATAACATCGGCTCCGGAACATTTTCAGCCACACACCTTTTCTCAATGCACTTGTTGGGGGACGGCTACACTACATTCACTTGCAGATTGCAGCGAGGCAGCTGCGAGGTCTTTGTGTGAAGGAGAAGCGTTTCAAATGCAAATCTACACAAGCATCGGGCACTCCATGAGGAACGAGAGATCTAGAGAGCTGTCTTATAGCCCTGCCAGGCCACAACGGTTTGGACAATAGTAGCTTACTCATATTAGAACCAATAAATGTCAGAACGTTGTTTTTAAAATTCTTTGCTTACGACGTGAACAATCGAAACACAAAGGCCATGTTCAGAATGGAATACTGGCTTACTTACTAACTACTGGGCCTTATATACTGAACACTACTTACTATTGACCAATTAGTGTGTATGTACTATAATACAAAGTAATGATTCATGTTTCAAACAATTGTCAGATGTGTCATGTTTAATTCAGTGAGTGATGTGCAGTTATTATTATCTAAGAACAAAAGAAATCTTATGTAAAAATCTATGAACATTTGTCAGACTGATCAAATACGAAATCAAGGGAAAGATCAGCTGTAAAGGTCAAGACTGAAGTCGCTTCCAGTTCACACTCATCATACTTGAAACAGAAGGACAAGTTTAGAACATTGCATTGTGGGATACAGAATTCCTCTACATTCCAGCAAACATTGTAGGTTATTCGGATATTTCATCCATACAGAAAATACTGTGCACAGTATATATACTGCATACCGTATGCTATTCCAAACATAAAGAGACGTGCACGTCACCTGAGGGAACATGTTCAGAGGTGCATTATGGGTAATCTGCCATCAGCTGGTTATTATTGAAAAATACAACTTTTTTAGAGACCATAGTCTTTATGAATAAGCATTAGCCCCCCCCCCTCACCAAAATATTGATTTATTTTGTGATGATAATCATCTGATTGTATAATATCGCACTTATTATATGGCTACTTGTCAAATTAACAAATAAATGAACATGAAATAATGATTATACAAGAGACATGAAGCACAGATATGTAGGAAAATGATTGACAGGGACGGTCAATTATGCGGTTTAGTGTCGTTATTATTATGAAAATACCTCAATGCTGAAAACCACAACTGATCAGAATCAGACTTGCAATGAAATTAAAATATATGATACTTCACAAAATGGTGTGATAAACTTTTCTGCTATAATAAGTTTATATAATTTGTAATTGATATACTCAGAATCTATGGCTGGGTGACAAAAACATGAACTTGAAATACAAGAATTACAATAAAACGTACGAAAACATACTAACACACACACACACACACACACACGCATATATATCGAGGTCTTGAGATCTGTGACGACCACAGAAGTGTGATGTTGGTCTCAGTGGGTCTTGCTTTGCTTTCATTTTTTTCTGATCATTCCTTATTTTCATAGTAGAATTTGAAAGGTGGGTTACATTTATTTATTTATTTATTTTACACAAAGACTTTAATAAACAACAATGTTGTTTTATTCAGTGATTTAAACTAATTCGCACTTACTGTATAGCAGATAGAAAATATCTATAAAATCTGAGGAAGGAAAGCGTCTTCAAAAAATACCCAATGTGGAAGATTTGAATAAAGTGAAATCAAGCTATAAAATGAGTTATATAGATCATATGCAAAGGGTTTAAGAACAAACAAACTCATTTACTAAGGATAACACGATACAATAAGGTTTCATTTGTTAACATGAACTAACAATGAACAGCCTTTATTAAAATTAGATCATGTTAATTTAAACATTTATTAAAACATTTTAAGGTCAAAGGTTGACTATCTGTTGACATTAGCTAATGCAGTGTGTACTAACATGAACTTGATACATTTTATTAACTAACATTAACAAATGTTAATAAATGCTTAAAAAAAATTTTAATACATTTGAATTCAGGTTGATTGGGACGCTTTCCCCCAGTCATCTAAATGGCAGAAAGTGTCCCAATCAACCTGAATTCACCCCATTGTTCCTTGTTAGTTCAAGATAGTTAATGTTAACAAATTAAACCACAAAGTAAAGTGTTACAAACTAAAGTTAAAAGAGGTTAAAAACAAAATAAGATGCTGCTGTTACCTTTTCAAAACTTGCACAAATAAAACGTACCTTTCCCTGCTGTTATAAAGTGATTCTCTGATGGGATCCTGATGGGCTTGGTGATCTGCTTCATGTTGTGAGGATGAAGATGATGAGGATGATGAAGGACTTCTGCTGTGTCTTGAAAGAATGAAAGAGATCTCTCATCACTCCATCTCAGAGGGACACTGGCAGGAACAGGCTGAAGTCTAGACTTACTCTTGCACTTGGTGCGTAAATGCGCACGAGACACAATAAACTCCAGAACGAGAACTGAAAACGCGTTCATGCGAAAAGTTAATCTATTTTTAAACTTTGCTTCCTCTTAATCTACTGTGCGCGTACTAAATTGTCACTGCCTGTAAAGCTCTGAATCAAATCGGACGCAAAGTTCAGAGGTAGTACCAAACTCTCCAGTCCAGTGCTCCTGAGCTGACAGATGTTGCAGTGAAAGCAGTGGGCGGGCGGAAGGCGCGTGAGCGCTGCTTCTGATTGGAGCAGAGACCAGCGCTGTTTGATCGCTATTGGCTTATGCGTTCCTTCTTTCCGCAAAGAGCCAATGAGATCACTGCATTTCCTGCCGGGGCGGGGTTTAAGTGTTGCATGGAAAAATAAGCATTCTGCTTTGGAGCTGTGGAATGTTTTTATGTTGCCTCATTTTCTGAGCAGAGAATGTGTAGGAGTCTTGTTTACATTCTGGAAATCATTATTTGAGAGTGAGATATCTAGAGATTATCTTAAAGGAATAGTTTCATTCCCATGTGCTGATATTTTCCATTGAAGAGATTTGTTAAGCTCCGAAAATGACAAAAACATCATGAAAGTAGTCCATACACAGATTACATTCTTGTATGTAAATTGTGTGAGTAATAGGGCACGGTTAATCAATCATTACTAACCGAACATCAGCTTCTCTTCCTAAGCTCAAATCTCATCTGTGTTCTTGAAGCAGTCATGGGTCCTGATGCTCAGTATGATGACATTGATAGGAAAATGATATTAGTTTTCTCATGACAAAGCACATTTTTCATCCAAAGTCTCCAAGGGAAGGCTATGTTGTCATGGGTTCCTTCAAGAATTTCTTTTTGTTTTGTTCTACACCATAAATTACAGCCATAACTCAAATCTGAATTAGAGGTATGACTGCAGTTTACGTTGCAGAACAAAACGTGAGACTAATGTTAAACCACAGACCATATTTTACCATATATTACACATGCTTTTCAAAAAAAAAGCTTTGCAGGAAAACAATAGGGAAGTCCTGAGTCCCATGTCTCAAATGCAAATTGTATTTCTTAGGACTAAAAAAAAAAAAGTTTCAATGGCTTTATTGTCTTGAAAATGTCACAATCCACAGGAATAGTCCTTAAAATAGGCTTATTTTGTCCTTTGATTTTGGGGTGAGCTTTAACTCAGACATGCTCTTACAGTAAGATTTGGCACTTGATCTGAACAGTTCATTTCTTAACTACTGCTAATGCATCGTGGTTCATTACCTTGAAAATCTGTATAAAATCACACTGAACATTCATTTTGTTGCACAAAACAAAAACAAACCAAAATACTTAATTCAAATCTCCTTCAGAAAAGTGTTTTAATAAACATTAGTCCTCAATGGAAGTTCTTTTTTGTTTTTCCAAAAATAAAGACAGTCATTTAAATAGTTAGGATGTTTAGTTGTTGCATTGATTGTGTAATAAATTAAGGTAAGAACTACAAAACAGCATTTTACATTACCTTCAGATCCCCAAAAATGCAACACTTAGCCAGAACTATTGTTAACCGTACACGTTTTAAACAACATAAATCACTGTGTTATTTGTTAAAAGCAATTTTTTTTTTAAACAAACTGAATTTTATTTGTACAACTTTCCAGTGAGAATCATGTCTCTTGACCTGGGCTTCCCTTAACCTGATGTACAACACCTCTCTACAATGGTGGTTCCTTTAAAAGAAATATGATCTCTTGACAAATGCATTTTTAAACAACGCTTAACTCAAAAGGCAAGTAATGGAAGTAGTGACGGACCACGTGAAAGCACTTTCTAAGACATTTCTCACATGTAATATCCCTTTTCCTGTCTCTAAACTCAATACTGAAATAGTTTTATTCACTGAAATTCCTGCTCTTGAAATCACAGATGCGCTCTGGTCAGACATTCACATGGACACTTTCTCAGGAAGCACGACTGCCCGTGGGTGGGTGAGTTAATCATGGGTAACATAATCCTAACAGTCTAACTGCTTTGGTTCCTGTGACAATAGAGCACCTGTCGTTGACATCAATGCGAGTGAGGTGTACAGATCACTTCAGAAAGACACATACGCTCGTAACCGTGAGATCTTTTCTCTCATCACTTACAGTACTAGTGTTGGTAGCTGGTTTCTAGTAACATGGCAGATTTAACTTGGAAAACGAAGGCGGATCGGCCGTTATACACTGTCAGAAGGCACCAGGTTGCCTGTGGTGTCCAGCTGCATGCATTTACAGGTGCAGGCCGACACCGGACACTCACTGTGATCTCTGAAAGGAAAGAATATATACAATATTACTTTTAAAATGTTGTACTTCATACTATACACTAACTACCGTTCAAAAGTTTAGGGTCGGTGAGATTTTGTAATGTTTTTGAAAGAAGTCTCTTTTGATGACCATGGTTGCATTTATTTGATCAAACATGCAGAAATATATTATTACAATTTAAAATAACTCTCTTCTATTTTAACATACAGTACAGGCCAAATGTTTGGACACATTACTATTTTTAATGTTTTTGAAAGACGTTTCTTCTGCTCATCAAGCCTGCATTTATTTGATCAAAAATACAGAAAAAAAATGTAATATTGTGATATATTATTACAATTTAAAATAATTGGTTGTCAATTTATTGTACTTTAAATTATCATTTATTTCTGTGATGCAAAGCTGAATTTTCAGGATCATTACTCCAGTCTATCACATGATCCTTTAGAAATCATTCTAATATTCTGATTTATTATGAGTGTTGGACACAGTTCTGCTGCCTAATATATTTGATGAATAAAAGGTTAAAAAGGACTGCATTTATTCAAAATAAAAAAATATTTTCTAATAATATAAATCTTCTTTACTATCACTTTTTATCAATTTAACACATCCTTGCTGAATAAAAGTATTGATTTATTTCAAAAAAAGAAAGAAAAAAAAATAACTGACCCCAAATGACTGACCAGTAGTGGATATTGCTGTTACAAAAGATTTCTATTTTTAAAAAATGTGCTGCTTTTTTTATTTTATTTTTTAATTCATCATAGTATCCTAAACAAGTATCACAGGTTATGAAAAAATATTAAGCAGCAGAACTGTTTCCAACTTTGATAATGAATCATCATATTAGAATGATTTCTAAAGGATCATGTGATAGACTGGAGTAATGATCCTGAAAATTCAGCTTTGCATCACAGAAATAAATGATCATTTAAAGTATAATAAATTGAAAACCAATTATTTTAAATTGTAATAATATATCACAATATTACATTTTTTTTTAGTTTACCTCAGTTATAAAACTCACGGTGAAGGAACGATGTGATCCTACGAACCCGGGAACACACTGCTCACATATGCTTGGAATAATATAAATATATTTATATTTAATTTAATATCAGGAAATCAATATCCCATTTATTATTTGATCATTGAAATATCCTATTTAACAGTACTGTTATACAATATTTGAAATGATAAACAGCAGAAATAAGTTAATGCAACCTCTTAATTAAATAAGGTAAACAATTGACTAGGCTACCGGTACTTGGTTTTTGTTTATATATATATATTTTTTAATTGTATTGCATACCTGTTGCTGCCATAATAATGGCCCATTTCAAATGTTTACATGCTTTAATCTCATTCTTCATTTTATTCTTGTAGTGGAGCAGTGATGAAATATTGTTCTTGTAAATACTTTCCAGCATTTCAGTAATAAAAGTTCATGCAAATTACATAGAAGTGCAACAGTGACCGTATGTTGCTTAGCAGTGGTCAAAAAGGATTTACAAAACGATTTTTGGATTGATCCTCTTATAAATTCAGAGATGTGGATTTGACCGGCAATTAAATTACCTCACGACCTTGGTGTTTGTCAAGAAACAGTAGGTCATTCGGCTGGGTATTTGAACACGGGTGGTGGGAGAAAAACACTGACATTCTGGATTCGGACAGCAATAAAAATCACTGACTAACCCCTGTAAATATTAATAATGTCTTCCCCCATGAGTAACGATTACCATCCAAATAGGGCTATTGCTGAATAAAAGGATACATTTTTTTATTTATTTTTATCTTACTAACCCCAACTCAACTAAATTTTGAACAGTAGTGTATTTGTATTTGTAATGCCATCAAATAAATGGCATAATATGGGTGAATATGACTCTTACCTGAACCAGCTGAGCATGTGACCCGCATGACCACCATGCCGGCAGTTGTGGCACCAGGTAAACCAGTTATTGAACTGTGCAAGTTTTTTGTCTCGTGTGAGATCGGCTTTCTCATCTGCTTTTGCTGATAAAATGGATGAGATGAGTCTCACAATGAGCTGAACACATGTGGGCATTATGATATAATTTATCAAGAGGAACTTTAAATGATCTGTCCGTTACCTGGGCAGCTGGACACAGGGGTGCCCATGTTCATTAAGCAGAGGGCACAGCGTGGAAGGGGTTTACGACAGCCAGGGCAACTGGTGACCTTTGACTTGGTGGGCGAACCGCTGACCCCGTACTGACTGAATCCACGGCCCTGATGTGGTATCGCCGAGCAGCTGTATGATATAGACTTACCGCAGAAGTTACAGCTCACAAACACCTGCAAGAAAATCAGAAATTTAAGCTGAAGGGTGCAACCAAAAATGATATTTTATGCTAGGAATGCACTGATAATTATTTTTATGTTATGGCTCACAAACAACATCATTAATCGCTACCATATAAAAAAAAAAAAATGCATTCTAGAATTTAATTTGATAGTAAAAAAGCATCACAAAAATAACAGCATTAGCTAAAATCAGATTGATCATTTAAAAAAAAAAACACTGACTGATACATTGGTCATGCATGCAAATCAAAACTTAACAGCTGGTAGACAAAATATGATTCTAGCCTGTGCAAGTGGCTTTGAGCTGGGATCCAATTTGCTCCTATGAATGTCAAATTCAGCCCGTTTGTGCCAAAACCTCCAGGCGTCCAACAGGTTGCGATAGTTCTCGATCCAGCACTGCACCCGAGGGTCCTTCAGCACCTCTCCTGGGGAGCCCTACCACAACAAACAGCAGATACACACAGCTTTTACCAACTCACCACAACTTTTGTGAAGTAGACCTGAATGCACACCAGTTTTCCTGGTTTCGTTACATTCAGTCTGTCCTACGGAGGCTCTAAAGCGACATGGTGAAGAAAGAAATATGAGATGGGAGGAACTTTTGGCAAGGCTTTTTTTACGTTTTCTCACAAATGTTTTGTGTTCCCCCAAGAAATTGTGTTAACTCGCAAAGAACACAAAGCGAATGCAAAAGTTTCTCGGGGAACGCAAACATTTTGCGAGGAGAATGCAAAAGCATTGACTTATTACTTTTCCTCCCATCTCATATTTTTTCCACCACCACGTCCCATTAGGGGCTCGTACTGTCCCGCAATCTAATCAACATCTTCATTTATTTTATTTGCATTTAACTTTTTGTTTCTGTTGTAATATTCACTACTGTTCAAAAGTTTAAAGGAACCGTATGTAAGATTGTGGCCAAAACTGGTACTGCAATCACTTTCAAATTACTGTAGAGCGGTGTATCCCCTCCCCCTCCCCCCTGACTCCAGGTTGCCAGATAGGCTGCAGGATCCAGCAGGAACGTCGGCCGCTACAAGGAGCTTCCAATGGCAAGTGACGAGTCCTACACAGTAAGTTTTTTTTCTGTTAATTATGTTTATGCTTCATGAGAGATGTTTTGCGAAGTATCGCAAAAATGTACTAATGGCGATTAGCCAAATATAATCGTAAAGATGTACGCTCGTATGTGACAGTACATTGTTATAACAGTAGCTGTTAGTCTAACTTGAAACGGTAGGTATCTGTCATTAACGTAAGTACAAGCACAAGCCTAAGTCACTATGTGTAACAGATATCAAAGATACAGCTATTCATTTAGCTGACGCTATAAGTGAAAGCGACCAGAGTTGGCAACCCAGATGCCGAAACACTACTGACTTCGTGATTGGTAGATAGGTGGAGGGTTGAGCATCAGGCCAAAACACAACATGACATCATCAACATCAGTTGAGGGCTGCAACTTCACTTATAAATGACAATATCCTGGCCGGACTACTGTTGTCAGTGATATAAGTATTTGAAATGGACATGATTTCTTAATGTCTAGTGACATATCAGGGCCATTTTATGATTCATTGAAATACATTTCTTACATATGGTTCCTTTAAGGTAAGATATTTTGAAGATGCAAAAATGTATCAAAAGTAGCAGCACCGACATTTATGTTACAAAAATGCTAAATTCAAATGCAGATTTTTTTAACTTTCTATTAATCAAAGAATCTTTGGGGGGAAAAAATCATGGTTTCCACAAAAATATGAAGCAGCACAACTGTTTAAAACATTGATAATAATCAGAAACGTTTCTTGAGCATCAAATCAGCATATTATAATGATTTCTGAAGGATCATGTGACACTGAAGACTGGAGTAATGATGCTGAAAAATCAGCTTTGATCACAGAAGTACATTACATTTTAAAATGTATTAAAACAGTTATTTTAAATACTTTTTACAGTATTTTTGATCAAACAAATGCACCACTGGTGATCATAAGAGAATGGTAGTATATGTAATACCAAACATCCATCTGAAAGCAATCATCTTTATCATGTATTGTTCAGTTTCTGGATGTCCGGTTACCTTGAGCATGCAGAAACTGGCCGTCTGCACGTCTCCGGTTCGGTCTACATAACTCTCCATGAGGTCGACTCCATCTTTGGTCAGTCCTGTAAGCAGGATTCCCTCCAGGTTACCAGCCTCCTTCATCTCATTGGTCAGCTTGTCGATGTAACGAGGCAACTTGAGGGAGGGATAAAAAGAAAGTACAGTACTGTGCAAAACCCCCCCCCCCCACACACACACACACACACACACACACACTCACACAAAAATGGTTTTAAGTCAGTTATTTCTATCTTTTGCTGTAGTGTGTCAGTAGGAAATATCAGTTTACATTTCCAAACATTCTTTTTGCCATTAATTGTAATAATCCAGTGAGATTTGTGTATGCACAAGGAGTCTGACAACAGCCGGTATGATCTGATCTCACCATCATCGAGTCCGTCTGGGATTACATGAAGAAACAGAAGAAACTGAGACAGACTAAATCCAGAAGAACTGCGGGAACGTCTCCGAGACGCTTGAGGAAACCTTCCTGCAAAGCTACAGGACTGTGAGAAGCACTGGCACTCGTGTTAAAATGCTGTAAAGTGAGAATGCTTTCAAAAATAAAATCACTAATTGAATTTATTTATGATTTAACTTCTATTAACTAATTCAAATCAATATATGGTGTAACGACCCTTTGCGTTTGAAACGGCTTTTGTCCAGATACACTTGCACATAGTTTTTCAGGAAGCTTTGCAGGAAGGTTTCTTCAAGCGTCTCGGAGACGTTCCCGCAGTTCTTCTGGATTTAGTCTGTCTCAGTTTCTTCTGTTTCTTCATGTAATCACAGACGGACTCGATGATGGTGAGATCAGATCATACCGGCTGTTGTCAGACTCCTTGTGCATACACAAATCTCACTGGATTATTACAATTAATGGCAAAAAGAATGTTTGGAAATGTAAACTGATATTTCCTACTGACACACTACAGCAAAAGATAGAAATAACTGACTTAAAAGTGTGTGTGGGGGGGGGGTATTTACATACAGCACATCAGTGGCACTTGGATGAACAGAGGGGTGAGCGGGTCTTACCTGAGCATCATTTAGAAACATGCATGCAAAGGCCACCCTGTCCCTGACAGCAACACGACTCTCATACTGTAAAATAGAGAGCCTGGATATTCAGCAATGGGATAGTTGCATATTTTAAATTCAGTGCAACTCTGAATATTCATTTAAGCTCAAAACTCGAGCCTAGTTTTTTCTTTTAACGTACCAAGACCCCGTCATACGCGCCAGGTTCACTGGTGAGGAAGGCAAACATGATGCACAGGTACGGCTTCTTCAGCTGGAGTCTGAGAGAGCTGCACATCTCTCTCCACAGGGAGTTCTTCTCATCGGTGTAGCCCGACAGAGCCATGGCCACCACGTTCAGATTCAGGTCACCTGAGCAGAGAATAAAGGAGAAATACTCAAACAATTCCAAATTCATTTCTTTCTTATGATGAATCTCCAAAACTGATCTACCATACAACAAAAGCATGGGATTGCCAAGGTCCAAAAATGTTTTAAAACAAAGCAAAAACATCATAAAAGTAACATAGTTTTTAATTTTGCTGAAGCCATATGATAGCTTTATATGATACAGTTTTATTTGAGATTTTTTTATTTTGGTTTTATTGTAAGTTTTACTAATATTTTGAATTAGCTTTCATTTTTATATTTTTAGTTTTCATGTTAATTTGAGTAATTTCATTATGTGACATTGTCATTTGATTCTTTTTTTTAACACTTGCTATTTAAGTTTTATGTTTAGTTGGTTTTAAGTTATTTATTTACTGTTAATAATTTTTACTGCTTACAATTTTACCTTATTTCAGTTTTTTTGCCAAGGCAACATTTAAAATTTTCGTTTAGATTAAGTTTTTATTTGGGTTTTATTATAAGTTTTACTAATATTTTGAATTAGCTTTCATTTTTAGTTTTCATGTTAATTTTAGTAATTTCGTTATGTGACGTTTTCATTTTATTCTTTTTTTTAATACTGCTAAGCTATTTAAGTTTTAGGTTTAGTTGCTTTTAGTTATTTATTTATTTCCAGTTAATCATTTTAGTGCTTGAACTTTAAAAGGCAACATTTAACATTTAAAAAAAGATATATATATTTTTTTATTTGATATCAGAGTTATTTAAATAAAGAGAATGTTTTAATAGTTTTAGTTAACGATAATAACCCTGATATATTATAGACTGAAATTCACAGAAATTCTTCCTCTCCACCTCATCTTTGAACTTTCACATATTCAAGAAGCAGCTTTTCAGCCCACTGGTTAATATATGCTTCAACTGCATGTGAAAGATCTCTGTGGACATCCTGTGAAACATCCCCTTTCGTGTTCCAAGACGATAGAACATCATATGCTGTTTGCATGAGTGCACACAAAACACTGCAAAGACAAAAGACAAAAGTGGTGGCAGTATGTGTGAAAAACCACAAACTTTATAAAGATCATATTTGTTTTCTAAAACCTCTCTGAGCCAAAACTAATTATACTTAAAACCCAAACAACAGGCAATTATGAAAGTTAAGCAAACAGCTCCATATGCCATATGTGTCTGCAGCTTCAGGGCATTTAATATTAACAAAATATCATTGTGTAATGTAAGCCATGCTTTTGTCATTTTATTATTAAGTATATAAGACCCACTTTTGATAGCAAACAGGCAGCTGATGGCGTACACCATTTCTGACTAGCATGCATTTTACACAGTCCTTATAATAACTTGGCATTCATCCGAGCACAAAGGAGAGAACAGACTTCATGCAAATCCCTCAGGGAAACACTGACATCTATTTTTCTACATGAGAAAGCAATTCAAAATGATTCAGATAGCATCTTAAATTTACACGACTCCCTAACATCATGTAGTAATATCAATAGTAATATCATGAGATTAATTATATCTCATTATCAGTCAATAGAGGCATTTTCTCCAGTCCAAATAGTATACTCTTACTTTCTATAATGTTATTCATCTTTTTTACTGTGCATCATATTTTGATGCATGTAAAGTTGCAGACTGGAGTAAAAACAGTAGCAAAAATTGCACACATTTGCAATATTGATCAAAATGGCTCAAATCTTTTGGAAGTGGCACTAACATGGCACTCATCTACTTGTATATAGTATGCATGCATCATCAATAAAGTGTATTTATTGATGAATTTGATCTTTTAACCCCTTAACTGTCACCCCCCCTTTTTGAGAATGGACATTAAAATGCACTATTCAAGCTTAAATGGTTGTAATTCAAGAATGCTTTGGAGTATATACCTAAGTTTGGTCTTGTTTTAAATGGGAAAAAATAGCAGATTATTGCTGAAGTGAAAGCACTTAAAAAAAAATTCAAGTATGAAAATTTACATTAAATCAAATATAATTTATTTAATATTTTTTCAAAATATATATTTTACAAAATAATTTTACTATAAAATTGCTATAAAATCAAAGCCATATATCTAACCAAGTTGTGTTCCAAATTTGAAGTTGATATCACAAACATTGAAGTTCCCATGAGATTTTGTTTAGGCGTAATACCAGAAATAGCCACCGGGTGACATTGAGTTCCATTGAATTTAACTGTATGCATTCTGCCATAACAAATTAATAAATTTCTGTCCAAATATCACTTCTGTCACAAAATATGGAACCTTGAGACTCAGACCTTTCTGAAAATATGTGTTTTGTCAAGAAAATATTTTGATCATAAATTATGAAACATGGGGAGGAGCCTGATCAAATAATTTAGAGTACCGTTTCTATGGTAACACAATGTCCAATTTCAAAACAGTTTTCACAGGATGAATTCTGAGATCGTAAGCTTTCAAATGATACCTAATTTATGATAACTACTAAAATATGTAATGTAATAAAAAAGGCGATAAAAAATATATTATATTTTAGAGGATAATAAATATATATATATATATATATATATATATATATATATATATATTATACTTTTTAGAAGATAATATTATTTTATAATTTTTTATTGACAATACTAGATTATATGTTTTTTTTATGAAATTTTAGTATGAAAACCAACGTTTCAATTATTAAAAGTGTGTGCGTCGACTTTTTGATGCAAAGGTCAGAACTCACTATTATTATATCGATTTTTTGAGGTGCACTCTTGTCATAAATTCATCTATTTCTGTTCCTACATAATTTGTAACAAAAAAACAGTCCTAAAATATCTATTTAGGAGTCTTAGACCTTTCCAACGATATATAGTTTGTCATGATTAGATTAGGATTTAATTGTAATATAGTGAAGTAAACTTAAAGGTCCCGCTGCAGCACATGCTCTATATGACTCACAAATGCCCAAATCTTGCATTTTGTTTCACATATTTTAGTTTTTCTTTCTCAGGCAGGCCTATTTGGATGGATGTTTTGCCCCTTCAGGGCTCTGAGCCAGTCACGTGACTGAAAACTATTAATAGGGGTTATAGGGGGTCCTTGTGAAGGCCCCCAGTCACTGTCTGGACAATGTTCCTCCAGTCCAGTCCTGTACCTTTCTCTGAGGAAGCTCCTTTATGAAGAATCTGAATGGCCCGGCGGATGTCCAGGTTAAAGAGGGCGACGGCAGCCGCTCTCTCCCACTCGCCCTCCTGCTCCAGAGACTTCAGGAAGGGTTCGACATCGATGTCAGGCCCTCGGCTAATCCAGCCACACAACTGCAGGGCCAGACTGCGCTCCTCGCTGTGGTACCGCGGTACATCGGTCTGCCTGTCTGAACCCGACCAGCACCGCCGTGTCTCTGTAGTGCCTGAGAGAGGAGAGGGAGAAGGAGACATTTCATGAGAGGGTCTCCACTGACAGACAGAAGGGCGTATGAGGCATTTAGCAGATGTCAGTGAGAAATACTGTTACTGTATGAGAAAAATACATTTTGCTCATCTCTATGTAGGATTGAAAATAATCCAAGATATTTTAAATGAACAAAGATATTTGCTTTACTGTTTCCACCCCCTCTTTCTACCACAAGGACCATTTGGAGTTCCTAAAGGCACAGATGGGGCTGATAGTGATCTAGGCCTGTAGGACAACATGTTTGTACTTTGGGGGTCGATGAGTTGTCACACCTTTAGTACAGTGGGGGAAGTGTAATTATCTGATTGGTCAGTTTGAATGTCTCACATCTGGGTTTTAGTCACATGGTCAGGAAAGGATAAAAGAAGATTGAAACTGTTGCTCTGTCTCTTTTGATGCTCGGGCTCTCTTCTTCTCTGGGTCCGCTTCTTGGGGCTCTCTCTCTTTACCTCCTCTCTCTCTCTCTCTCTCTCTCTCTCTCTGGTAAAATTTTTCATATATGCTGGGTACAATTAATAATATAAGTTATCATCATCTCATACATCTATTTTGTAACTATTTTAAGTGTAAACATAACCATATTTTGTCATTAAACCTTTTCAATTACAACTAATGTGCTAACTAGTTTTGAGTTTGTATTGACTTTGAAGTGCTACCAGAGTGCTACCTGTAGAGCTGGTAAGTCCCGCCCCTTCCGCTAACCCCACTGGACCTCTAGGTTGAGAAATCATCAATGCAAGTGAATGTGAGAAAATTGTTATTTTCTGGTCCCGTTTGAATTTTGCCATGAATGTGAACATATGTTGTCTGTGAATTTTTTATATAATTTTTCGTGTGAAGAATGCTACAATTTAGCGGGTAGAAGTTTGATACGGTTAGACTTTGTGTGAGAGCACTTTGTGGACTACAACTCTTCGCTGCTTTCGACGCGTTTGATATATGAAAGAACAGCCCATTTGGTTTGAATGGTGACATTTGGGTACAAAACACACAGGCATCTCGATCTGTCTCCATAGATTATGGCAGCATTAGCACCGTGATTTGACAAGTGGAGGGAAAATGTGTTATGGGGTGACATCACATAGGCGACATGTAGTCTTTCTCGTTATGTCTTTTCCACAACTGCTAGCCAAAGAATCATACAATATACTGTCAAACTCGTAACATAAACAAATTATATAAAAAATTCACAGACAACATGTTCACATTCATGGCACAATTCAAACGGACCAGAAAATAATTATTTTCTCACATTCACTTGCATTGACGATTTTTCAACCTAGAGGTCCACTTGGGGTTTTATGGATGGGCGGGACTTACCAGCTCTATTGCAATATCGTCACTCTCTATCCGATTGTTAAGTCTGACGTCACGCGTGACGTTTTGGGTCCAAGCGCTCCTCTCGTCCAGAAATAACAACGGTGGAACCTGTAAATTTATTTACGATCACGTCCTTCTTAGTGAGGCACCCTTGGCGGTCAAAAAGGGTTTAAATTCCTTTAACACCAACAGAGTGGTTAGTGTAGCTCATCACTCAGGTGGCATAATTAAGGGTAGAGTCCAGGCATCAATGAAAAAGAAGATTTACGAGGTTGAAGTGAGTTAGCTCGGGACACGGGACACAGCACTGCGGCATTGTAAAAACACTCAATAATAACCAAAACACTAGCGAAAGCGGTAGGTAGGTAGAGAGGACCTGGACTTTGGACCCGGAAAGAGTATTCTCGGAGAGTGGTTACGTCACGACTTAACAACCGAATAGACCTTATGTAGCCCCGCCCCTTTTCAGCGCTGCGCTCGTTGTCTTTTGACTTCTGGTCTGTATTTTCACAGCGATTTTGCGTGTTTATTAATGAACGGCACGTTTTAAAATCTTCCCGGTCGACTGACATTAGTTAAGTCGTCTGCTTTAAACATTACAGTCCTCATGATAACTTTCGTTAACTTTACATTAAGTAAATCCACTTCAAAAGCTAATTACTCCTGGACAGCGATGCCATAGAAATAATACAGAGCGACCGCAAAAAACGGAAGTTAAAAGACAATATTCTAAAGATGGCGGCGCCCTCGTTTCTCTGGCGCATGAGGTCTATAGCAACACTCTCCCACAAACATTAAGCTGTAACTGCGCTTATTCCCGTCGTTGGTATAAGTGGCAGTGGGTGGAATAGACAAGAAATGTGCAGTTTTCTACCATCTTGCTAATAACGTTTCTTTAGTCATTCGGCAGTCTTGCAGCTTGAACCACTGCAGGAATCCACCCTTACATCTCTAGAACAATCACTATTACATTCACAATAAAGGTGATTTGACTATTGAGTCATTTACACTTACCAGAGCTGGACTTGACAATGTTTTTGATGCCTGAGTAGATGAGCGACTGTTTATTGCTCTGTTGCTTCTGCTCCACATTTTCAGTGTACTGCTTCATAAGTAAAACTCGCATAGGAAATATACAGATATCAAATAGAACCAGACCAAAAATGAACTAATCACTCAAGGGATTAACAGATGATGAATTCATAAGAATTTTAAAAGACATTTGTAAATAGAATTTCATGCTAATTCGGTTGTTAAAACTGATTTCTTGCTGTTTTATCAATGTCAAGTCTCATATGCAGATGTTTGCTTCAGAAAGAATGACTGAAAAGTATTATTATAGCTTCTACGCTACTTCTGGGAGACAATGTGCACAAGTCCGCATTTTGTTTAAGATATGTGTGATACAATGAGCATTTTTGAGGAAGAATTGATCACAACATTAGAAGTTTAGTTCTATCAAATCACTAAAGATATTTATTTTATTTGAAGCAAGTAAGTTTATATGGTGATTTATCAAGCTAGTCTGGAATATATAGTGTTATTCTATATCATCTATTGCAGTGGACAGATATGTACTTATTTTGATTACAAAATAATAATAATAATACAATTATTATATGTCATTCATAATGTACTAAAATGTTTATTATATATGCATATTAATAATAAATATATTATGATTATATTTATAATTATATATAGTATGATATATATATTATTATTATTATTATAGTATTACATATTAATAATAATTATATTAAGTATAATTTATATTATATGTATAATATGTCATTTATACTATATATTATATGTAATAAAAAGTCATAATGAAATAAACCATATAATAATAATAATAATAAAGAAACAAAGTTAAAAAAAAAGTAGCAAAACATCCAGAAACAACAAGAATGTTTTCATGACATTCAACAATAACTTTGACATATGCTTTGAAAGGTTGAAAGGTTGAAAGGTCCCCTGTAATGCCCCAGGGTTGCAGTGAAGGATATAATGGAGAGTGTACCAGAGCGACCTCAGCTGTGGGTCGTCTCCTCCGGCCAGCAAGTGGTTCCGCCACACCTGGACGGTGTCGTGGCCATAGCGGGACTGCGCTCGCTCCCTCATCTTAGTGGCGATGTCCTTTTCAGCAGCGGCTGAGCCCTGTCCGGCGTCCTCCGCGCACTCGTAGAGGTGCCGTCCGCACGCCCACATCAGCGAAGTGGTGGAGCTCCAGGCCAGCGAAATGCGCTCGAAGACGGTGAAGTCGTTCATGACCCGGTTGGGCGACACCACCACCATGCGGTTCTGTGCCGACGGATGCCAGGCGAAGCTGCTGATGATGCTCTCGCTGCAAGGCTGCACGCTGCGCTCGATGATGGTGGGCTCCACCTCGTCGCCGAACGGCATGGGCGTGTGCTGCATGTCGTACAGCCGGATGATGTTGCTGTCCCGAGTGAGCGTTGCTAGCAGACCCATACGAGTGGGACACCACGCCACTTTAGTCAAAGGTTTGGGCTGCTCGGTCAAAGTGAAGACTGGTTTTTCAAATTTGCGCAAATCCCAGATCGCCACCTGGCCTTCGAAGAAGGATGCCACTCGGTCCTGAAAGTGAGGGTCCACCGTCACGCCCTGGATGGCCTTGGTGTTCACAAACGTCTTCTGGCTGGTGTTGCGCAGGTCAAAGATGGCCAGGTTCCTGTGCATCCCGGCCAAGAGCAACTTCTGATGCTCACGAGGAAGCCAACAAAGAGAAAGACAGGCGTCGTTCTGACCCAGCTCGTACAGCGGTTTGGTCACCACTGGCCCAGAGTCCGAGTCGCCGGACATGCGAACCTTCTCGGCGGGAACTGCTTCGGGGGAGAACTTACTACTGATGTCCCATATCAGAACTGAAAAATCAGCCCGATGTTTATCCAAACCAGCCGCCAACCAATTGCTGTCCACCGGGTTCCACGCAAGCGTGTTGCATTGTCGGGCGTGCTTGGGCACAAACTCCTTACCCATGAGCTCCTTACATTTAGAGTTGAGGCTCTGTCCCAGACTGGTCAGGACGACTCGGCCATTGGCCTGTCCCACCGCCAGCAAACACTCCGGCTCATGTTTGGGATACCAAGCCACACATTTCATATACGGGGTGTCGGAGTTGATGGCCAGCAGCGTGGCCGCCGTCTCCTCGGATAAGGGAAGGGCGCCAGCTTTGGTTTCTGAGCTTCCCGCGGGTCCGATCCGATACAGACTGAGTTCATTGTCACAGATCACATAACGGTCTGCGTGATGGGGGGACCACAGGATATCTGGCTTATAGCCACTCGACATGGCAGGACAGTGGTTTCTTCAGTGCTGATGCCTGCAAAGTTATAAAGCATCTAATTTATACAGCACTTATACACCTCACCTGTTTCAGTTATACTTGGATTCATTAATATATTTAAAGACGTATATATATCTATTCATACGTATAGAGAGAGAGTTAGCCTATATCATCTATTGAAGTTCAATGTAACTTTTGATTACATAAATCACAATAATACATTTATAATAATCATAATAAATTATTATAGTTATTATTATTATTATTATAGATGGTATTGTTATTATGTAACCAAACGCCATAATAAAAGAAATCAGGTAATATTAATAATAATAATCATATAAATATATAAATATTATAATACAATGTGTCATTATTGTTTTGTTATTACTATTATTATTATTATTATTATAGGTGTATGGGTTACACATTGTAAAACTAGACATTAAGAAAAGTTTCCCTTTATGACTTAATAATTCATACATCAAAGGGTTAAAACAAACTAAAGTTGCACATGAAGCTAAAGGTAATGAAAACGAATGTTACCAAGACATTACCAAAGTTCAAGTGGATTGTTAAAGTCAAAGTAAAACGTTTTTAATGTGTTAAAATAAACAATGAATAAAATAAAAACATTAATAAGATTCATTCTACATCTCAGGATTCTAGCTTTTCGTGTTAATATGTAGATATGACATAATTAAAGATAAAAAATATAACACTTATTTGATAAACAAGTGAAAAGTTAAGTGTGATTTAATGTTCTTATGACTTGATTTCAATAACTGCGAGTTAGCCGGTCAGCTACAGCTAAACTAACCATGCAACCTTTTCTAAACCGGAAACAGGTAATGTCAGACGCCAGCCCCTTATAAAGACACAGAATAAACCATGCATTGAAATGTAAATAAATGACAGCTGTGTTCATAAGCGTTTGATAAATATCAACTTACATTTGACGTGCAAACATGCTGAAGTTTGTTTGGGTCGCGGGAAGTCGGAAGCAGTGCAGATTGTAAACAGTGTGACAGAGGCTGACAAAATAAAAGTCCCACTGCGTCTAATGAATATAACAGACTTCTACGACAGCGAAGAATCGAAGATTATTTTATTACAGTGGGAGATCTGAACTTAATAAGCTCAGTCAAAAATAGCAAGGCTTCGGGGCAAATAACCAAGATTAACAAATTAATCAAAAAATAAATGAAATTAAACCTGCTCAAATACAGAATCTAATTTCCGACACATAAATAGTTATGAAGACATAATTATAAGATAACGGTTTAAATTAAGACATAGTGATACTATGTGGAAATTAAGAGATGAAAACTTATTGTGAAATGAAAAGTTGTTTTTTATATATATACTTTTGAATTTGTATCTCATAATTTCGATTTAGTTTTTATTTTTATTTTATTTTTCATTATTATCTCATCATTATGATTTACGAACGCATAATTGGTAACGCAGAAATGGACTTTCAAAGGATTTGGAACAGTCGGAGCTCTAGTTTAAAACTTTACTGCCCTCTACAGTTGAAAAAAGGGTTTATTCATGAAAAGTGGAAATGTATTACAGTTTCACTGGATTGCTAAAACACATTTCTTGAAACCATCACCCACTTTCTCAAAACCTTAAACACAAAACCAATTTTTCAAACCACATTCAGCGAACCTCTGACTCCTCTGGCAAAATGAAACAATTGCCTCAAAACCATTTTATTTGTGCTCAAAATCACATATTATATTATTATAAACACAACAGATCATTCATTAGACACTACATAAAAAAATGGACAGCGCAGAATCCAAAGCACACAGTTACAGGAAAAAAGTAGCCTATAGGCTATTGTAACAAAGTAAACAAATTTTGCAATTATGTAAAAAAGTATCGTATATGATAACTTAATTGTGTAAGGTGAATAAATTGTATACTGTATGCACTGCAAGTACAGTATTGTACTGAATATTGATT
This sequence comes from Leuciscus idus, assembly GCA_021554675.1. NCBI lineage: Eukaryota > Metazoa > Chordata > Actinopteri > Cypriniformes > Leuciscidae > Leuciscus > Leuciscus idus. The sequence continues at coordinate 30,708,374 of CM038635.1, read as the reverse complement.
GATTGAATGTATGTATATTCAGCACTTGCATACTTTGGAAATACAGTGACCCAACTGCAAAAGCCAAAAAGGTTACAGTGAAAAAACTCTAAATGAAAAGCATGTACAGTACACTCAGAAGAGTTGTGCAACTGCAAAAACAAGGACAGTGCGAGATGTTATTCTGCTTCAGTATCATATCTTTATGTTAGCTTCAGACTGAGGACTTTGTCCACATCACAGACAATGTCATCTCTGCAGGCAAAGGGAAAACCCCTAAAGCCAGATCCAGCCTTGACTACACTCCACACCTGCTCTTCCTCGTCCTCATCTTCTTCCTCCTTGTTCACCATGCACTCTTCCTTCTCTCCCTCTTATATTGTTCCCATCCATATCAACATTCAGTGCAACATTATGAGAACATTTTGCCACTCTGAACTGACTTGGTTTGGTCACATCATTAGAAATAAGTGTGAACAATTTTGAGTCGTTGTGTGTAAACGATGACAACTGTGTTGTAGCTGTGTTTAACTTCCCAGCAAACATTGGTCCGACGGCAACGTCGTGTCCTTGACCAAAAATAGTCGCGGTAGGACGGCAAAAATCGGTAAAAACATGTAACTCAGAACTTTGCACAAAAAAAAAATGCATCCAGAAACGTTTGTAAATGTCTACATTTCTCTGGGGTTGCATGTACAATTTTGCTTGTCTGTGTTTAGCATTTTGAACATAAGTGCATCCCACAGTGTGAAATGTGTTTAGAGTTTTGCAAAAAGAGTGCATGAGATTTGCAAACAGTCTTTTAACCTGAACTTGTTTAATGTTTTACGTGATTTATTCGACAAATTGGTTTAGGCTATTGAGAATTTGGTTCAGAGAATGGGGTTTAGTGTTTTAGCAATTTAGAAAAACTGTAATAATGTTAATTTCGTAAAAATGTTAAGCATTTCGGGGGGAAAGAGACAAGTCGTCTCTTGTCCCAATCTCCTTGTTCTTAGAATGTGATTCTGTAGAACAGAGATATATGTTAGGGACTGTTCGTTTTTTAATTTAAAGCTAAGTTGATTTTTAGCAAAAACAAAACAAAACACTTTGTTCTTTCAAAATTATGCATTCTCATTAATGTGTAATCACTTCAACCAACTAATTAAGTATTCTCGTAAGTGTATAATCTGCCATTTAGAATACATACGAGCGAGTCGCTCTAATGGCGAAAGCATCCATCTTGAAAATACATTAGACAAAGAGGGACATACCTGGAAATTCAAGCTTTGCCTTTCGCGTTTTGACACTCAGTGGCACCGAGACGAATGCGAGAGGGAGATTACTCGCGACTGCCGGCAGATTTGAAATAATACAGTCACCGTAGGAGTTAAAACGCCCTCGGAATGGGAGGGGCTAGAAAGTAATATTCAGTTGGTAGTCATAAACAATTTCACCGCTAGATGGGAGAAAATCTTACACCGTGTAGCTTTAAGGGGCTACCGGAGGAGTTTTGAGATGTGTAGTCAAAAAAAGACTTGACCCTCCCTTCGCCAGCAATAAAGTTTTCTATGATCCTCCAAAATGATTGTGAAAAAAGGCATGACCCTCCCTGATAATTTATTGATTAGGCTACTTCTGTACTGGTTTGCGCTTGGCAAAGATGTTCAGATAACCATTGTTTTTTTTACAACCATGACAAACAACTAAACTCCTGCTTTCTCATCTTATTAGGGCTGTAACGATAGACCAAATACGATTCAGTTCGTATAACAATTTTAGATTTTAGATTTTTTTTAAATCATGTTTTCGGTGCTGAATGCAGTGGTTTCGGTGCTGAATGCAAATGTTCATGTAACATGTAAGGGTGGCGCTGCCAATAAAGCACCTAAAAGCTGCCACAAAGAACCGGCAAAAGTAATGATTATGAATATGTCAAATATAGCAAGGAGACATTTTAATTGTTTATTAAAAAACAAGTGTTTTCTGTGTCAGTGTCGGCTGCAAAGATGAAGTTGACGATGCTGACTCGCAATCAAAGTCAAAGTCAAAGTCAAAGTCAAAGTACCTTTATTGTCCCACAAGGGGAAATTGGATTTGCAGCAAATGCTCCACATAAAACACATAAACATACAACAACACTCACCAACAAAACCAACCAGCAGAGAAGAAATTCACATTAACGCCCAATGTACATAATGTGTAATAAATAAATAAATAAAGTACAGGACACAATCAAGTGCAAAAATGCAACTTGTGCAAGATAATATAAAGTGCTAAGTGCCATTAAGGTGCCTCACAGCTGACGGAATAAAAGATATATGCATCCACTTTGTTCTGCATCTAGGAACTCGATAGCGCCGCTCAGAGGGCAAAAGCTCAAACTCTATTCTAAGGGGATGATCCTGTGAATGAGCTATAACTCTAACTTTCCTCTGGACCTGTTTTATGTATAACTCCCCTGGTTGAGTCTGACTTCTCCTGGAAATCTTGCTCGCCACTTTGACCAGACTACCAAGTCTGTTTTTATTTGTCAGGGAGAGGCTTCCAAACCAGGCAGCTATACAGAAAGATAAAACCGATTCAATAAAAGCACGATAAAACAGAGTCATAATTTCTGAAGAAACATTAAAAGTGTTCATTTTCCTAAGGAAGTACATTCTTTGTTGGATTTTCTTTGAGACAGCGTCAACCAAAGGTTCAAAACACAGTTTGTTGTCTAAAATGACTCCAAGATATTTGTATGTCTCCACGAGCTCAATGTCCGTGCCTTTAATAACCGTGACTGTAGGGGGAGGTGGTGTCCTGCGAAAGTCAATGACCATGTCCTTAGTTTTAGATACATTCAGCTGTAAAAAAAATCACACCACTCTACAAAGTCACTAAGGACTGGCCCATGGTCCCACTCATTCCCTGATAGCAGGCTGACAATAACAGAATCATCAGCAAACTTAAGTATGTATCTATCTTGGTACAAACTGCGACACTGGTTTGTGTACAGGATGTACAGGAGAGGAGACAGACAGCAACCTTGGGGGGAACCAGTGGATGTAAAAGTGACTTCAGATAGGGTGCTGTTTGCCCTCACACACTGGGATCTATCTGTTAAAAAATCCAATAACCAGCCCACCAAATTCAAATCAAGGTTAAAATCCGCAATCAGTCTCTCAGCGAGCAGAAAGGGCTGAATGGTGTTAAAAGCAGAAGTAAAATCAACAAATAAAAGTCTGACATGAGTCTTTGCTCTATCCAGATGGCTAAAAATAAAGTGCAGAAGTGTGATCACAGCATCATCCACGCCCCTGCCAGACCTGTATGCAAACTGCAGTGGATCTAACTGATCTCCAACCTGCAGTAAGACAGCCTCTTTGATAATTTTCTCAAAGCTTTTCATAACCAATGAGGTCAAGGCTACAGGTCTAAAATCATTCAAGGATTTTGGGGAGCTGCACTTGGCTATAGGCACAATAATAGAATGCTTCCAACTTCTAGGGACTCTTTGTTGTGATAAGGACAAATTAAAAATGAACTGAAAGATATGACAGAGTTGATCTGCACATGTTCTTAATAATTGCCCACAAATATCATCTGGCCCCGGACTTTTTGATCTGGTGCGCCTGAAAATGTTAGCCACAGTACTACTGTCAACAGTAATTGATGGAGCTGCCTGTGTGATAGCCCTGAAACCTTCCATTTCATCATCAAAATCCAAATGATTAAATCGAGAATAAAATACATTAAATTTATCAGCCAAATGTTTATCAGATGAAAAACCATCCAGGGCAACTCTGTTAGCTTTATCATTAGACCCAATCAATGTTTTCATACCATTCCAGGTTTTCTTTAAATTATTACTTCTCAAATCTGCCTAAATTTTTTCCTTATACCTTAATTTAGCTTTTTTAATTTCAGCCCTGATCTCTTTTCTCACAGCCCTCTCTGCATACACATCACCTTCATTAAAAACAGTTTTTCGTTTAATTAGCAAATCTTTAATGTCCTTAGAGATCCACTGTTTGTTGTTTGGATACACCTTGACTTCCCTACTCGGGAGAACAGAGTCTTTGCAAAAAGAGATGTAACTGCAGACAACGTCAGTAAGTTCATCAATATCAGAACAGGAGTCCTGAAACACTGTCCAGTCTGTGCACTCAAAGCAGGCTTGTAGCGCTGAAGAGCTGTCCTCCGTCCAAACCTTCACCTGTTTTCTGACAGGTTTCTCCCTCCTCAACACCGAGGTGTAGGCGGGTAAGAGGTGGACAGAGTTGTGGTCAGAGGCACCCAGCGCTGGCCCCGCCTTGGACATATATGCGCCTTTAATGGAGCCGTAGCACAGATCAAGAGTTTTATTCCGACGTGTGGGGCATTTTACATACTGATAAAAGCTATTCAGTGTTTTCTTTAAGTTACAATGGTTAAAATCGCCGAGAATAAAATTAGGAGCAGCAGGGGAGATAGACTGAAGTTTGTTTACGGTTTTAGAAACAATGTCCGCGGCGGACTTGGCGTCAGCTTTGGGGTGGATATAAGCCACAGTCACAAAAATCTGGGGAAACTCTCTGGGGAGGTAGTACGGCTGTAGTGACACAGACAACAGTTCGATGTCAGGGTGACAAATCCGCTCTCTCACAGTAAAATTGCTACACCATCTGCGATTTATGTACAGACAATCTTCGCAGTAGTGAACGCGCCGGAGAGAAATGCACATTTCATACGGATTACATAAGCAGAGAGCAGTGTTTTCTTTTGTTTTGAATTGTTCTGTTCAAAAGTAGACATTTCAAGCTTTCTGTATATTTCTCAGGTCTGTGAGGCAATTACCTTATACACTGAGTTTCGGTTCATTTATGAGACGAGAGTCCAGTTCACGCGCCGGCGCCTCCGTGTCATGATTATCTATTTTCTAATATATTTACTTCTTATTTATTAAATCCAGGCAATTGGTTGATGAAACATTGATTAAAATTAAGATACAATTAATAAAAAACGAAATTCACTTTAAAGAAAGGCTTTGTGCTTTCTGTTTGAGGTCTCTGTGAAAGTTTTAAAGTCGCTTTCAGAGCGGTCATGTCCGTAACGGAGAACTGTCACGTCCGTAATATTGTTTTTGTCATCATAAATGCGAACACGAAAAATAAAATAAAAAGAATATTTTATGTTCTGTGGAGGCCGACCCTTCTTCATCCGGTGGGTAGTAGGCTATTACTTTTGTTTTGCGCAGTGTAATTCATAGAATTACTAAAAAATATTTTGCCACCTAAAAGTTAACGATTTTTTGTGTCACGTCACATGTGTATTTCCCTCATACTAAATATAAAACGCATGTATAGACTGATATTTTATCTGGACTCCTTTATTAAGGGAGTATGGATATATAAACAGATGTTTGAAAATGCATTTTTATTTCAAGTTTTGACTGCAAATGTCACGTCCATAACGCTGGAATTGACCAATTTTAAAGAATTTATCCTCAACTAGTTTTGTGGTGTAGGTCTACGTATTTTATTATGTTAACTTAAAATAATACTAATAGTCATTTAAAGATGTGGTAGCCCTACATCTTACACATCACACTCCAATGTTATGGTGGCAATTTCAGTAGATTTACTCACTAACATTGTTCTGGAAACACAATAAGAATGGAAACTAGTATCGCGCTACAGCGCTCATCAGCTGCAGTTCCGGCGCCTCAGTCCCAATACTGTAAAACTCGACGTACATTCACATCACATGTTAATGCAGCGGTAGAGTTACACTCACATGACACTGCACTTATTCGCAATCACAAAAGTTCATTATTTGCTCGTGCTTTAAAGCTTTGCCGGGTAAACATTTCATTGGCGTTCTGTTCTGACATGATGCACTTTTTCTGAGCGCGTACTGAAGTGCGCGCACACTGTCAAACAGCGCCAAACTGGATTTTTGTTGGGTCAGACCCATCTGATAGCGATGGGGGGCCGAGACTGAGACACCTACATGGAGCTACATGGAAAAAAATATGCACCAAACAAGCCACTTTGAAATTCTGCTGTTTTCATGAATGCAACAGTTGTGTGACCCTCCCCTCAACAAAGAATAAAAAGACATGACCCTCCCCTATTTTCCTCCGGTGGTCCATTCCATAAATACCGAATGGTCCCTTATAGCTAATAATTAATGTACACCACAACAGAAGAGGTCCCTCAAACCAAGTTTATTTTTTAATTTTTTTTAAAAACAACATGAGGATGAGTAGCCTATCATGTGGAAAAATGAGGGTGAACCAGGCCTATCCCTTTAAAAGTCGTAGAATCCTTGAGATGAGTCAGATCTCAGGAGGTTCCTGCATGCATGTTTTCCAGATTTCACGGAGGCGTCGTTTTTGTGAATTGTTTTTTGGGTAAATGTTATGGTTCTCCAAACAATCTCTCAGCATTCATCTCCAAAACAGATCTAAACAGTAGAAACTAGTGGAGGGATGAATTCCTGTTTAACACCATATTAAATCACAAAAATATAATAAAGTAAAAATTGTATATCATAATACAACATATATGCTATAAATATAATTAATAAAATATAAATAACAATAAAAAAATATTATTAGATGGTTACACATATTAAATGGATGTCTTGTCCTTTCGAGAGAGTGCGTGTGTGTGCGTGCGTGCGCGTGTGCGCGCGCGTGTGTGTGTGTGTGTATTCAGTCATGCATCAGATTGTTGGGTCTGTGATGTTGGACTGATGTTCAGTGCAGAACTGAAGTGACTCAGAACAGAAAGTTCTCCACAGAGAAGACATGAGCATGTGGATATTCCCTATATTTGCATAACAGGCAAGGTAAGTGCTTAACCCTTTTTCATATTATTGTTCTAATATATGTTCCAGCTTAAAACAACATTTTAGCATTAAATAATAACACAACTAAACATAGAATTGATCATTAATGTTAAAAGTACACATTTAACATTGTTGCATGATGTATTTGTGGATTTTAATTGGTCTTTGTTTAAAATGCACAAGTTTTGATTCATTACACTTGATTTATTAGACATTATATTTGTTTAGAAATATCTGAGGACCATGTTATGCTGTGTTTGAACATCATACAAGTGTGTATTAAAACAACAAGAAAGGGACACTACCTCTTTGTGCATTTATAATTTTTTTAGCCACTTGTGTTGGACTTTTTATAATGCATGCAATAATATGCACCATAAACACATTTTTAAGATGCACAGAAGGTCTGAAAGATATTTTTATTCGACTGTCTTAGGTCAGGCATGAGTGAAAGCATGGCCAAAGTGTTTTTTCTGAGCTTGTTGCTTTGGCTGCTTGTACCTGCGGCCAGATGCCAGAACAGAAGACAGTCTGGAGAAACACTGAACAACCTCATCACGAAACAGGACAATGGTAAATGCATTAGCGTTTTCTTCAGTGCCAGTGCATCAATTGTTGTGTTGACTAAGTCTTTGCATGTACAAAAGTGAAAGTTAGATATCTTTACCATCTCAATTGTTTTTCCAAGACAACAATGAGATTAAATGGAGACTGTTCTCCTGAGAAAATATGTAGTGGGTCCAAAAGATAATTCACTTTTCACTCAAATTGTTATGCGGATAATATCATTTGGAATCTAATTACAAACAAAGGCCAAATAAAATTATTTTCGCTATAGTGGTCTCATGCGTTTTCTCTATAAAGCCCAATGTATCATATTTTGATTGACAAATTTCTTAGTTCTCTAAATGATCAACATGATCAAAACTTTGCTGAAAATCCTGTTGAACACAATCCACATGCCTTCTGTCGTCTGATTGATAATTTCTGAAAGTAGCTTTTAGTATGATTGAAAAAAGTCCACCTTTAGTTTTTGGTTCTCGTGTCTTTTTGCTCAGAAATCTTTAAGCATTTTTATAAAGTAAACGTAAGAGTAACTTATATAGTTAGTAATATTTCAAGATAAACACTTGCAGGACTGAAGCAACTTAGGTTTACCTGAGTAAACCATTTTGTAGAAAAATTGTGTTTATAGTATCAAATATGATCCATCAGGCTTTTGAAGAACGTTGTTCATCTCTCAATCATCATTGTATAATGCAGTAAATGTTTTGCCCCCCACAATAAAGACTAGCTTTGATCATAAAAATAAGCATTGAAATATCATCTACATTTTATGTAATAGTCTGTTATACTGTTAAAAATCTCATTGATTTACATATTACATGTTACTTTTTCTCCCCATACAAATATCAGCATCTGCACCAAATTGCATATTTTTGCTGTTTCTGACAAAAATGTAGATGTTTTTTTTTCCTTCTCAAGAATGAGCTCAATAATCTCATTCTATATGAGCCGTAAAAGCCTTATGTATACTCAACAAAACACATATGCAAACTTTTTAATTCGATTTTGTCTAAAAGGGTTCAATAAACTGTTCCATAATTTTTTTTTTTTTTTTTTGTTAATTATTATTATTATTTTTTTTATTTTTTTATTTATTTATTTTTTTGTATGTCAGGCTTTATTGGGTTAAAAAGTGATGATGCCATAGAAGAACCAATTTCAGTGAAGAATTCTTTTTTTTTTTTTTTTTTTTTAGCATGAACTACATTTTAATAATCTTAAGAGCCTTGTAATGGAAAGGCTCCATGGATGTTAAAGGATCTTCATGGAACCATGCCAATAAGAACCTTTATTTTTGTATGCTTAAAGAGTTGATGCCTATAGTTTCCTCTCTCGTTTCAGAGCTAGTATGTCCACTCGAGATCGCATTCATCCTGGACAGCTCAGAGAGTGCGAAGAGCTTTCTGTTTGACCGAGAGAAAGCGTTCGTGCGCTCCTTCAGCCGGCGTGTGGCTCAGATGCAGGTTTCTGACTGGCATCTGAAGACTCGTCTGGCGCTCCTCTACTACAGCAGTACAGTGCATATCGACCAGCGCTTCACAGACTGGCAGGACTTTGACGTCTTCGTGAGTAGATTGTCAGATGCCATCTACATCGGTCAGGGAACGTATTCGACGTATGCCATATCCAACGCCACCCAGCTCTTCACCAGCGAGACCAAGGAGCAGAGTGTTCGGGTGGCCCTGCTCATGACCGACGGCAGCGACCATCCGAGGAATCCCGACATCATGACGGCGGTCGCTGAGGCCAAGGGCCACAACATTAAGATCTTCACCATAGGCTTATCAAACCTGGCGAAGGACAACGTGAACAGTGCCAAGCTGCGGGTGGTAGCGAGCAGTCCAGCCCAGCAATATTCCCACAGCCTCACTGACCCCAAGCTGGAAGAACGGCTCCTGCAGCAGCTCGTGAGATGTTCAGTTCATCTGTCAGCCTCTTTAGCTTTAGCAAGATCAGACACCATCATAATCACCCATATTATAAATATGCAAATGAAGAATTGCATACAAATAGCACAATTAAATGATACAATAAACAAAAACGTTCAATAAATTTTTCCAGAACTTTTCAAATATTTTATACCTATACGCCACATCACTTACTATTGAGATACATCACTTCTTAGCATTTTGAATCAAATTAAATCATGATTCCATGGGCTTCAGTGAAAAAACACAAAAATTACATTGTGCAACAGAATGAAGTGTGAAAATATGATTATAATGTATTATTATTTATTATTAAAGATTTTTTTAAATATTAAAATTATATATATATATAATTAAAACTTAATGTATTTCATTGAAATATATATATAATCATGCAACGCCCTTTAGCTGTTCTAAATTCACTGTAAACCACGGCTTCATGAGGCTTATTGCTTTTATAAAATGGTTAGTCCATAAAAGCATTTATTTTAATGAGGACACATGGTGTATGTTTGTAGAGTAATGGCACAACCAATCAGAATGAAGGACCGGAACTATCGTAACTACCATATAGCCTATTTCTAACTATTTTAGAGCATTTTTTGCGATGTTGCTGAGACAGTGAAAATAATTTTGCAATGAATTTGCTAACTTTTTTTCTAATCGATTTTGCTAGCTGAACTAGCTGACTACCAGCTAATGCTAACTAGCTAACTATTAATTGTGATCTGCAAGCTGCCATCTTTGCTCATGGTCACTCAGTCACACCAGTTCTGGGTTCAATGCACTGCAAGTCATTAAAACCATGCATGTGTAAATTAAAAACCATATTAAACAGAACAGTTTTGGATAATTCTAACTCTAAATTATGAATAGCCATGTTTGAAGATTATGTAAAATGCTGATAAACACACACCTGGGACTTGGGTCAATAAGAAATCACATAGCACATTAGCAGATTAGCAATTAATTATTAATGCATATGTGTGATGCATCATGTTAATAATCGCTCTAAAGCATCTTGGCATACACTTTGAAACATGCACCCTCACACTTCTCTGTTTCTGCACAACATTTGCAAGAGCTTTAGTTGCACATGGACTGAAATACCCATTCATTTAGTTTTGATGCAAGAAAAAGCTCTAGCTTTCTTTTTTTTACAGACTAGAGGAAATGTTGCCGTTATTTTGGGTCAGAAAATGGATGCTCTAAAAAGTTTCTATTCTTGAGGGTTTGAGATCCATATACAGTAACCATTGTTTGGTCATCTGACCTGAAGCATGTTTCACACATCAGTGGGTGAATCAAATCTGTGTGTGAGGGATTTTCCCAGTAAACACAAGGAAGGGTCTGCCCGTGAAATGTCAAGCGCTGTCTGTGATCACACAATACGGGTCTCTTAGAAGCATAATTATGTTTCCCATGGCATGCATGGAATTTGGCAGTAAATTTGACTTGTTTTGGTACTGTAATAGATTTGTATTCTAATTCTTATTTCTCTTTTCATTTTTTTTTTTCCAGGAAATAATTGCAAAGAATGAAGTAAGTACTGAACTATCAAGAAGAGTGGCCCTCAAAGTATTCAGACACTTGGCAACCAAGTGGCATTAAGCTACAAAACCACACAGGTTTCATAATTCTCAATATCCCCTCATAATGAATTAATAATTCAAATGTATTAAATTAAGTAAGGGTTAATGCCAGACAAGGTGTCCATTGTCAGGTATTAATGGACGATGGAGGCGTGAACGGTTGCCTCTGCCGAAGTCCATCAATAGTCAAGTCAAGTCAAGTTTATTTGTATAGCGCTTTTCACAATACAGATTGTATCAAAGCAGCTTCACAGTATTAAATTAAAATAATACAACAAAGTTTGTTTCAAGAGGAATTTATTGATTGATAAAATTAAATTAAATATCCCCAAAATATCCCCAACTGAGCAAGCCAAAGGCAACAGTGGCAAGGGCAGTGGAAAAAAAAAACTTGGGAGAACCCAGGCTCAGTCGGGGGCCAGTTCTCCTCTGGCATTTATGAGCTAGAGGCCGGATTGTAGTTTGAACTGTAGGATTATATGAATGCCTGGCTGAAGAGATGCGACTTTAATCTAGTTTTAAACTGGGAGAGCGAGTCTGAGCAACGAACAGTATCAGGAAGACTATTCCAGAGTTTTGGAGCCAAATGTGAAAATGCTCTCCCTCTTTTGGTGGTTCTGGATATCCTAGGTATGACCAAAAGCCTTGAATTTAGTGATCTTAAAGAGCGCGATGGATTATAGGGCGATAGAAGATCCGTTAAATAGACTGGAGCTAAGCCGTTTAGGGCTTTATAATTCAGTAGCAATACCTTATAATTAATACGGAACTTTATAGGTAACCAATACTTGACTATGGACACCTCGAAGGGCATTATCCCGCTTATACCATGGTCACTTGCCAAATAACACATTTTTAAAACATTAGTTTATATTTTAATTAGTTTTACAATCGAAATCTAAAGTTTTTACAAACAATAACTTGGTTTCCCTGGTTACGCCTGACGGTTTATTTAGCAACCGGAGATATTTATAGTCCGCTCAGCTCGTAGAAGCCTTCAGTTTACTGCCTGTTGCTATGGTTACTCACAGCTGATGTAGCCAGCGCATTTATTTATTCATTTCGAACGGTAAACAGTCAGTTTCACCAGAACTCCTTTACTAGGTGTCCTCTAGCACTTTATAATGGACACCCTGCAGCCAATCAGAATCGAGTATTCACCCAGACCATGGTATAATAACTAATAATGAAATATACAACTATGTCCAACTTTACCCAGATACACTTGTGAAAATCAATATATAGAAAATCTCAACTGCGTGATTGTTTATATTGACGCAAAAATGTATAATCATACAGCTCTAAATATAAAGATGGCTATATATTATATCCAGTTTTATCGGCATACATGCAGTAAACTCACAGCACTCAATCAAAGCGAAAATATAGCAAATCTCACCCGCCTGATTTTATTTTGTCTCAGAATGTCAATATTTTATTGCTCAGCTCTTTATATAAAGTGATATACAGAGGTTGGACAATGCAACTGAAACACCTGGTTTTAGATCACAATAATTTATTAGTATGGTGAGGGCCTCCTTTTACAGCCAATCCAGCATCAGTTCATCTTGGGAATGGCAGATGCAAGTCCTTCACAGTGACCAGAGGGATTTTGAGGGATTTTCCTCTCCTAGAACAGTGTCCAGGTCACTATATGATGCTAGTGGAGAAATGTTTTCTGACTCGCTCCTCCAAAACACCGTAATAATCTTCAGATCTGGTGACTGTGCAGACCATGGGAGATGTTCAACTTCACTTTCATCTTCATCAACCCCTTCTGTCTCCAGTTGTGCTGTGTGTATTATCAATGCTGATACACGGTTTGAACATCAGGTCTTCATGATCCTCCAGAATGGTTCGGTATAGTCCTCGGCAGTGACGTGTCCATCAAACACAGTCAGGATTGTCTTGATATTGCAGCTCAAACCATCACTGATCCACCCGTGCTTCACTCTGGGCAGCAACAGTCCGGGTGTTCAGACTCTTTAGGGTTTCTCCACACTGTAACTCACACAGGTAATGAAGGAGGACTCATCAGAGAACGATACGTGTTTCACATTGTCCACAGCAGAAGATTTGCATTGTTGGCACCACTGAAACCGACATTTGGCATTGACACGGGTGACCAAAGGTTTGGCCATAAGCCCGACCATGAATATAGACTCTGTGGAGCTCCTGAAGAACAGTTTTGGTGGAAACTTTCAAGGTGCGCATTTAATCCTGCAGTGAGTTTGGGCAGCTGTGGTTTTATGCTTTTTGGATATAATCCGAAAAGGGGGTGGTAGTGGCGCAATGGATAAGACACATGCCTTTGGTGTGAGAGACCCGGGTTCGAATCCACTGTGAGACACCAATGTGTCCCTGAGCAAGACACTTAACCCCTAGTTGCTCCAGAGGCGTGTGACCTCTGACATATATAGCAATTGTAAGTCGCTTTGGATAAAAGCGTCAGCTAAATGAATAAATGTAAATAATCCGGGTTAGTACCCTGTCAGAAGCTTCTTCTTGTGTCGACAGTTACTCCTGTTGGATGTGGTCCGTCCTCTGTGGTTTAATGCCGACATTACCCTGGATATTATACCTCTCGATACACAAAGACTTGCTGTCCTGATCACAGATGAGCCAGAGACACACACACCAATAATTTATCATCTTTTTTTTGAACTCTTGATATGTCTCGCATTAAGTTGTGTGGATGTTATGTGGATTTCAATGATTTATGTACAGCTGTGCTATTGCTCCGCTAATTCAACCTTCACACTCGGCTCTTACTGATGAATAATCAGTGGAGATTGGGTATATATAGGCATGAAATCTCCAACACTATATTGGCCAGTGTTTCAGTTTCATTGTCCAACCCCTGTATAAGTGTGTCCAACTTTATTCACATACAGTACATGCCCATTTACAAGCAATCAAGCTGAAAATCTCAACTGCTTGTTTGCTTGTCGTCGCAAAATGTGAACTATATTATTGTCCAGCTCTAATCTGCTTAATCTGAAAATATGCCATGCAAATATGAAGGTATTATAAACATTAACCTCATGATTTGCAACAATGTGAAATGTGAAAAGTGCTATACAAATACAATTGACCTGACATGATTAAAGGGATAGTTCACCCCAAAATTAAAATTTTGTCATCACTTACTCACCCTCAAGTTGTTCCAAATCTGTATAAGAAAAATATACAGATTTGGAACAACTTGAGGGCGAGTAAGTGAAGATGACATTTTCATTTTTGGGTGAACTATCCCTTTAATCAAAGCATATCACACCAAAAAACAGCTCGACTTGAACAATGCTGATTGCAAACTACCTGTTGGTTGTATTTCTCTTGCCAGTGCCCACGACCACCGGTGTGTTCGTGTGAGAAAGGTGAACGAGGTCTTCCAGGAGCTTCCGTGAGTATTGCTGGGATGGAATCGAGGCCATTTTCCTTCACTTGTGGCATTCATGAAGAAAACTCTGTTTTGTTTAGGGTAAAAAAGGAGACCAAGGTTTTGAAGGACCGCCTGGTGCAAAAGGCTCAAGGGTGAGAGTGAAAATAATGACCATATGTGTTTAAAGGAATAGATCTGTAGTTTATTGGTGTTGACGCACTGGTCTGACTGATTTTCCAGGGGGAAACCGGAGCACCTGGTCTTCCAGGAATCAATGGTCCAGAGGTACATCACATCTTCATATGGTCAGTTTATACATTTTGTCTCACTACTGACTCTCTGACCAAACATGGTTCTTGTTCCTGGTTTCTCATTCACAGGGAAGACCTGGGTTCAAAGGTGATAAGGTAAAATATCTGAGTTTTATCTTTTGCATATGCATTTGGGTTGTTGCAGTTAATCTGTTAATATGTCCATGCATTGTCCAAACCAGCCACAAGACTATCTACTAAGATTGCAAAATCATTAGCATGCAAATTAGAAATAAAGGTTCTTTATTGGCTTTGATGGTTCCATGAAGAACATTTAACATCCATGGAACCCTTTTCATTGCACAAAAGGTTCTTTAGATTATTAAGATGTTCCTTCCACTGAGACAAAAAGTGTTTCTTTTAAGAACTGTTCACTGAAAGGTTATTTGGTGAACCCAAAACTGTTCTTCTTCGGCATCGCTGTGAAAACTTATGTTGTAGTTTTCAACGAGTGTATACTTGTGGCTTGACTGGACACTAGAGTAACCCCTCAGCTTCATTAATACTACCTTCACTGTTCTCACACATTCTCTTCCACAATACAATAACTGAAGTCTTGAGTCGTGTTTTAGGGGGATCAAGGTAACTGTGGACCACCAGGGCAAAAGGGACATAAGGTAAGTCTTCTCTATTGTCCTACGAATTACTATTGCTCTGAAATATGCCACATATTATGATTGATCAAAGTTGTGTGTGTCGTTTCACAGGGCACTGAAGGGCCTCCAGGACCGAGGGGCCCCAGAGGAGAGCAGGCACAGTACAAACATCTCTTTACATATGACATATTATATGCCACATTTCAGGTCTCAGCTGAATTAATGACATGAACCGTGTTTGTATTTTTATCATTTGATAATGATAATTATTTAATAACTGATTATTTTATTTTATTCTGTGAGACCCTTAAGTGAAGATTCCTTTATGGCATGCGTAATATTTAACAGTAGAACACACTTAAAGCTCCAATTTAGGTTTGAAAAATTAAATTAGTTCTTAAAATAAAAAAAATTATTTATGAAACACATTATTAATAGTCGGGCACGCTTATTCATCTTAGTCTGTATTTTTCTGAATACATTAACATAATTGTGTATCTCATCCATACATACCATCATATAAACACAAATAAATAAACAACATTTATATAGCAGTAGTATAATGCTATTTTTGATGCCACTATTTAAAAACATTATCTGTGAACAAAAGCATTTTTTTAAATTTTAACATAAAATACTACTTGTCAAAGATGCCAAAAAAAAAATAATTTTTTTTTAAAGATGAGTGTATAATAACACAATTTAAGGAGTGAATTGTGTAAGGGTGATTTCAGACAAAAATAATTTTGTGAGAAGATCAAATGTCACGTGACTAAAGAAAACCGGTAGTATGCTCTTTTTTAAAAGGCTGATCTTTTCATTCGGACACTGCGATTTGCTGTAGTTGTTCTAAAAGTAAGAAAGTGAACATAGATAGGCAGACAAATAAATAGATATAAACCTAAATGCATTAGTCTTATCACATGTTGTCTCATCACATAAACGCAGTGATCATGGCAGGCCGTGGCTGTTTCCCCGCTCTGCACTTATGGAATGTGATCGGCAGATCGCTCGTAATCCTATGCTAATATGCACATGTAAAGGAGTGAATTCAGGCTTGCAGGATATTATTCTTTTTCCGAGGACGACTTTGTACTGTGGGATTAGTGAAGAGACTGAATAGCTCAGATTGACTGGGTCAGGTCCTTCAGAACCAACATTTGCACAGTTTAACAGGCTTCAACAGATGCCTAAAAGTGCCATATCAACCTATGCTTTATTATAGGCATGTGGCTGATTAATTGTTACAAAAATTAAATGATTAAATGCATGAGAGTGCAAGAACAATTTTAACATATTTCTTCATTATTTTACCAGGGTCTGAAAGGGCCTCCAGGGGACCAGGGGCAAGAGGGTCAAGCAGGACCCAAAGTATGATCATATCTTCCGTTTTGTTGCCACAGTGTGACTGATATTTGTGTCTTGAATAGAGACCGAAATCTGTGTGGTGAAGAATTCACATTTTAGTGATCTTTCCATGTTTAAATGCAGATTTTGCCTTTCACGTTTGGTCTGGAAGTTTTAACAAAGAGTGCTTTGAAAATCAGACACATATATAATTGCACATTCAAATGCAAGAACTCTTAAACCGTCAGACACAAGGAGTGCCTTTATGCTCTGTAAATGTCATCTGGAACATACACAAGTGAATGCGTTGGGTGAGACAGAGTGTGTGTACTGAACCCTTTTAACCATACAATCACGTAGGATGTTTTGAATGTTTTTGCCAAACGTTGCAATGAGGTTTATGGCATTTAGCTGCAAATATACAGTATCAGCTTTAAATTTATGTGAACTTTTACATTTATAAGGAGATGACATCCAAATGCATGACTGACCTTCAGGTTGTTCCTAGGGGGACCGAGGGCTGGTTGGTGCTTCTGGCCCGCCGGGAGAAATCGGAATTGGATTCCCTGGACCAAAGGTAAACTTTTCAGCTTGTTGTTCTCAACAGGACTTCTCTCAGTTCATATTTGACTTTATCGATTTTTTTTACGTTTTTTTATTTTTTATTCAGCGAGGATGCATTAAATTGATCAAAAGGAAAAGTAAACCATTTATAATGTTACAAATGATTTATATTTCACGTAAATGCTGTTCTTTTGAATTCTTTAAAGAATCCTGAAAATAAATGCATCACAAAAATATGAAGCAGCAAAACTGTTTTCAACATTGATAATAATCATAAATGTTTCTTGAGCATCAAATCATCATATTAGAATGATTTCTGAAGGATCATGTGACTCTGAAGACTGGAGTAATGATGCTGAAAATTCAGCAGTGCATTGAATAAATTACATCTTAAAATATATTCAAATTGAAAACAGTCATTTTAAATTGTAATAATATTTCACAATATTACTGTTTTCACTGAATCCACAATGATGTACTTTCTTGTCCCAGAGGTTTCAGTATGTTCTTGTCCATTACAATATAAGTGCCTACATGCAGTGTATTTTATTTGAGGTGTGATTGTTTTAGGGCGACAAAGGAAACCCAGGAAGACCAGGTCCTCTAGGTCAGACTGGCATTGGTCAGCCAGGTCTATCTGTAAGTATAAACAGCCTCTCGTATGACTTTAAAACATGCATCTATCGATTATAATGAGATAATGATACATGCATCAATGAAGGGTCCTCCAGGTTTACCAGGATCACAGGGGAACCCAGGAGCTCCGGGCGAGGGACTCCCTGGTCCGAAGGTGAGCAGAGACAGTTGCTGTTCTTGCTTCTTTTTTTAGGTCATTCCCTTTTCGATATATAGACTCTAAGACCTTTCCTGAAAGAAAATATGAAATTTACTCACACTCAAATTGTTCCAAACCCGTAAGTCGTTCTTTCTTCTGTGAAAAACAAATGGAGATGTTTAGCAGGATGTCTTGTCCTGGGGTCTCATTTATAAAACTGTGCGTAGGATCCTTACTAGAAGTGTGCGTGCGCCCGAAAGCCAGAAATGGCGTACGTAAAAAAATATTCAGACTTATAAAACCGTTCGTACGCCAGAACCTGCGCAGAATTCCCTTTATAAATCCCAGTCAGCGGAAGATTGTGCGCACATGCATCTCCTCCCCGAAATAACCATATATGGAGCTTACAACGCCTAGTTTTACTATGCATGTCCTCATCTGCATATCATTTGCATATGCATATTCATCCACGTGATAACATGTTTAACGGTACAAGACATTTGGAAAATAAGAGATACAGATGTGCCGTCACATTACATTGGTAAAAAATTATTTTGTAGCCTATCCTTGCCTTGTTTTTTAAAGGGTTAGTTCACCTAAAAATGAAAATTCTGTCAGTAATTACTCACCCTCAAGTTGTTCCAACCCCGTAAGACCTTCGTTCATCTTCAGAACACAAATTAAGATATTTTTTATTAAATCTGAGAGCTGGATCACTCCTCCATAGGCTTTTAAGACACTATAACTTGCTGGCCCAGAAAATGCATTAAAGACATCGTTAATATAGTCCAAGTGACTCCAGTGGCTCAATCTTAAGTTTATAAAGCGACGAGAATACTTTTTGTGCGCAAAAAAATAAATAAATAACGACTTTATTCCACTATTCATTTCCTTCTCTCTGGGCCTCGAGTGAGTTCACGTAGTGTTTTAGCGCAGCGCGTCTGTGTTGTACGTCACACGTAGGCTCACTATTGGCCGACGCTGGTCATGTGTGTGACGTACAACACAGACGCGCTGCGCTATTACACTACGTGAAAAAACTCGAGGCCAAGAGAGAAGGAAATAATAGTGGAATAAAGTTTTTTTTTTTTTCTTTTTTTTTTTGCACAAAAAGTATTCTCGTCGCTTTATAAACTTAAGATTGAGCCACTGGAGTCACTTGGACTATATTAACGATCTCTTTCATGCATTTTCTGGGCCAGCAAGTTATAATGTCTTAGAAGCCTATGGAGGAGTGAGACAGCTCTCAGATTTAATCAAAAATATCTTAATTTGTGTTCCGAAGATGAACGAAGGTCTTACGGGGTTGGAACAACATGAGGGTGAGTAATTACTGACAGAATTTTCATGTTTAGGTGAACTAACCCTTTAATAATAAATCAAAATAGTATAAAATACATTTCAGAAAAAGTTTTTCTCAAAAAGTGTCGCCAAACTGCTCCGTCTCCAAAATGTTCGTACGCATGGGTCAGAGTTTGCGTGCAGGTGCGCAAAAAGTTTGTTTTTATGAATCACAACTTATGCGAACATTTTAAAGAACCTTTTTTCACTATAAAGAACCTTTGGATAAAAGGAAAGATTCCATGGATGTTAAAGGTTCTTCATGGAACCTTAGACTCCAATAAAGAACCTTTATTTTTAAGAGTGCACAATTGAAAATCATCTAAACTGAATGCATACCTCTATGTTATTCTTTCCGTTTAATGTTCGTGTGAATAAAGATATTGAAATATCACTTTTTTAATCTGCTTTGTGTTTGTGTCCTAGGGTGACCGTGGCTTTGTCGGCCCTACCGGTGGACGTGGACCCCCCGGTTATGGAGTCAGAGGTGAAAAGGTACGGTGCAGTTGAGTGAGATTTTCATTGGCCATATAAATAGCCATTTTGTTTAAAATTTAGCCCTTACATCCATCCTCTCAGGGCAACGCGGGACCTCCTGGAACACCTGGACCATTAGGAATGCCTGGCAGGGGAATTCAAGGAGAGAAAGTATTTTGTTATGTTATTCTTCTGGTTTAGCTTTTTTATTTATACCAATATTTCTGTACTAGTGGTGCTATAGGCAAGCTTCATGTTCTCGATACATGCTTATAGTGTTAGTGATTTAAACAAATCCCTAACCCTAAGTAATACACACTGTTTGTTCTATATTTATATGCAATATGATTCCTCAAATCATGCATGTTGAGAGGTGTGCTATTACTTTTCGAAACAATTGGAAACATTCAACTGTCGCCTCCATCTTAATATCGAAAGGGGAATCAGGGACCAGCTGGTCCTCCTGGTCAAAGAGGGAATCCCGGGATAGGACTCGTGGGTACAAAGGTAAGACTGCACTTCTATTAGAATTTTTTTAGAAAGAAAGAAAGAAAGAAATTTATGATTTTTTTCAGCAAAGATACATTAATATGATCAAAAGTGAGATTAAAGACATTTATATTGTTACAAAAAATCTATTTAAAATAAATGCTGTTCTTTTATTTCTTCAAAGAATCCTGAAAAATAAATAAATCATGATTTCTACAAAAATATTCAAAATAGTTTTCAAAATTGATAATAATAGAAATGTTTCTTGAGCATCAAATCATCATATTAGAATGATTCTGAAGGATCATGTGACACTAAAGACTGGAGTAATGATGCTGATAATTCAGCTTTGATCACAGGAATGAATTATATTTTAAAATATATTCAAATAGAAAACATCTATTTGAAAATTGAATAATATTTCACAATATTACTGTTTTTACTGTATTTCAAATAAATTCAACCTTGATGAACAAGAGGCTTCTTTCGGAAATTAATTATTCCAAACTTTTGAAGGACATATCATTTTGTTTTGTTTGCTCTCAGGGAGAACAGGGATTCCCTGGAGATCCTGGAGCCACTGGAGAAAGAGGAATCGGAGAACCAGGACCCAAAGTAGGTTGTCGTTTCTACTAAACTGTTATGACATGACCTAAAAAATAGAATAAAGTATCAAATAATGAAATCAGAGTTGTGTTTGGGTTGGTGCCGTAGGGTGAACCTGGATCCCAAGGTTTACCAGGTGAATCAGGTGTACCAGGAGAAGATGGAACCATGGGACCAAAGGTGCCCCTTAATAGCATGTTAGTGGTGGATAACTTTACATCCAAAACATTCAGTGGGCATATCTTGTAATATACTATATGATATCTTGTTGATTTCAGGGTGATTTAGGCCTACCAGGGCCCAAAGGACAAGACGGACCTCCTGGAAGAGGCCAACCAGGAGAGAAGGTGTCATGCCTACTAAAATTATTATATTAAAAAATATATAATTTGATGTATTAAATTGGTTGTATCTTCCTTCAACAGGGGGATCGGGGGGAGAGGGGCTCCAGAGGCCAACCAGGGCCAATGGGACCAGTTGGGCCAACAGGGGGAAAGGTGAAAACAACTTATCTGACATCTTCAGCTTAACAAACACAAAATACTATGTCAAGAAAAGCCCTGTGTCACTGCCGCTGTTCTCTGAATGTTCTTTGAGCTACAGTGTCGTTCAATTAAAATAGGGAAAACCAGGGAATGTTGGACTTCCAGGTGTTCCTGGGCCTTCGGGAAGAGGCATACCCGGAGCTAAGGTGCGTTAAAGAAATCAAGCTTTATCAGTAAAATAAAATAAATAAAATGCAAAAATCATGGTCACAGTATAAGACACAATGGATGGTGAATGTGAGAACATGTTCCTGGATCAACATTCCAATCAACCAATGAGATTTGACTGATAGGTTTACAGTTAATATCGAGTTTAGACTTAAGAAAAGGCTTAGGGGCTTCTACACTATTCTTATTCACCTCTGATTTTAGGGAGATGTTATGGGTAGGGTTAGGGATAGGGTTAGGAGTCGGATTATGTTTTTGGACTGGAATGTTGATCCAGGAACATGCCTTACTTGGCAAAATCACAGTGACCTACAAGGGACGTACGTACACATGGTCAGGCATTAAACATTGAAACATCTTGAAAATGGTTCCAATCCAGAAAGAATGACTTAATAATAAACAATTGCAATTAATGAATAATTCATGAAAATTAACAAAAACGTTAGTTTTGTAAGGCTGGAAGCTTGCGCTGCTATTTTGAACCAATAATCAGAACAAAGGGCAGTTGAAGGATGACATGTATAATTAAAATATTTATCTGACTCCAGTATAATTAATCTGACTCCATTAAAGTTATTGTTATTCTTTAACCTCTTATTCTTTAAAGGTAAAAGTCTTCCTTAGAACTGATAGGAAAACGTAGGATTTAACCTAAAAGCGTTTAGATAACGAAAGTTATAATCACTTTAGCAACGTAATCAGTGATAAAAGGAAAGATTCTCAAAGCAGGCAAAGTTATTTATTAAGTTACATGTTTAAATATACAGACAGTAGAATGGAACAACATGCTGTATAGAAACTTAGTTGTAACAAATAATGAAGAGGAAGAGGCCGTAAAAGCCTTTCTTGTAGTATGAGGTTACGGGAATGGCAGGAATGGCAGGGTTAAAGCCTTTCTCCCAGATCAACAGTTACCTTTCCTTCTTATACCATGAGCAAAGCAGTGTTAAACATGAGTGGAATACCAACACCAAACCGACCGACAGGAAACCAAAAGATGAGGCAGATGGGTAGTGATCAAGAGAGGGAGAAGAACATTAACATTCTCCTCAATGCATGTTTAACCAATAGTACCTAGATTGTACATTAGGATACTTTAATATCTCTATTAAGTTCACCACCATTCATTTCAGTTTATAGGCTGTCAGATGAGACCAAACATGGCATAGTTACATATTAGAACACACTAGTAAGTAAACAGTATGTAGTTGAAAGCATATGTGTCCTGTGAAGCAAATGGTACAGACGTGTCACTGAGGTGCAAACGACTCAGAACCATCCTGTGCCTGGAGTGTCCCAACAGTCCTCAATCAGCAGCATATTGATGAAATCCCTTGCACTAGATAGGCATTAGCATACTGTGAGGATGAAGGCCTTTGTGCCACGTTTAATTCACATGTATACCTTTAAAAGGCTTTTTGAAGTACTAGGGCAGTAAAGAGTTCTGCCCATATTTGCTCAGCCCTACAGTTTCACATATCTGCAGTTAAACACACTGGGACAAAGGTTAATTTACTTCCATTCTAAGTTCATGCTTTAAAAAAAAAGCATTTTTTTGGGAGCTACTGTATGTGTATGTGTATCCACATCAGGAGATCTCATACCGTGTTCATCTTCCTGTAGGGAGATCCAGGGCCGGTTGGTCCACCAGGATTTACTGGAGAAACAGGGATAGGCATTGCAGGGCCGAAGGTAGGAGTGACTTCCCAATCCCAGCTGAAATCTACACTGCTCTTTTGTGATTCAGATCATCAATTTTGTCTGTCTTTAGGGTGAAATAGGGTTACGAGGACCCATTGGACCACCAGGGCTGAAGGGAGAAGGCTATCCCGGCCAACCTGTAAATAAAAAACATTATTCATGCAACTCATAATTACAGTAAAGTTTGTATTTAATCTGACATACCAAATTGCATTATAACACACTATATATATGTGTTGCTCATGTGATCTATAGGGGCCACCAGGTCTTCCAGGTCTAACAGGAGAGCTTGGGCCAGAGGGAACAGGTTTACCTGGACCAAAGGTAAGGTGATTGATTGCATCGCTCCCATTTTCTTCAGGAAATGTAAACATTTGATTCATTAAAAATATATATTATTCTATTAGAGCATTTGATTGATTGATATTTTCGGTCACAGGGGGATCGAGGCCCTCCAGGTCGCCCAGGGCCTGATGGAGCACCAGGTCTTGGTCAGGTGGGCCCAAAGGTGGGAAATATATTTTAAACTTGATATATTGTATGCAGAATACATATTTGTCTTGCATAGCCAGACCTTCAGACTGACGGCAGAAGGTCTGGACTCCATAGCAGTCCCAAGAGGATGTCTGACCGAGATGTAAAGCAACCAATCACACTTCGCTCTGTTCAGCATCACGTTTAGGTGCATGAAAATGGAAAGTTATATGGACCAGCATGCAATTCGTTCAAGAATGTCGTGCAACTGGAGCAACAATGGCGCTTTGAACTTCACACATACTTTTGTATTTCAGCGTTTAGTTGATCCTGATAGGCGCTCATTGTCACAGTTGTAAACGACGGCATTCTTCTCCCATAAGGGGGTTTGGCGTTACGACGGATTTGCTTCCAGGTGGGCCGTTAAAAAAAACACGACATACACGTTTCCTGGAAATACTGGAGAGTTCAACCAATCAGATGATGGCTTTCGAAACTCCCATTTTGTGTTCCATATGCACCAGACATTCAGCCAATGATCCATCGGCGTGACGTCTGAGGCTGAGACACATACATATACACATAATCAACACTCAGGGATGTCACAATACACTGTTGGACGAGTCTGTTGTGTTTGTATGTTCAGATGAAATTCATGAATCTTGGTTCTTCCTAAATGGTCCTAAAAATAGGCTTTTTTTTAAGCAGAATGTGATTCTTTTCAGGTTTGCTCAGAAGTGTTTTTGTGGTCTGCAGGGCTCCATTGGTCAGACTGGTCCAGCTGGTCCTCCAGGTTTACCAGGAGAGGGCATACAAGGACCAAAGGTAACAGGAATCTGAGTCATATCAGCAGGATACAGTATTCCTGAACACATTACAGTGTGCTGTACAGCTGTGAAACACTGACACTGTTGGATTAGCATGCACTTTGTCCTGTTTTGTATAGGGTGAGCCTGGATATCAGGGTATACAGGGGCCAAAAGGGTCCCCTGGGGAGGGTCTGCCGGGACAGAAGGTGAGGAGAGTCTTATAGCCACAGTCATGCATTCATATTTCATACAGTTAGCATGAAAGGAATCCTTCACCTCAAAATAAAAATGTCATAATTTACTCACCCTCAGGTTGTTCCAAACCAGTATGACTTTTCTTCTGTCAAACACAAAATGCTCTTTTCCACAAACTCCAAAAATGATGCTTATACTGTATGCAATTTCAAAAATGGTGCATTACATCATGTTTTTATAATGTAACTGTTCTGTCTGTAGGGGGATCGTGGGTCACCTGGAGCACAAGGACGCAAAGGAGACAGAGGAAACCCGGGAGAATCAGGATTTACAGGACCACCGGTGAGAAGAACTGAAGAAATCTTGATTAGTTGAAAAATTCTTCATGCTAGACTTGCTTTTTAATCGTTGAGCATTATGATAGCTGACAACACTATAATCAACATCTCTATATCTAACACACTGAACATCTTCTCACAATCACAGGGTAATTCAGGAACAAAAGGAGAACCTGGTCTCACGGTATGTGCACAGATGAAAGAATTAATTTTCTACCTTGCCATTAAAGATCCACTTTTTTTTTTTTTTTTTACATAAATTATCATATACAGTACAGGTCAAAAGTTTGGAAACATTAAGTTTTTTTATATTTTTGAAAGAAGTCTCTAATGCTGCGTTTATTTGATAAAAAATACAGAAAAAAACCCAGTAATATTGTGAAATATTATTACAACTTAAAATAATAGTTTTCTATTTGAATATACTTTAAAAAATAATTTATTTCTGTGATGCAAAGCTGAATTTTCAGGATCATTACTCCAGTCTTCAGTGTCACATGTGACATCCAGTCTATCACATGATCCTTTAGAAATCATTCTAATATTCTGATTTATTATGAGTGTTGGACAGTTATAATATATTTGATGAATAAAATGTTAAAAAGAACTGCATTTATTCAAAATAAAAAAATATTTTCTAATAATATAAATCTTCTTTACTATCACTTTTTATCAATTTAACACATCCTTGCTGAATAAAAGTATTGATTTATTTCAAAAAAAGAAAGAAAAAAAATGACTGACCCCAAATGACTGACCAGTAGTGGATATTGTTGTTACAAAAGATTTCTATTTTTAAAACATTTGCTTCTTTTTTTTCTTCTTTTTTTTTTACTTTTTATTCATCAAAGTATCCTAAAAAAGTATCACAGGTTATGAAAAAATATTAAGCAGCAGAACTGTTTCCAACTTTGATAATGAATCATCATATTAGAATGATTTCTAAAGGGTCATGTGATAGACTGGAGTAATGATCCTGAAAATTCAGCTTTGCATCACAGAAATAAATGATAATTTAAAGTATAATAAATTGAAAACCAATTATTTTAAATTGTAATAATATATCACAATATTACTTTTTTTTTCTGTATTTTTGATCAAATAAATGCAGGCTTGATGAGCAGAACTTTTGGCCTGTACTGTATACTGTAAAATGGTTTTGCACCTGAAGAAATGACAGTTCTAAACTGCAATATGTTAAGCTATTGTTGCATAATCTCACCATACTTGAATACTATACGCCCATTTCAAATGTACCTTTCATTTAGAAAGTTCTCAAAAAGTTATTTTATGTCCATCTTCATCTAAATTCTGTCTATGAGAGGTTTCAGTCTGGCTTCAGAGCACTCCACACTACAGTCTGCTTTACTGAAGGTTCTCAAATACATTTATATGAAGACTGATGCTGATGACTGTGTTACTGTATATAAGTGCTCCTAGACCTCAGCTCTGCATTCGACATGATATCCTTATTTCTCGAACTGAACATGATGTGGGGTTGAAAGGAACTGTATTAAATGTGTTCAGATCCCTTTTGAAAGATAATAAATTCTCTCAGTTTTGGCTCATCTGAGTCCTCAGCTGCAAGCCTCTGTTGGAGAGTGCCTCAGGGCTTCATCCTGGACCCTGCTCTTTTTTTTCCCTTAGGGATCCATAGGGAACATGATGCATCATTCCATTGTTACGCAGGAGACACACAAAATTTATGTCCCCTTCGAACGATCTGGAAAAAATTTTACTTGAGCCTTTGCTGGATTGCTTAAACAATATTAAAAAGTTTTGACTTTAACTATTTTCTTGTAAAACATACTATAATAATACTTTATTTACAACTTCAAAAAAGTGTGTATTTATAAAGCTGAAATGATCATTTACGTTTTATTCATTTACGGTCATATTCTCAGAAAAAATATTTATGTTTTGCAGAGAGAAGAAATAATCGCTCTAATCAGATCTATTTGTGGTAGGTAATCAAATGGCAGATCTTTTTCCAAATTTGAATGCTTTGTAATGAATTACACCAAAACTATATTGGATGATTAATTCTGTAATTCTCAGGTTGTGGCCGGATATGCAGAGTAAAACCTCTTGAGCTGGTGTTCGTGATTGACAGCTCTGAGAGTGTCGGCCCGGAGAACTTTGAAGTCATTAAAGACTTTGTGAATACCTTGATCGACCGCGTGTCCGTCAGTCCGGAGGTGACGCGCGTAGGGGTCGTTCTCTACAGCCACATTAACCTAGTGGTCACAAGGATTCAAGACAGGTTAACTCGTGATGAAGTGAAAGCAGCTGTGCGCAGGATGCCCTATATCGGAGAGGGCACTTACACGGGTAGTGGCATCAGAAAGGCCAATGAGATCTTCCGCTTTGCTCGCCCTGGTGTGAAGAAGGTGGCGGTGGTTATTACGGATGGCCAGACGGACCACCGTGACACGGTGAAGCTGGAGGATGCGGTCAGAGAGGCTCATTCAGCCAATATCACCGTGTTCGCTATAGGAGTGGTTAATCAAAGTGACCCGATTTATGATGACTTTAAGGAGGAGCTGAAGTCAATAGCATCTCCGCCCACTGAGGAGCATGTGTTCTCCATTGAAGACTTCAGAACACTTCCTGGTATGTCAAAATGCATTCATTTCACACAGTTAAAAATGGATAGTTCACACAAAATTGGAGTGTTTATGTCTTTGTTGGCAAAGGCTATTTACACTAACTCCGCCCACCAATGTCTGGTTCGGTCAGGAAAAAAAAAAGTGGTAACTTCTAAATTCTTACAAAAGAAAGGCGGTAACTTCTGACACGATCAACCCGAGCTCGAATCCTCCACTTTTCGAACTCATTCTTCACCCTTTTCCCATCACATATCAGCTCAGAGTAGCCTTTATTTTACAATAAAAATGAAGAAAATACTAGAAAAGTGGAAATAAAGGGTATTTAATAGAAGGAAAAAAGTGTTTATTGTCGGTAACGTTAGGTGTATATGGGGTGAATGTGATTTCACCAAGTACAACATGTTTCTGGGTCAACATTCCAATCAACCAATCAGATTTGAGGGACAAGGTTATGTCAAGTTTAGGCTTATAACCACGGTTAGGTGCTTCTACATCAGTGTTATAGGGCTGGGACTACATTTTTCGACTGGAATGATGTTCCAAGATCATCAAAATATGTTGATTCTTGTCTTACTTGGCAAAATTAGTAACCATATATCTGTGTGGAAGAGTAAATGCTGACACAATTTTTATTTTGAACAATCCCATTGAAGGGCTTTATATTTGGACATTGAACTGAGACAGAAGAAAGTATTTTAGCATTAATAAACATTATACACTTTACCTTTAAAACCCCTCAAACATATATAAATATAAACTGAATGCCTTATGTTTTCTGTCTCTGTGGTCTAGATGTGGAAAGTAAATTGCTCCATAAGGTCTGTGAGAACATTGATGGATCAATATTCAGCACTACCTCCAGCTTTAAGGTAAATTGAGTGTCACACAATTCAGTCAACGAGACCATTAATTAAAAACTCATGACGCATCTAAAGCCGCCATATTTGTTTTAAGAGTTGCTGAACAGAATTTCTGAATAAAACTAAAAAAATATATTTTTTTAAAGTACATAAAAATCCAGCAGTGTGACATTAATTATATATTTTTTTATTATAATTTGTGTTATAATTTTTTTTTTCTAATTATTATTACACAAGCAATTTTCACTTCATATAAATTGAGAGACTGACACATGCTTCAGTTAACAAAACGTCATCCACCTAAAAGCGGCATATTTGGTCTGAAAGATACACTATGTTTGATGAGAAATTAAATATTAACAAAAATGTTACACTGCAGGACATTTATTATTTTATTTAAACTGCTCTGCTCTTGAAATTACATAATAAATGTCTTGCAGTTAGACTTCCTTATTGCATTTCTTATAATGTTTTATAGAATAAAAAAAAATAAAAAAAATAAATACATAACCAAATTAGGGGAAAAAATGCAATCAGTGTAACATTTCTTGATTATAAATGTATTTATATTTATTATGATATTTTTCTAATTATAATTTATGCAATTCTTATGACTATATCATAATTATTATTGTTAAACTGAAAATAAAATAATTTGTTAAACGGCAGGACTGTATTAGACGACAAAAAAGGAGATTACAAAAAAGACTACAATAATGGCTTTACATTTGACGCTTACCGTTATTATGCAAGTACTGTACGTACTCTAGTTATCAAGAGATATTAATATAAGACTGTATCAATCAGCCAGATGCACTCGGAGAGTTTGGCGTGTTCCCCTACGATCCTAAATCAGACGACACGGACATTATCGGGACCATATCACCATACGTGGAAAGGAATGAGCTGAACCGCCTCCCAGATTTCTCTCTCACGTATCAGGGCACATACGGGCCTGACCCGGCACGCAGACCAACTGACCCGGCACGCAGACCAACTGACCCGGCACGCAGACCAACTGACCCGGCACGCAGACCAACTGACCCGCCGCTGCTCGTACAGAACGATTTTACTGCAGGTAAATGCCCATTCGGCTGTAAACTAAACGCTGTAAACAAAAGAACTAGCTTAATCCTTCCATTTTCTCTCTCTCACACAGAAGAGGGGTGCCTGGAGCCTCTGGATCCTGGTCCGTGTCGGGAATATGTTGTTAAATGGTATTTTGATCCTAAGGCCAATTCATGTGCTCAGTTCTGGTTTGGAGGTTGCAATGGCAACAAAAACCGATTTGATAGTCAACAGATCTGCAGAAAATCCTGTGTGAAAATCTAAGTCTTATCATTAGAGCACTGAAACTGGTGCAAAAGGATGGGATACTAAAAAAAAAATAGAAGAAATAAAGCTATGGGCCATTTATTATTTAAAATATTTTAGCTTTTAATATTTAACTGTGAACATTTTAAATAACTAAACTGCTCAAAAGAACTTGAACAATTCAATAAATGCATGTAAATGTGACTGCATTATATAGCAAAATATCAAAAGCTATATGAGACATGAAAAATTAAAGACTAAAGTAAAAGTAATTTGATATGTTGTAGTCTAATGCAGTGATGATTAGACATTATTTTGAGCAAACCGACAAAAAACTATTTATTTATGGGCAATGAATCAAATATTCATAAAGTAAAACAATCTGTAATCTTTTTTTTAACAATCTTTTTCCATCAAATGTTCTCATTTTCTTTGGTCACA
Source organism: Leuciscus idus (assembly GCA_021554675.1). Lineage (NCBI taxonomy): Eukaryota > Metazoa > Chordata > Actinopteri > Cypriniformes > Leuciscidae > Leuciscus > Leuciscus idus. The sequence goes on along the minus strand of CM038635.1, from coordinate 30,678,165 downwards.
TTAAACATCTTTGTGTTTTTTTATTTCCGTCTATTGTATTTGTGTGGTGGTACGAGCCGACTGGTGCCGTTTTGTTTCAGGATTAGTGTTGAATCTGTACTTGTATCCAAATGGTCGCAGGTGATGTGCGAAATACCCCAGCGCGTACATGTCTGCAGGTTTCACATAATGAAACGATATTGCAAAATCCGCACAGCAGTCAGGGCCCTGGAAAAAGAGAAAAATTATGCTAATCATGGACAATCCAAAAGGGTCATTATGCAAAAGTTATACTTCAATGTCCTATAGAAATCCATCTTTGTTTTAAAACACATTTTAACTATAGTGGGAATCGTATTACTATTTACAATCTCTTTAATTTAACATTTTCTTAGCGCATAAAATATTGCTCTGTTATGATGCTGAGAAAATAGATATTTTTTACAGTTTAAAACCAGTAAAAATAGGAAAAGAACATTTGTTGTACGGTAATTGTAACTGCAAAATGTAGTTGTGACAAACTGATATTGTAAGTTAAAATAAAACATGAAAAAAAATGTATTTACATAAAATTATTTTTAATAATTATTTTCTGCAGTCTGATGTATATCTGAGTGAAACAGGATATATTTAACAAGAAAAAAGGGTGTGATTTTTCTTTCTTTTTTTCTAAAGCATGCTTTCTACTGCAAGTCTGTCTCTGTGTCCGGGTGGTTTAAACAGAATTTTACATTAAATATTAAAAAATATGGTAAAGGATTCTGATTCACAGTCTCTGCAGTTTTTATTCACGTTCCTGAGTAATAAAAAAATGTTTTTATGATAAATGGCAAATATAAGATTTGCTTTGTCACACTTACCTGTAAAATGTCTGACTATGACAGCACATTATCTGCGAAACTGACTGAAAAAGATCCTGTTCACGTACATCTCTAGTTCATTCCTACTGAATGTCTTACACCGGACACAAACATTCATTGTCGCACAATGGGTTCTATACATAGGCGCAGACTCACACTGAGCTTGATGACGTAGATGTGACGTGAGCAACCCGTCTGTCTTCTAGTAGCTGTGCAAAGAGAAATCTGAATCATTCCCTTCCGAAACTTGCAGAGACGGAGAGTGTGAGTAGGAGGTGTCCATGAGCTAGGAGCAGGAGCAACTTTTGCTAAGTATTTTGATTAATAATTTTGTCATTTTGCCTCCACGTCCCCCCGATTGACCGTGAGCTTCTCCTCCTGTCCATACGGTAATCTCTCTACTGTGCGACAGAGAGTCGCGTGGTTATGACGCAATCGTTAGCCTATTTTTTACAAAAACGGCTTCTACGGGGCCATAATGTAAGATACAAGGTAATGGAGCCTTTTATACATTTTCGTGTTTCTTTAGAAATAAATAATGGACAAATGGAGTCTTTAAACGCCTCAGATGTAAAGCTATTCGCTGTCAAAGTGACACCGAAATGAATGGGAGTCAATGGGAATGCTAACAGCAGGTGAGGGTCTGCTAATCAATGGCGGCGCCCGGAGAAGCTTCAGTGTTTTCTGAATGATTACCCCCTTGGTTGTATAGAGTGCAACAGTCGGGTCCCAGAAGTAACAACTCCATTCATTTTCTCCATAAGGAAATTGATTTTTAACGATAACTTTTTAACCCTTTAAAGACAGATCTACTGTGAGCTGTAAGTGGATTGATAGTATTTTCTTCTGTTAAAGCCGTCAGACCGCAACTTAGTTTTAAAATAATCACGTTTAACGGCAGAATTCTTGGAGAAAAACTACATTACCCATGATGCTGTACAGAACATTACACCAATCAGAGTCGAAACAAGCAAAACGCCCAAAAGATCTCTTTAGCCCCGCCCACTCCCACGAAACACTGCGAATGATGTAATCGAGTCAATCTCTCTACACTCGCAAAGTAATATATTTCAACATATTTGCATATTTTGCAATATATATATATACTGTATATATATAAAAAAATCAAAAAAATATATATTTCTCCACCGTTTTAAATTTGATTATGCTGTAGTTTTTTCCCTCACTAAAACCGTTAAGTACTCAGTCTTTGTACCTTTGTATTTTTGTCCAATTTTAAAAATTGTTTTGCTTCGAATCAAAGTTTGTAGAGTTATTATCACTCACCTCTTGGCTGATTGGCTTGGTCCATGGCTCATAATGCTTTAACAAAGACTTTTTTGAAATCCCTATGGGCGAAATGCATGGAAAAAATACTTCCAAAACCAATGGAAAAAGTGGGCGGGCTGTTGCACTCTATAGAGAGCCTAAGTCCCTCCCCTTCCGGTGGACCACCATGGGACCTTATTTCGGAAAAATATTGTATGGTAGTCAATGGCGAGAGACAACAAATATTTTGATCTCGTTTGAACTGTGCCCTGAATTACACATATGATGTTTGTCAATTTAAAAGATACATTTTAAAGTCAAGAAAGTCGCAGTTTGATGTAAAACTGTTGAGGTGTAAGACTGTGAAAATACGTCATTACAAAGACTACAAACCCAAAAGGCGCACATGTGACGTCATACCTTTTCTCTCGATGAATGAAGCTAACTTTACTGAAGCTAACATCTGTCATTTTCTCTATAGTCTTACGTTATAAAACTTACGTTATAATCATAACGTTACGCCGTTATGCCTGAGTGTTTTGTACCAGACTGCACACATAGTGGGTACGGAAAGTAATCAGACCCCCTTCAATTTTTCACTCTTTGTTATATTGCAGCCATTTGCTAAAATCATTTAAGTTCTTTTTTTTTCCTCATTGTACACACAGCACCCCATATTGACAGAAAAACACAGAATTGTTGACATTTTTGCACATTTATTAAAAAAGAAAAACTGAAATATCACATGGTCCTAAGTATTCAGACCCTTTGCTCAGTATTTAGTAGAAGCACCCTTTTGATCTAATACAGCCATGAGTCTTTTTGGGAAAGATGCAACAAGTTTTTCACACCTGGATTTGGGTATCCTCTGCCATTCGTCCTTGCAGATCCTCTCCAGTTCTGTCAGGTTGGATGGTAAACGTTGGTGGACAGCCATTTTCAGGTCTCTCCAGAGATGCTCAATTGGGTTTAAGTCAGGGCTCTGGCTGGGCCATTCAAGAACAGTCACGGAGTTGTTGTGAAGCCACTCCTTCGTTATTTTAGCTGTGTGCTTAGGGTCATTGTCTTGTTGGAAGGTGAACCTTCGGCCCAGTCTGAGGTCCAGAGCACTCTGGAGAAGGTGTTCGTCCAGGATATCCCTGTACTTGGCCGCATTCATCTTTCCCTCGATTGCAACCAGTCGTCCTGTCCCTGCAGCTGAAAAACACCCCCACAGCATGATGCTGCCACCACCATGCTTCACTGTTGAGACTGTATTGGACAGGTGATGAGCAGTGCCTGGTTTTCTCCACACATACCGCTTAGAATTAAGGCCAAAAAGTTCTATCTTGGTCTCATCAGACCAGAGAATCTTATTTATCACCATCTTGGAGTCCTTCAGGTGTGCTTTCATGTGTCTTGCACTGAGGAGAGGCTTCCGTCGGGCCACTCTGCCATAAAGCCCCGACTGGTGGATGGCTGCAGTGATGGTTGACTTACTACAACTTTCTCCCATCTCCCGACTGCATCTCTGGAGCTCAGCCACAGTGATCTTTGGGTTCTTCTTTACCTATCTCACCAAGGCTCTTCTCCCCTGATAGCTCAGTTAGGCCGGACGGCCAGCTCTAGGAAGGGTTCTGGTCGTCCCAAACGTCTTCCATTTAAGGATTATGGAGGCCACTGTGCTCTTAGGAACCTTAAGTGCAGCAGAAATTTTTTTGTAACCTTGGCCAGATCTGTGCCTTGCCACAATTCTGTCTCTGAGCTCTTCAGGCAGTTCCTTTGACCTCATGATTCTCATTTGCTCTGACATGCACTGTGAGCTGTAAGGTCTTATATAGACAGGTGTGTGGCTTTCCTAATTAAGTCCAATCAGTATAATCAAACACAGCTGGACTCAAATGAAGGTGTAGAACCATCTCAAGGATGATCAGAAGAAATGGACAGCACCTGAGTTAAATATATGAGTGTCACAGCAAAGGGTCTGAATACTTAGGACCATGTGATATTTCAGTTTTTCTTTTTTAATAAATGTGCAAAAATGTCAACAATTCTGTGTTTTTCTGTCAATATGGGGTGCTGTGTGTACAATAATGAGGAAAAAAAATGAACTTAAATGATTTTAGCAAATGGCTGCAATACTGTATAACAAAGAGTGAAAAATTTAAGGGGGTCTCTGAATACTTTCCGTACCCACTGTACGTACATAGTGCGAGACGAGAGATGTAGTTCATTGAGCGATTTTCACATAAAACTAAATATTACTCTTCTGTTTTATGACAAACTGCGACTTTCTTGACTTTCATAATTATCTTTTAAATTGACAAACATTATATGTGTAATTCAGGGCACAGTTCAGACGGAATAAAAAGATGAGTTGTCTCTCGCCATTGACTACCGTACATATTTTTTCCGAAATAAGGTCCCATGAGCCGGAAGCGGTGGGGAGGGACTTAAGCCCGGTGTTATGCAGTGTTAGCAACAGTAACCAAGGAGGGCGGAGCTTAGGTTTAACTGTAGAATGACTCACAAATATTTTCAATGAAAACCTGCCAGCTGCACTCACCCGTTTTGTTTTGTAGTAACTGTAGCTCCAGGTCTGTTTTCCACTCTTTGGGGAAATGAGAAGGTTTTCCGGTGTAAAGGATTAAATGTTTCTCGTTTGTTTGGATCTCTTGAATCCCCGGGCTTTACTCCCATGGTCTCCATGCACCTTCCCAAGGCCATGTCCTCCACGGAGCTGAAATGCTCGCAGCGTCCCGTGCTGAAACCTTGCACAAATCTCCTGAGAGCCTCTCGGCTCAGAACGTATCCGGCTCCTCCGCTCATGTAACCCTGACGAACATGCGGCCGGAACCTGTGCCCGAAATAAACAGGCTCCTCAGTGTCAGGTTTTCAACCACCACAAATGTGTCGTTGTCCGCTTTGAGGAACCAGTCGGCGTCCTGTAGGTGGTGGGCATGGAGGTACCGAAAGGCATGGATGGTCTTCCAGTACAACTGAGATCGGCCCTCGCTGACGTTGAGTCTCACGGTGGGGAAGTCGGTGCTCTGCGAGCTCATGTACAGCACCACAGGTTACAGTGTTCAGCCCAGGTGGCACGAACGTGCTGGAGCTTCTTCAGCAGATTCTCAGGCCTCGTCATGATCCAACACAACACACGCACACGGAAATACAGGGACTGTGACACCTCATCTGGGAATTCAAGCAAAAATTCGGGTTTTCACTGATTCAGCAAGGATGAATTAATTTTGTAACAAATGAAACATTGTGCATAAAAATGTATTTCTTTATAAAACAAAAGCTTCAACTTTTTGTCGTCTTAAAAGTTGCATAATATAAGAAAAAAATTTGAGACTGTGTCCAAACTTTTGACTGGTGCTGTAAATACAATGCCATAATGACTCAAAATATGAGTAAGTTATAATGGACATACCATTCTTTTTCCATGCATGAGTTTTGGCTTGAGAGGAAAGAGTGTGTGCAGTCGCACATGCTCTGGCTAGAAGGTCAAATCTAACACTTATGAGTTGCTGAACAAAGAGAAAACCAATGAATATCCCAAAAAATAGAAATATGTGCTGAGACATCTGGAAAAAAAAGAAGAGACAAATATTTGAAAACAAGCAATATAATCATTATATATATGTTCTGTCACAGAAAAATATAACTTACCATATCGGTGCAGTTTAGGTCACAGTTTGATTGTTTTATTTAAAAATGACTTTAAATCAAGGAGGACGACTGAGGTTCACTAGTCATCTGTCACACCTTTTTTATTGCAACTTGACACATAAAACTTTTATTAGCGGTTATTTACGTCACAGATCTCTTATCCTGAATTACAATGGTTGCATCTTGAGTTATTAAATCAGTCATTTAAAAAGCTCATATGTACCACAAAACAATAATATAATCATTCCCAATCTTTTTTCTCTCAAATATTACATACGGCTTTTAGAAATCTGGCAACTGTACAGGTTAAGCACAGAATATAAATATGTCCATGTCATAAAAAAAGTGCATTTTCCGTTCTGTTCTAATCTATGTGCAACCAGCGTTAGAAAGTACAACATTTCAATTATAGAACACACAAGAAGTGTGGAAACTAGTTGAGCATGGATGATCTCTGTGTCACAATGGGACTCAGAATAATACTTAAAAGCTCCTTGAAAGTCTAAAGCAATTTTCTCAAGACTGAAGATCAAGATTTCCTGGTCTTTCTTCCACTTTAAGTTAAGAAGCTACTGGAGACTCGCCTAATTGCATATAATTGTCAAACAGAAAAAAACATCTCGGTATACCTTCTACAGACTGCGATTTCAACAATCTTATAAGATCATTACAAATCACACTGTACGACATGGATCTAATAAACTTGGGCACGACATGTATGATCTTGTATTGAATCTTTAGTTAGAAGAAGAATAAAACGCTATCAGCATGTGCGAGTGGTAAACAAACTGAGCAAGATGAATAGTGTTTTTTTATGTGCCACTATTCCTTTTAGTTAGTTTTAGCGTCATGTCGCCTTGATCGATACGTAATTTCATGTTGCATTATCACTGGCTATAGACGGGTCGTAGCAGCAAACACACTGTGAGATGGTCATCCGACATTTTTGACACATTTTCACAGGCTATCTTTGTCGTCTTTGAACCTCTCACAGTACGACGTACAGTAGGAGCACCGTTTATGAGCCACGACCAAAGAAATCACCACGATTGTTTCAAGCTGATCATCTTTCACAGTGCCGGCCCGAGCCTTTTGGGGGCCCTAAGCAGAATTTGATTTGGGGGCCCCCTCCCACCACGCAGTCACCTGTGCTTGACGATTATTGACACAATGTCACGCTATAATGTTACATTATAAATTAATACAATGAGGTTATGTATTAATAAAAAATAAATACTTAATAAAAAATAGATACTTAAAAAAGTTTTAACTTTTTCTTTACTCTTTTACTAACTCTTGGAAACTTCTGGAAACAAACTGTCACAAAACATATAAAAAAAATTATTTGCAAAATATCCTCCAACGTTTTGCAACACTTTGCAGTTTGAATGATGTCTTGTATGAACATGACGGAGTATGTTTTTATGTTTCCACTGTTTGATCGCGCCCGCGACTCACACACACACAAACACACACACACACACAACACATTCCAGCTTTGTAATCTTCCATTGTGATGTTTCCAAGCACATTTTTGCGCGTGTGAAGAGGATGATTTTTTTCCGTCGATATTGGAACGTGAGTGAAGTACAAAGCCTATAATAAAGAATAGTTTACCATCCAAATCCATCGCGAATGTTGAAACATTTTGATTCTAATGAGAGAGATACGTGAGCCCAACGCCGCTTACTTTCACTTTCGCTTTAAATTATTTCGTTTTGGCTTGTTTATAGTTATTTTTTTATTCTTGTTCTGTTCTGAATATCATTACATTTAAAGGATAAATCATTGATCAAATCAAATTTTTGTGACATGGCTTAACATTACATTACCGTGACTTTGCGCACAAATTGTCTATGCACGCGAGGTTATGCGCATGACTCAAACACTGGCAGACACAACAGCAGTTGTAGGCAGGTATATTGATCATGAAATCAGAATTTTCTTGTCTTGAATTATTAATCCTTTCATGCATTTATGTCACTTGTTTAAGTTAATTAATATGTAAAAAAAAAAAAAAAAAAAAAAAACTCGATTGGGGGCCCCCTGGTGGCGAGGGGGCCCCAAGCAGCCGCTTAGTTCGCTTATGCCTCGGGCCGGCCCTGATCTTTCATCTGAAACAGCCCCAAATCATACAATGTACAGTACAGGCCAAAAGTCTGGACACATTACTATTTTTCATGTTTTTGAAAGAAGTTTCTTCTGCTCATCAAGCCTGCATTTATTTGATCAAAAATACAGAAATTTTTTTTTAATATTGTGATATATTATTACAATTTAAAATAATTGGTTTTCAATTTATTATACTTTAAATTATCATTTATTTCTGTGATGCAAAGCTGAATTTTCAGGATCATTACTCCAGTCTATCACATGGTCCTTTAGAAATCATTCTAATATGATGATTCATTATGAGTGTTGGACACAGTTCTGCTGCTTAATATATTTGATGAATAAAGGGTTAAAAAGAACTGCATTTATTCAAAATAAAAAAATATTTTCTAATAATATAAATCTTCTTTACTATCACTTTTTAGCAATTTAACACATCCTTGCTGAATAAAAGTATTGATTTATTTCAAAAAAAGAAAGAAAAAAATTACTGACCCCAAATGACTGACCAGTAGTGTATATTGTTGTTACAAAAGATTTCTATTTTTAAAACATTTGCTTTTTTTTTTTTTTTTTTTTTTTTTTATATTCATCAAAGTATCCTAGAAAAGTATCACAGGTTATGAAAAAATATTAAGCAGCAGAACTGTTTCCAACTTTGATAATGAATCATCATATTAGAATGATTTCTAAAGGATCATGCGATAGACTGGAGTAATGATCCTGAAAATTCAGCTTTGCATCACAGAAATAAATTATAATTTAAAGTATAACTAGATGTACCGCATGGCGGTACAAAATATGACCGCCGCTCAGGCCTGCACTGGCTTTCCACAAAAATAAATGACGTGGAGCAATTTGGCTGTATTGCGTGTTTATGTATATACCTAAAAAAAGTAGTAGTATGTGCATGTCTGTCTGTGTGTGTGTGTATGTGTGTGTGTTTGTGTGTGTCTGTGCGTGTATGTATGCGTGCGTACATGTGTGTGCGCGTGTGTGTGTCTGTGCATGTGGATTTGTATGTGTGTGTCTGTGCGTGTGGATGTCAGTGTGTGTGTCTGTGCGTGTGGATGTCAGTGTGTGTGCATGCTTGCGTTTGTTTGTATTCCTGCATGTGTGTGTGTGACAGTATCATCCTAAACCAGCAACCCTTCGCTCAACACCACCATCTACAGGCCGATGAGTGTACAGCCACTAAATGTGCACATAAATGAATTTATTTTATACCCCCCCATGGATGAAATTCTACGAAACTTAGCATACCCCCAGAGGATGTCAAGTTAATCTATACATGAAATATGGTGCAGTTCTGAACATCTCAATTGAAGATAGGGGCGATTAAAGCAGAATAATATTGCATTTTCATTTTTTATGGGAGGGGCGCAAATCACAAATGAGTGATTATGGGCTAGGTTGATGTGGGCCCTTAAGACCAACATACCATAAAAATGTCTTCATCCTCGGTGCCACGGTTCAGGTAGTTATTTAGGAAAAACTGAATTTTTTGGGTTTGGGGGGGCCCAGCGCGGGGGGGGGGAGTGGCCCCCGGGGACCAAACAAAATTTTTCCGTAAAAGTCTAGTGGGGCTACATGCCCACCAAATTTCATGTTCCCCGGTGTTTCGGTGTCCCTGGTATCGTTGACGAAAAATTCAGTAGATGACAAAAAAAAAACAAAAAAAAAACTTTGACAATCCCTATATGACCGCTTTCGCTAGCTACGCTAGCGGCGGTCATAATAAATTGAAAACCAATTATTTTAAATTGTAATAATATATCACAATATTACATTTTTTTTCTGTATTTTTGATCAAATAAATGCAGGCTTGATGAGCAGAAGAAACTTCTTTCAAAAGCATTAAAAATAGTAATGTGTCCAAACTTTTGGCCTGTACTGTATACCATGCATTATACAGAGATTACCAAGACTTTAGAAGAATGGCAGGACAAATACAGTTATTCTACTAAACATTATGTGAAACACTGTTCCAAAACCTAGTAAGCTGCCCTGATGTCTGCAACTAACTGAAATGGAAACACTTTAGATAGGCAGCAACTCGCTTGAAAAGCTTGATACTTTTAGATTTAACTTTAAAATTAAGGATACTTCTCAGTATTTGTCACTGAGCTCTTTGGGATGCATTATGGGATTTTTTCCTCACAAAAGGAGGGCCAAAAGAAGGTTCAGTATGTTAGAGAACAGCATAATCATACTTGTCGGATCGGCCTTTGCATTGGGAGTGCCTATGATGCCTTTAAATGCTGCCTACATAGGACACTCACTAGGTTTTGCACAAGCCAGGCTAGAAATACAAATAAATTGACTCAGTGAGACTTGATGTGTGTCTCTCAAGACAAACAATTTATTTGAAAAATATCAGTAACACTTTACAATCAGGTCTCATTTGTTAACATGAACGAACAATTGTGACAGTATTTATTAATATTTGTTAATATTAGTTAATAAAAATCCAGCTGTTCAATGTTCATGTTAGTTAACTAATGTTAACAAACTTGGATTTTAAAAATGTATTAGTAAATGTTGAATTTTAATAAATGCTGTAGAAGTCTTGTTCATTCTTAGTTCATGTTAACAAAAGTAGTTAACAAATGAAACCTTATTGTAAAGTGTTACCAAAATATCTCTCATTTTATGTGTTTTTTTAAATCACATCCAGAGTGTCTAATCTCAGTAGTCAACTGTAGTACAAGTTTGATATTTTTAATAATGTCAGATTGCACATACAGTATAACCAAAAATAACTTTTTGGCAAAAAAAAAAAAAAAAAAGAGCAGCATGAGGAAATACTAAAATTTACATGAATCATTAAAAACAAAAATTATACTGAATGAAGGAAAATGAATAATGCTGTCAAAAATGTAAAAGATTCAAGTGAGAGTAAAAAAAAAAAAAGCATTTATTTGCAGATCTGTAAAATCATTTATAAAACACTAGATAGGAGTACATAATGATGTACCCCGGGTCAGTCTTTGGATTTGGGTTACGTCCCTCATAGAGTCCAAAGTAAAGGACAGAATTGGTTCCACTCATGTCCAGCTGTGAGAGGAACAAAATGCTTTTAAATCATTTACACATCATGCATCACATAAATCATTAGAACAGCCTAACCTATTTTATAGTTTATATTTTAACTGACTACGTTTACATGCACCCTAATAATGTGACTACAATGACATTTAGGCAATATAATTTACCTCATGTAAACAATACTTTGATCAAATTGATGTGATTAAGCTCATAACCGCAACCATAATAGTAGTAAAACGTGGTGTATGCTGATTTTAATCACAATAAACAGGCATGTAAACACTTAAATCGTAACTATTCCATAACTATTTTTATTAGAGATGGGGAGTCGACTCCAAAAGAGTCGATTCCTCGACTCTCACTGGCCCTAGTGTCGGAATCGACTCCAGGTCAGGAATCGACTCCCAGTGTCGAGTGTTTTTTTCAAGTTCAACACAGCAACAGTTCATTATAACGAAAAGATTATAATGAATGTAAAGATACGGAAATTAAAACAAAAAGATAAAGAAATGAGAGGAAAAAATAAGTAATGCCAGGAAAACAAAGAACAATAATGTATAGATAGTTTTTTTTCTGTTGGGTCTGTTTTGCGGCTCAATCAATCATGATGTGGTTCAATACAGTCAATTGGTTGTGATTGGCACAAAACACTGCAGTAGGTTTTACGAACCAATCATGTACCAGTCCTCAGGGTGAGAGTGGGACATGCCCATAATTGGTGAGTGGTGGTTGATTGAGTGATACTGTTGAGTGATGACTGTTTTTTAGAAAAATTAGACGTTTTCTACAGAAGAGCTTTGATATCTATAATTTCCATTTTCCAGGTAATGTATGTAATCATGTAGGTTATCCCTAAATAAGACATTAAAAGACAAGTGCTGTGCAAATAAGAGTATAGTGTTTAGTGTTGTACTTCTGAAAACTGAAGGGAGTAAATTAAGTGTATAACAAAAACTATGTAATGCTTTGTGTGCTTGTCAATTCTTATATATGCATCCTTGTTTCCTTTCCTCTTACCTCCATCCCCTTAGGATGCGAGGATGGAACATTAACATTAGTGAAATGGCATGTACTCACTCTATATGAAGTTCATTTTCTATTATTAAATGACAAGTGCATTAAAAACTATTATTAAACAACAGTTATTATTGGTAATAATCAGTGGTGGAATGTAACGAAGTACAAATACTTCGTTACTTTACTTAAGTACATTTTTCACGTATCTGTACTTTACTTAAGTAGAATCAATAGTGCATACTTTTGACTTTTACTTCGTTACTTTTTGCAGCAATTATTATACTTTCTACTCTACTACATTTCTACAACGTTTCGTTACATTTTCGGATCAGTTTTTCCCCCTGCCAAAACAGGGATTGAAAAAAATCTCCATGTTTTTGGTGCTGACGTGTTGGTGGCGCTGCCAATAAAGCACCTAAAAGCTGTCACAAAGAACCGGCAAAAGCAATGAATATGTCAAATATAGCAAGGAGACATTTTAATTGTTTATTAATAAACAAGTGTTTTCTGTGTCGGCTGCAAAGATGAGGTTGACGACGATACTGATACGCGATCTTCGCAGTAGTGAACGCGCCAGAGAGAAATGCGCATTTCTTACGGATTACATAAGCAGAGAGCAGTCTGTTTTCTTTCGTTTTGAATTGTTCTGTTTAAAAGTACACATTTAAAGCTCTCTTAAGATATATTTATCAGGTCTGTGTGAGGCAAGTAGGATACCTTATACGCTGAGTTTTGGTTCATTTATGAGACGCGCTTCAGTTCACTCGCCGGCGCCTACGTGTCGTGATTATCTATTTTCTACTATATTTACTTATTTATTAAATCCTGGATGAAACATTGATTAAAATTAAGATACAATTAATACAAAACGAAATTCACTTTAAAAAAAAGGCTTTGTGCTTTCTGTTTGAGGTCTCAGTGAAAGTTTTAAAGTCGCTTTCAGAGCGGTCATGTCCGTAACAGAGAACTGTCACGTCTTTTGTTTTTTCCTCATAAATGGGAACACGAAAAATAAAATAAAATCAATATTTTATGTTCTGTGGAGAGCCAACCCTTCTTCATCCGGTGGGTATTACTTTTGGTTTGCGCAGTGTAATTCACAGAATTAGGTACAAAAAAATATTTTGCTACCTAAAAGTGAAATATTTTTTGTGTCCCGTAACGCATGTGTAGCCTAGGCTATTTCCCATTAAATATAAAACGCATACTGATATTTTTCAATATGTATTAAATGCATTTTCTGAGAATTTATATTTCAAGTTTTTACTGCAAATGTCCCGTTTACAACGATGGAATTGCCCAATATTAAATAATTTACCATCAACTAGTTTTGTGGTGTAGGTCTACGTATTGTATAATGTTAACTTCAAAAAAGGTGTGTGTCGCGATTCTGCCTTCTCACACCGCGACACAGGTTCGTAGATCTGAGTGTAGCGATTTCGGATTCATATTGCATATTGTTACAGCCCTAATTATTAGAATATAGACATTAAGAGAATAAATTGTTATGCAAGTACTTTTACTTTTAATACTTAAAGTACATTTAAAATCAGGTACTTTTTACTTAAGTAGGGTTTTCATTGTGGTACTTCTACTTTTACTAAAGTAGCCTAAATATGTCTCTGGTTATTTGTACTTTTACTTAAGAACTGAAATTCAGTAATTCCTCCACCACTGGTAATAATATAACTAATATTTTTCAATGTTAAACAAAAAAAGTAAAAAAATAAAGTTAAACATGCTTAAGTTAAAGTTCATAGCTTCACTACATTAAAATTATATAAAATAATATACAAAATAAATAGATAAATACACTGTCTAAAACAAGTCTGCTTTTACAAGTTTAATGATTAATACTAACATATTGCACACTTAAATATGATTTGAAGAAGCTGCGATGTGAAAAAAGGAGGGGGATTTATAAGGTTTAGTTGATTAAACATTTTAGTATAGGAAACATTTGTATCCTCGCTCTTGACTCCTCAGGAAGCCTCCTCGTTCCTCGCCCTCCTCCCGGTGGAATTAAAGAATTTAGATGTCCTACATGAGAGCGGAGCTCGATCGGTTTCAGGGTCGTAGGACATACGAGCGAGAAACGAGGAAGCATATGAGACGCACCTTCTGAATCCTGACCCTATTTTAATTCAAAGTAAAGGGAGTCGAGGAGTCGATTCCACCGACTCCAAAATTAGGAGTCGGGAGTCGGAGTCGACTCCAAAAAAACCGGAACCGAACACCCCTAATTTTTATCTTCAGTCGGAAAGAAATTAAGGTTTTTGAGGAAAACATTCCAGGATTTTTCTACACAGAATGGACTTCAATGGCAACCAACTATACCAATGTTCAAAGAAGGTTCAAATGTCCGTCTCAATGCAGCTTCAAAGTCTCGACACCATCCCAGTCGAGGAATACGGGTCTTATCTAGCGAAACGATCTGTCATTTAAAAAAAAGAAATTAAAAAAAATAATTATATATACTTTTTAACCACAAATGCCCCTCTTGTACCATCTCTGAGATGCGCTACGTATTATGTTTCGCTAGATAAGACCCTTATTTCTCGACTGGGATCGTGTCGAGACTTTGAAGCTGCATTGAGACGGACATTTGAACCTTCTTTGAACATTGGAATAGTTGGTTGCCATTGAAGTCCATTCTGTGTAGAAAAATCCTGGAATGTTTTCCTCAAAAACCTTAATTTCTTTTCGACTGAAAAAAGAAAGACATGGATATCTTGGATGACATAGTAAATTATAAGCAGAATTTTTTTTGAAAGTGAACTAATCCTTTAAGTCTTTACTCTGATTAAATCAATAAAATAATCACATTATTGTTGCACATGTAAACATAGTCATTGTTGTTTCAAGACCTCATCATATTTCATGTTTCTGCATTCTGTTCTGCTCCAATTTATTGTACCTGGGAAGTGATGTCGGTCCTCCACGGATCCACCTGGAGCCCGTCGCACCAGCCTCCGCGGCCGTACAGCCAGGTACCGTGTTCATTGGGCACTCCCCCTTCAGGAACCCGCATGGCACAGCCCAGGGGTGATCCTACCCAGAAATGCACATCTGTTTTACTCACTGGCACAGTGTGAGCACATCACTGTAATTCATGTGATAAAATGTTATCAAGTGTCACACTCCAACCATCCTGTCACTAAGGTCCTACTAACCAGCTGACTCAAATATGAGTGTGTTATTGATGGCTCTGTTGATCAGGAAGTGGTGTGATGTCACACAAAATTCCCCGCAGAAGTTCTCGTCAGATCCGTGAGCCGTGATAACGGCGTATAACTCCACCTACCATTCCAGCACACACACACAAATACACATTCAATTCATGGAAACATTTTACTTATTATAAATAATAATAATAATAATAATAATAATAATAATTGATCACCTTCTTGGTTGAAGCTGGAAGACTGAACTTGATCTCTTGGTATCTGCTGTTATAGTCTTTGTCAAACGTCCCACCAGAGAAGAGCGACGTTACCTTGAAAGGGTACAATCTCTCCGAGTAATTACCTGTGAAGACGATCGCAGATGGTGTCAATATATTCATATCAGATGTCCTCGTCCCTCTGCAAACGACTTAACTAGGTTTATTACTACAGTAACTGAAGTTGTAACATTGATGTATTTTGGGAAACAGCCAAGCCCCTAAATCCAGCTTCCAAGAATAGTGTATTTATAATTTCCTGCCAGTGCACTAAAAATAGAGCAACGATAATGACCTTTAAATACATTTAAATACTTATTTAAGGTGACTGTATAAACTACGAGTGTGCAGGAAGCTGGAGTAACAGACTGCGCTGAAGTTCTCTGTAAGATACATGGTTCCTTGAGGATGACTTGATAGAACATCTGTGGGTGAGCAACAGCTTTTACAGCTGCATACAATAAATTAGATTTCGAGATGTTCTTTCCAGGGAAATATTGGGTCAGGGTGTGTATGCAAATGTTGAATCTTATGTTCTGGAGAAGATTTCCACTTCAAAGGCGGTAGAGCCTCAGAGCCACACCCACTTATTACATCATCGCCAGGGACCAATTGTAGCTCAATGGTAATAACCAGCCAGGGGTGCGTTTCCCGAAAGCATGGTCGCAAGTTCCGTCGTTATCAGCATAGTTCAATGATTTGGTGTTTCCCGAAACCATCGTTCCAACGAACGTTCGCAAACAGCATCGCAAACTTGTGTGGTTGGACTCTCAGCTCTTGAGCTGTGGTTAGAAGCATAGTTTCTAGTTTACATGAGATGTAGACTGAATAAATCCTTATCTTTAGCAAAATAAGCAAGCTGACATTCAGTACAACCCGTGTTATTTATTTAGAATACATACAAATGTAATTTACGTCTTTTAGTTTGTCAAGAGATTTAAAGCACCGTTTTTGAAGACTGCGCATGTGCGAACATGCTCTACTATGTAAGAACGAGCCAAATATTGAGTCTGGTAATAAAGCAAAATAACTGAGAAAAATTAGAAATGGTCTTCAGATGTCATGTCTGTAACTTATATGACAAAATCTAGCGTTAATTCGATCTCAAACAGATTAATTAAAATAAGTTATTAGTCCACCACGTGCGAGACGTCATAAACCAACGTGGTTGAACGATACTTTGCGACATACGGTTTCGGGAAACAGTCGTGACTAGCTAGTTGATTTCTCCAACGATGCATCGTACTAGTGTAGTTTAGCAGCGAGCTATATAGTTGTACGGGAAACGCACCCCAGAGCGGTCATTTTTTTTGAACGGAAAGTTCACTTTGGTTAACTGTTTCAAACTCCCGAAATGAACTTCGTTTTGGCCTGATTTTGTTCGAAATGATATCACATCACTTCGTTCTTCGATTTTCTTGAAGCATATTGGGCCTTTATGCTCACCAAGGCTGCATTTATTCGGTAAAAAAAAAAAAAAAAAAAGAGGAATATTTAGAAAAATGTGTTCTCTGTTTGAATTTTACAATGTAATTTATTCCTGTGATCAGAGCTGAATTTTCAGCATCATTACTCCAGTCTTCAGTGTCACATGATCCTTCAGAATTCATTTTAATATGATGATTTGCTGCTCAAGAAACATTTCTTATTATTATCAATGTTAAAAACAGTTTTGCTGCTTCATATTTTTGAGGAAACCATGATATATTTTTGTCAGGATTCTTGGATGAATAGAAAGTTCAAAAGAACAGCATTTATTCGAAATAGAAATCCTTTGTAACATTATAAATGTCTTTACTGTCACTTTTATTTAATGAGCTCATGCTGAATAAAATTAGCCTGGAAATCCAGACCTAAATCTAAAAGATTAATGGTCTGGCGTCGACTAATGAAACTCGTCCAGCTCGAGGGGCGGCACCAAGCATCCATTTGAAAATCTCACTGCACGCAATAGGATAACACTACGACCAATCACAACAAGCCCCATACGCTTAGCTACCAGCGGAGCTAACTGGTAGATTAGACTCTTGCCGTATCCGGTCGGCAAAACAGCAAAAACGCCCTTCTTGCAAAGGAAGGATTCGAGCGGCGTCTTCTGTTCCTGTTTTAGATAAAAAGCCAAGTCTAACTCGTTCATTGTAGCGGCCAAAGCCGTTTCAAACAACTGGTGTTCATCCATAGCCATCTTGCAATGTTTACTAATGACTTCGACGTCACAGCGCTGTCGTCATCTCGCCTCTGGCCCGCCTATATCAGATAACCCCATGTGATTGGTGCAGCTCAGATCGAGGGGCATATTTAATGAGCTTCATTACTCGACACCAGAGTAACTCGCTGAGCAAATTCAACTTGTGCTCTCGCGAGAACTCTGGATTACCAGGGTAGAATAAAATATTTATTTCCTTTAAAAAAAAAAAATCTTTGAACCTTTGAAAACTTTGACCAATAGCGTATACTGTTCACAATGAGAACTGAAAGAATATTGCATCACTTTGTGTTTGTGAAGCATTAGTGGAACATGTTTATAGTTAATGTGATTAACTGACTCCACCAAAAAACCAGTTGATTTAAAGACCTTGCACAAAGTTGCCACACTGAATGCTTTTATGACCTGTAGGACAATGTTCTGACCTGTCTGGTTGCTGTGACTAAAGCGTAGATTGAGAGATGTCATCCATGGCATCGCCCATGGCGCAGTCTTCATGCTGAAGGAGCACTTATTGTTATTTAGCAGGGGAATCAAAGGGGACACATCCGTCAGCCAATGACCTGTGCCTCTGTAAAGATAGTCACAAACATTTCAAATAGTCGCAGAAATTCAAAAATGGTCCAAAAATTATGGTGTTGAAAGAATAGCAACGACTCAGTTCAAGTACCTGCGGAAGGCCGTTATCCAGCGCCCGAGCTCCAGGTTACAGTAGGGGCTGGTGTGATCGCAGCATATGTACAGCTGTACAGTGTGATCCCAGTGAGCACATGTCTCGTCCCTGCGGCCGGGACAGGACAGGGAGGCGTCCAGCTCCAGAACATCATAATTAGAAATCTCTATAAAGAAAAACAGGAGAAAATTCTGATGTCGAGTTTTGAATGACAGGCCTGCATTGGTAGATGCTACTAATGTGAAGCTCAAACCTTTAGGAAGATCCACCACTGCCTGAGCGCCCGTGTCTCCCTGCATCAGACGACGCTCAAACACAGGTACTGTAAAGGCAGGCCGACTTAGCTGCTCCTGCAAAGCCTCTTTGAATGTGAACCTACAGGATCACAGAAATGTGAGCTGGATTTTAAGACAGGCCAATACTTAAGGGATACTTCACCGATTAGCATTAAGCTTTGTATCAGTAGAAACCCGGTAGTGTTTTCGAGTGACCGTGCTTCCCTCCCTCATGTGACGAGAGATTTCTGTATCGTGTGTCTGGAAAAAAACCTCGGATGACGCAAAAATTCATTTAGCTCATCAGAGGCTTCTTTGTCCAGAGGCGAGAGACTCCAGCCAGTAGGAGGAGCTCGTTACGCATGTGTTCAACCCGCCCATAGGGGGATCTCACCATAAAACGGCGTCTTCTCAGTTTCGAGTCGACTAGTAGCCTAGTTGTATCATTTCTTCCGATACTGCCCTCTGTAACCGGTAGGCGTGGCTTGGGCCTCGTAGGGCAGCGAAGCAAGTGCATTCTGGGAGTTGTTGTCTTTCATCCACATGAGCCAAAAATACATTTTCTGGCTTTTCTCAGTCTAGAAGGCTCCAACTTCTAAAATAATTTCACATTTCTACTACATAAATGACCCAATTTAAATACACATTCATCTTTCCAGCGGTGAAATATCCCTTTAGCAAAGTTAAGATTATCAGCATCGCCCAATAACTCCAAAATATATATTTGACAATGGATATAAATATTTCGCCCCACAGATCTTACCACTGAGCCTGCCAGGCCATGAATCTAAAGGTTGGGTAGAGAAACCAGCCCATCTCAGACAGCGCCCCCTTCTGGTCGATCCCAAAGAAGAAGTTTGGTGAAGGTGTGATCTGGAACGTTACATTCACAGGACGCCCCTTTCTATTGAAAACAATCCACATCATTTAAAAAAGAAAAAAACACATTAGACTTTAAATGACACAATTAAGGCATAGTAGAGGCTGCAAATTCACACAGATATTTTCAAATGTATGAGACTTTTCAACTATTTTTAACCTTAGGTTTACCTGGGTTAAAGGGATACTCCACTTTTTTGGGAAATAGGCTAATTTTACAACTCCCCCAGAGTTAAACTGTTTGAGTTTTACCGTTTTCGAATCCATTCAGCCGATCTCCGGGTCTGGCGGTACCACTTTTAGCATAGCTTAGCATAGATCATTGAATCGGACAAGACCATTAGCATCTCTCTCAAAAAAATGACCAAAGATGATATGACGCAGTGCCTGAAAATAGTCGACCCTATAGTCTACTGAGCTGGGGACTATTTTCAGGCGCTGCGTCATATCATTACGCCTGCTGGACTCATGGTACGGCAGCAAAGTTTCTTGATTATTACGCAGGAATGAGAGTATAGTTCCTAGCCATATCAGCCTAGAAAATCGCAACTTTTAATTTTCCGTCGGTCTTAGTACACGATGTAACTACAGAAGAGTCAAGTTTTAAATAGGAAAAATATCGAAACTCTTTGGTCATTTTTTTGAGAGAGATGCTAATGGTCCTGTCCGATTCAATGATCTATGCTAAGCTACGCTAAAAGTGGTACCGCCAGACCCGGAGATCGGCTGAATGGATTCGAAAACGGTAAAACTCAACAGTTTAACTCTGGGGGAGCTGTAAAATGAGCCTATTTCCAAAAAAAGTGGAGTATCCCTTTAAAGGCACAGAAACTTTAACACACTGTTTGGTTGCAGTATCATAAAAAACTACTTAAAAATACTTTAACATGATGGCACATGAATTAATTGCGGTGAAAAATAAACAATGTTATTTATTGTTGAAGTACATTACAGCATTTCCAATATCCAAATAAAAACCAGTGTTATTTAATTTTATTTAATCTTAATTTAAATGAAAAAAACAACAACGTTTTTTTTACAACACTGAGATTAACCCTGAGATTACAAATGTACAGAGTGAAATATCAAAATCTGAGTACCAGGAATTAATTACACACCCAGAATAAAGTGATTAAAAAAATATGGAGTTTAAAAATTCATGATTATATTAACCCAGCGGTAAAAGAAGAACAAAGTGCCCAGTCATGGCCTATAAACTATTTGCTCACCGTAGGGCTTGCATGACAGAGGGTTCAATATGAACCATAGACGCAGGTATGTTGAGCGAGGTAGAACATTCGTCTCCTGAGCAGTTCATGTCCTGTATGGGATTCCCGGGCAAGGCATACACCAGCACCCCAGTAGCATTGGATTCGGCCATGTTTTTTATCTTAAACATTCAAAAACATTGTTAATCGGTCCGTATCTTGTGTCTTGAACATCCATGTTGCCTCGCTCATGTAGCTCACCTTTTTGAAAAAAGAGCAGCCACCCTCAGACACCCATGCGACAGCACCTTTGACAGATGTCACAGTTTCACAACCATCCCCTGCATCCAGCAATCTGTATGGACCTGCACCCCAGCGACCATTCAGCCAGTCATATCGGGCGTTCAGACGCTTGGCGATCAGCGGTATGCTCCAGTCTGCAATTCCAGAATGTATCAGTAATCTAATGAATATTTAAAGGGATACTCCACTTTTTTTGGAAATAGGCTCATTTTACAGCTCCCCCAGAGTTAAACAGTTGAGTTTTACCGTTTTCGAATCCATTCAGCCGATCTCCGGGTCTGGCGGTACCACTTTTAGCATAGCTTAGCATAGATCATTGAATCGGACAGGACCATTAGCATCTCTCTCAAAAAAAATGACCATGATATCAAAATGACCGTCATATCATGTAATGATATGTACTAGCACCTGAAAATAGTCCCCAGTTTGGTAGACTATAGGGTCGACTATTTTCAGGCACTGCGTCATATCATTACGCCTGCTGGACTCATGGTACGGCAACAAAGTTTCTTGATTATTACGCAGGAATGAGAGTATAGTTCCTAGCCATATCAGCCTAGAAAATCGCAACTTTACTTTTTCCGTCGGTCTTAGTACACGATGTAACTACAGAAGAGTCAAGTTTTAAATAGGAAAAATATCTAAACTCTTTGGTCATTTTTTTGAGAGAGATGCTAATGGTCCTGTCCGATTCAATGATCTATGCTAAGCTATGCTAAAAGTGGTACCGCCAGACCCGGAGATCGGCTGAATGGATTAGAAAACGGTAAAACTCAACTGTTTAACTCTGGGGGAGCTGTAAAATGAGCCTATTTCCAAAAAAAGTGGAGTATCGATTTAAGAAACGACGCCCCCAGTATGACAACATAGTACAACCAAGCCATGTGATCCCATCAAGACATCCACACTCACCTGGAGAGGAGAAAAGCACCTGAGCGAGGCCGCAGTTCTGACCACCGCACCCCCATGAGTACAGAACTCTGGGTATCCAGTTTCCCAGTGCGAACACGGGTATGGGAGAGAAATGCATTCTGGACAAGATCTCTTTTCCTCTAACAAGAAAAAAAGGTGTCCATTTAATACCTTAAATGACAATTTTTGCTTACTGTAGTCGTACAGTGTTACAGTCATGGTGTCAGATGGTAATGCTGTGGTACTTTGATATGCCCTGGAATATATCCTTTTAAAAACTAATAATGAATACCACAGTATTACCATGATGTCCTAAAATCATAATAAAACCAAGTACTTTTTGGAAGGAAGGAAAGAAATTTGGAAGGAAGGATGAAAGGATTGAAAGAAAATTGAAGGATGGATGGAAATTTGAAGGAAGGAAGGAAGGAAGGATGGAAATTTGAAGGAAGGAAGGAAGGAAGGAAGGAAGGAAGGAAGGAAGGAAGGAAGGAAGGAAGGAAGGAAGGAAGGAAGGAAGGAAATTTGAATGGAAGGAAGGAAGATAGGAAGGATGGATGGAAATTTGAAGGAAGGAAGGAAGGAAGGAAGGAAGGAAATTTGAATGGAAGGAAGGTTGGATGGATGGATGGATGGATGGATGGATGGATGGAAATTTGAATGGAAGAAAGGAAGGTTGGAAGGATGGAAGGAATTAAGAAAGGAAGGAAGGAAGGATGGATGGATAAATAAATGATTAAATAAATAAATGTAGGAATTAAAAAAACTTGGTCTGTCTGTCTGTCTGTAGAAATCTATCTATTGAATGTTTACATATTCGCATACTATGATATTTAAATGGTTCTCCAAAGTAATGTAAGGAATGCTACACTATTACCTTATCAATGTCCAATCAAATCTAGTCATCAAATCTGGTCCTTTTTGAAATAAGTAAATAAATACTGCACATGTACAGTGATAGTATCAGATGGTAATATAACGGTCCTCTGATACTGAACAATAGCCCGGTCTGTGTGTGTGTGTGTGTGTGTGTGTGTGTCAGTACCCGTGTGCCGCGGCTCTGTACACCTGTTCCCTCATCCAGAGCGAGTCCTGCACTGCAGTCTCATCCAGGGACAGGAGCAGGACCTCGGTGTTGGCCGGCAGATACTCCAGCAGGTCCGACAGAGACTCGCTCCACGTCCACAGACACTCCAAAAACGCGGATTTATTCGTGAACGCGTGCACGATGAGCGCGCGCCTCGACTCATTCTGGGGATTGTACATAAACACTCCATCCAGAGTTTGAACCTGGAAGGCAGGAGCAGTATCACCAGGTTCAAACCCCCCGAGACCTTCACTGGACCTTCCTCTGGATCTACTGTTACCCGTATTCTGCTCTACAAAGTCTATGTGCTCAAGATCATCAAACGATTTCGCATTTCTCGGAGGAGTCGTTGCATTTACGCGAAACGCAACGCATAAATATAACAGATAAAAATAAATCAGCAGTAATCGACAATAATACATGATTCTCACGGGCATTTCTTTGTTCATAAACACGTACGTGAAGTATTAAGCTGTTCGTAAAAGTGCCCGGTCCTGAAACTGTTTATCTCTACATTGTTCCACTTTTATTCAAGTTCTTCCTCATATGGATAAACGCGGGGGCGTGACCTACGGAGGCCTGTCAGGTTTGAGTGACACCTTCAAATGGCCAATAAGGGACGAGACGTAGCAGGTTACTATGCAAAATAATAATCATACGTTCAAATCATAGACTGTAAGGTTCAAATACTGGAGTGGAAAGAACAGCAACGACTATTTAATTTTATTTAATCGGACATCCATTTCAGAGACTTTTATGTTATTTCCTTGGGGGCAACTTTTTTCATTATTATTAATTACGTTATCTTACTATTATTTAGGCGTATATACTATTATAGTATTTATTAAATTATTCAATTTAATTTGAGTTTAAGTAATTTTGTGCTTTTGTCATTTTTATTCGTTTTTTTTTTTATTTTAGCATTAATTCATTTTTTATTTAAGTTGTAGTTTTAATAATTTTAGTACTTCAACTTCAACTTATTTAAATTAGTTCCAGAGGCATCATATTTAAATGTAAGTTTTTCATCTAATATTTCTATGTATAATTTTAGTTAACAACAACAACAATCCCCTTTACATCATATCACATATGGTTATTTTTGAAATCATACTTTTCCTTTTTCTTGCTTATTGTGCAGCATGCACATTCAAATGTAATTATTAATGTAATTAATTAATTAATAAATAAGCACATTACATTAATAAATGTATCAGTATTACTGAATAATCATCTAATTTATAAGAAATAAAATAGATTCAATATTGCTAATTACTATTAGTGAATATTATATTAAAGTGTTAATCAACAAATAAAAAAATATATATTTTCAAGTTGATGAAGAATCCTTTAGAATGATCAACTAGAACAAGATATATAAATATAGATATATAAAAAATAGAATAGAACAGAAGATAATAGAATAGGATAGAATAGAACAGAACAGGATAGGATAGAATAGAATAGAATAGAATAGGATAGGATAGAACAGAACAGAACAGGACAGGACAGGACAGGACAGGACAGGACAGGACAGGACAGAACAGGACAGGACAGGACAGGACAGGACAGAACAGGACAGGACAGGACAGGACAGGACAGGACAGGACAGAATAGAATAGAATAGAATAGAATAGAATAGAATAGAATAGAACAGAACAGAATAGAATAGGACAGAATAGAATAGAATAGAATAGAATAGAATAGAATAGAATAGAATAGAACAGAACAGGACAGAATAGAACAGAACAGAACAGAACAGGACAGGATAGGATAGGATAGGATAGAATAGAACAGAACAGGACAGAATAGAACAGAACAGAACAGAACAGAATAGAATAGGACAGAATAGAATAGAATAGAATAGAATAGAATAGAATAGAATAGAATAGAATAGAATAGAACAGAACAGGACAGAATAGAATAGAATAGAATAGAATAGAACAGAACAGAATAGAATAGAATAGAATGTTCTATTAGGCTTTATATTTTACAATGTTCATGTCAGTTCAGACACTGACACATGCAGACAAGCACCATGAGGACAAGATAGATTTACAGAAATCAATCACAGCCGCATCAGAATGAGTGAGTGAACAAAACCATGAAGTGTCATGAAGTAAAGTTACTGTCTAATTCTGAGACTCCTTCAAATTAATCAAGCGTCTCAAAGGATCTGAACCAGGAGTCGATCAGAGGTCAAATGCAGAATCATTAGAATAATAGCTGAAATCGATGGTGGATGAATCTCACAGGGATCATCCAGTGAAGCAGCAATTTTCTTTTAATTGCCTCCTGATTCATCATGTTCCCGTTTCACCAGCCCTATTTAAACAGAGCTCCTGACCACATCTGAGTGAAGAAGGGGATCATCACAGGCAATGCTCTGGTTATTTAGTTCCAGTCTGCATTGATTGGGTTTCTGTTGTCAGCCGAAGAGTTTGGCATCAGACGAGTGATTGCTGTCTGGTCACTGGTAATCCATCAACTGACCTGAACTGGAACAGCATCAGTGCATCATGAAGATCCTGCTGCTGGTTCTTCTGCTGGTGTCTGCTTTGACAGATATGTTGTGCCAGAACTTCAATCCTGATGAGGATAACTGGATGAATGACAGGTACCCGGAGGAAGAGGTTAGTGATTTCACTATTGCATTGTTGTTATAGTTATGGAATATAGAAGTGATATCATTTGCACAGAAATGTAATATTCAATTATATTAATATATGATTATTTAACAACAGTAATGAAAGATTATCAGTTGATTGCATTATTTAAATAATTATATCATCTGAAGGTAAATCTGCTGGAGTCGGAGATACAGCCACTGTTGGAAAAGGTCAGCCGAACTCCTGTACTACAACAGGTTTACGGTCTAATGGGGAAAAGATCATCTGGTAAATATATGTGTGTGTGTGTGTGTGTCTATCTATCTATATATTAAATCAATATTATTAAATAATTATGGTGACATCAGGTTTGCTTTCTCTTCACAGCAAAATCCCAGATAACACGGAGACGTAAGTAGGCTGGATTTTGGCGAGTTTTCCTAATCAAATTCCTCAGAACTGCTTAGTTTGATTTTTTGCACTTATGAGCATGTCCTATAATCGGTGCATTTCAGTGAATATGACTATACGTTTTTTTTGGGTGTGTGTGTGTTTACATGTTTTTATTTGGTATTTCAGCAGAAGATCATTTGTAACTACACTTTTTTTTTTTTTTGGCAAAACATATAAAACTGACAGCTTGACAAAAATGCATTAAAAAAAACACAAACACCTCTGACCCCACCCAAAAGTGGTAAAGGCAGGTAATGAAGGCATAGTAAAAATGAATCACTAGCTTGCAGAAAAGAAATAAAAGGGGACCACATTTTTTCAAATAACAAAATCTTGTTTTTTAGAGCATACCTAATTCTTTCTAAATGTAGTGTACCAGTCAACTCTGTCAGCCATAGTTTAAGCGTTGGAACTTCCTTTTTCTTCCAAAACAAAAGAATACGTTTTTTTAGCAGAAATGAAACCGTTCAAAATAAAATGTTGTTGTACCCGTGTCAGTCTCAAAAACTCTTCAGAAACTCCAAGTATAATTAAAATAGGATCTGGTTCAAAAGGTGGAAAACCTGGAAAATCTTATTCCAGAAACTTTGTAATTTTGGACACATAACATAGCAATGAGATAGGCTGGCATCTAAAATTTGACATTTGTCACATAAAGGAGACACTTCTGGAAAAATTTTGTTCAGTTTACACTTAGAATGTTTTTTTGTTTTTGTTTTTTAAGAAAAAGTGACTGCTCGTGCTGATCAAATCTGATCATGTGTTTTCTGATCATCACACAAATGACTTCCAGGGCAGAAATTCCAGACTTTTGTGGGTCTGATGGGGAAACGGAATGTGGTTGAACCAGGTGAGTCTGTTTTTTTATTTTTTATTTTAATTTTTTTTGCATAACCTTTCAATATAAATTCTGACATCTATTTCAAAACCAATTCCAATGACCCCTGAAATATGTGCTTTGGGTTTAATTCCTGTAAGTCTACCATTATCAGGGTTATCACGCTAAAATGATTGACATTTGTCTAGTTCTTGCAAGACGTTTAGTAGCATTTTACTGGAAGAACATAGAAGGTCCATCCATTGATCATAGGTTAAAAGATCTGTCACATTGTATTGCACTGGAAAGAATAACCTAAAGGGCAAACTAAAAGATTAGCATAAAATATGGGATCTTTTTATACATTTCTGGAAAATAACCAAATATCGATACAGGCAATAATATTCCTCTCACTCCACTGATTGATATGTGTATATATGATGTGCTTATGTATTTGAAAATATGTGGACATGTCTGTCTTAGCCTTGTATAATAACTTCTATACCTGTGTAACGGATTTTTTGGATGCTGAGGGTGGGTGTGGGTGGGGTGGGAAGATAGTTAAAATATATATAAAATGTTATGTTTTATTGTTATGCTCCATGTTTTTTCAATAAAAATATGTTTATAAATAAATAAATAATTAAATTCTGACATCTATTTTCTTCTAGGATCCTTCTAGGAAAAAAAGCCAAGCGCTGTGACTTTGAAGCTTTAAACATGCAACCACTTCTGGCCCAAAATCATCAGGCTGAAACATCTTCTGGAATAAATAATAAATAATAAATAAAAACAAGGTAATTAGTTGAGACATTGCATTTGTTTTATGATATATGTATACAGTACTTAAGCCATACCTAAAAATGTCTGTGTATGATGCTGTATGAGTAATGTATTAATAAACATTTCCAATCAATAAATGTAGTTTTAACCAAAAAGAATGAGGATGCATTTGTTAATGAGTCGACATCGCCACCTAGTGATTTCTGAAGGATCATGTGACACTGAAGACTGGAGTAATGATGCTGAAAATTCAGCTTTGATCACAGGAATAAATTACATTTTATAATATTACTGTTTTTACTGTATTTTTCATCAAGTAAAAACAGCCTTCGTGAGCAGAAGAGACTTCTGTCAAAAACATATGCCAAACCTTTGACTGGTACTGTAATAAAAATATATATATATATAATGAGAAATAAAAGAAATATATTTTGCTGATAAACCAGGTCACCTTATTGTAGAATAAAAGGGCATAACCTATTTTTTACAGTCTATGGGCATAACGTAATAAAAGCTGGATTATTATCAGACAACTTAAACGGCTAAAATCACATTTTCAAGAGCCCCATCTTGTGGTATTCCTCTGAAACTGCCTTTTGCATACGTTTTTAAAGGACATCCATGTTAAAGGATTTGCTCCATATAGTTAATCTCTCTTTCTTGACTAATCCAACTTTCAGAGGTCAGAATTCCAGAAATACTGAACTAACCTATTTACTCATATTTAATCTCACAAGAATAAAAAAAACGCTCTGAAACCCCGACTCATATATGCGCAACACATGCAGGGTTTACTGTATGACCAGCCGGCGTATGCTTGCAAAAGCGCAAGTTATTATTGGTGTATATTTTGCACACTGGAGCGTTCACTTACCTCATCTAACATGCTGGCAGAGGATGCACAAGTTAAAAGGAACGGAAATATTCTGCACGCTCAGAATTAATTGCATGTTGAACCTGTCAACACAATTAAAGACAAGTTCATTGTTGATCGCCTAATAAGGCCCCCTGTGTTTAAAGTTCAAATGGCTTAAATCATTCAGACAGTAAATCAGTTCCACATCAAAGTTTATTTGCAGTATAGGAGAAAAACAGTAGTAGGCTATGTGACAAAAACGTATGTCCCAATTCACAGTCCTCAAGAAGTGTGCACATGATGGACACTTTAATATCCCATGAGGCCAAGAAGTGAGGATTTATTTATTTATTTATTTATTTATTTTATTGCAGAACTTACACATAATTAATTACAAGCTCAGGGAAGTGAAGCAAGGTTGTATCTCTTACAATGAACAAACAACGATACGAAGAAAAATAAATAAATACATATCCTGGATTTGCATACAGCACATTATGTAATTATACATACAAAAAAAAAAATACAAAAAAATAAAAGCATAACAACAAGGTTAAGTCATATCTTTGAATAAATCATCATAATGCATCAAAAAAAAATTCACTTTTTTTTGTTAATTATAAGTCTAAGGGATGAAATAAAAGAATTAAGGTCAGCAAGAAAAAGAGGGAAGCTCAAAGGGGATTTATGAATGGCAGTGAAGCGACACAACTGACACTGTAGATCACATGATAATGACAACATGGAAGATGTAGTATGCTATGTCCAGATTACACACACATTCATACTATCTAGAACATACTTTTTAGCGGCTGTGAAGTAATTAGCCTACTTATTAAAAATAAGTAGGCCTACCTCAAGAAAGTATGCAGCCAATCACCACCAGTAGGTGGCGCTGACACCAAATTAATCTGGTGTGGTCAGTGTTTGTGACAATTACACACATCAGGTTTGGTGTCAATATGTCAAATCTTTCCAGAGATACCAACCCAGTCTCACAGAAATTTGTACGTATTGTACGTGTTGTGTTGTGTTCTTTTATAAATAAAGACTGTCGCCTTGAGTGTTCACCGAGCCGCTTTATTAACAGGCTGCAACAACATTGTGTTTCTCACTCGCCCCTGTATTGTCTGCCCATGCAGAACTCAGACATCATACATGCCAGTGTTGCCCTCTAGTGGTAACATGTAATATAGATTATACCACATCCCCCTTACTGAAGGTAGGTTAACTACTCTTAGCTGTAACTCAAACCACATTAATCAGCTAACTGTAAATTTCTGGGCATAAACATTTTAACAATTTTCATAACATTTTCTTTTCTCTTATCAAACAGTTATTGCAGACATTAGAACATTTTCTTTTCTCTTGTCAAACAGTTATTGCAGACATTAGAACATTTTCTATGCAAAAACTCTTGTTAGATTAAGGCATATTCAGAACTTATTCAAAGCATAACAGAAATGTTAATGCATTCTTTTACAGATCCAGTCTTTTTGGTTTTACCACTTCTCTACCAGACCTTGTTCGAACAACATCGGGTGTTTGTTGTGCTTGTTGCTCAGAAAGTGTCTCTGCAGGAGTGTTTCTTCCATTAGACTGGGTCGGTTGTGATTCAGTATGAGTCTCTGATATCGGCAAAGGCACAAGATGACTGCGGTTCCTTCTGATTGTTCCCTGCGGTCCACTGATGACATAGGACCGTGGAGTTGGGTGGACAGATGTCACTGTGCCTGTTGCTTTTGCATCTGCAATCCAAACAGGGTTTCCGGGTATCAGTTTGTCCAGATCTCTTGTTCTGTGTCTTTTGTTGAAACATTCAGTTTGTCTCATCCTTCTCTCCCTCTCCACATGACGAAGTTGTCGAAGATTTGGCACACATGGCTGTAAAGCCTCTGGTAGCATGGATGGACCCAGGGTGGTACGGAGTCCACGCCCCATGAGTAGCTGTGCAGGGCTGTAGCCATTTTCCAGCGCTGTGGTCCTATAGGCTAATAGAGCTCTGTATGGATCACTAGCTTTCTTGAGGAGATTTTTAACTGTTCGGACAGCTCTCTCCGCCTCGCCGTTGCTTTGGGGGTACCTGGGACTACTGGTCACATGCTCAAAACAGTATTCACTTGCAAAGTCTTTCATTTCCTGACATGCAAACTGCGGGCCGTTGTCTGTGATCAGTATCTCTGGTATTCCATGACATGCAAATATTGATTTCAAATGCACAATGACATTGGCAGAGCGAGTTGGGCTGAGCTGGGCAATCTCTATATACCTAGAGAAGTAGTCCACTATACAGGTAGTTTTTATCTTTCAGAGCGAACAAGTCAGCACCTAACTTCTGCCATGGTCTTTCGGGTAAATCTGTGGGCATTAAAGGCTCTCTTTAAAGGCTCTCTTTAAAGGATCTGGTTGCTTAAACCTGGCCACCACACTGCCTGACGGGCACGCTCTCTGCACTTAACCACACCCTGGTGACCCTCGTGTATTTTGTCCAAAACTGAGTTTCTCATGTTAGCAGGAATAACTAACCTTGTGCCCCTAAGTAGTAGTTCATTGTGCACACTCAGAACAGCTCTCTCAGGCCAGTAGTGCTTCACCGCTCCTTGTAGCTGGTTACGATCCGGCCAGCCTTCTGCACAGTACCTCATGACTTGAGAACAGACGCTGTCAGACATCAGCTGCTCTTGAAGATCTGACAGGTATTTACTGCTTGTAGGGAGACCCTCTAGCACAGATTCAAGGTAAATATTAGTGTCCTCCATAAGATCTGTATCAGCGCCAGTAACACTGTTTGTAAGCGGTAAGCGTGAGAGTGTGTCAGCTGAGGTGAGACTTTTGCCAGGGATGTGCTTTATTGTGTATGAGTACCTCATTAAGCGCATACGGAATCTCTGTATCCGCGGCGGAAGCGCATCCAAAGCTTGTCCTCCCAGAAGACTCACTAGTGGCTTGTGGTCAGTTTCGAGTTCAAAGTGAAGGCCTAGGATAAAGTCATTAAACCTCTCACAGGCCCACGTAAGAGCCAGCGCTTCTTTTTCCACCTGAGCGTAGCGCTACTCTGTAGGTGTTAATGATCGGGAAGCATAAGCAACTGGTGACCACACATCTCCCTCTTTCTGCAGCATGACTGCCCCCAGGCCAAATGAAGAGGCATCCGCAGAGATTTTCTGTGGCTTATTCGGGTTGTAGAGCTGTAACACAGGAGGAGAGGACAGTTCTTGTTTAAGGTTGTGAAACGGCTTTTGCTGGTCGTGCCCCCAGTACCACATGTTCTTGGTTGAAAGTAAGTCTCTCAGTGGTTTATCCTTTTCGGAAAGGTTTGGAACAAACTTCCCCAGTTGGTTCACCATACCGAGAAAGCTCCTGAGCTCACTCACGTTGCTTGGCTCCTTCATGTCCTGAACAGCTTGGGTTTTGTCTGGATCAGGACTCATTCCATCTGCTGAGACGATGAATCCAAGAAATTTGACTTTTCTTTTGTTAAACTCACATTTTGACATGTTCAATGTAACGCCGGCTTTCTCTGCCCGCTGCAGGACAGCATGCAGTCTTGTGTCATGCTCCTCTACGGTCGATCCCCAGACCAGGATATCGTCCATGTGACAGACGACTCCCTCGAGATCTGCTGTAACCTCCGTCACCATCATGTTTTGGAAATGTTGAGGCGCGCTGGAAATACCAAATAACAAATGGTTGAAGTGGTACCTGCCGAATGGCGTAATGAAGGTGGTAAGGAGTGCCGACTCTTTGGATAGTGGTATTTGCCAAAAGCCCATATTTGCGTCGAGTTTAGAAAAATACTGAGCACCTGTGAGCATGCCTAGTGTTTGGTCTACAGAAGGAAGTATGTATCTTTCACGACACACGGACTCATTTAAAGGTGTCATGTCCACACAGATACGCACCTTCTCTTTGTCCTTTTTGGGAGCTACAACCATGCCACAGCACCAATCGGTCGGCTCGTCCACACGACTAATAACTCCCAACCCTTCCATTCTGTCCAGCTCTTCTTTAACTTTGCCCATGAGCGGCAGTGGCACGCGCCTTGGCACTTTGAGCGAAAAGGGCTTGGCATCAGGTTTTAGTTTTATGGTGTATGGCTTTTGTACCCGCCCAAGTCCTTTGCATAACTTGGGGTATGCTTTATTCACTGTGTCTTCGTTTATAGTATCAACTCTGGCGATAAGCTTCAGTCTCACCGAAGCTGTTCTACTCAGTAGTGCCACACGCAGGTTGCGGACTACATAGATCTTCTCAGTAGTGCTCCTGTCACCATACACAATAGTCTCTGTGGTAGACCCCAAAACAGTTAACGCAGCCCCACCCGGTCCATACAGTGGTTTTTCCGCCTTGTCCAATGTTTTGTCTTTGAGTTTGAAGCTCACAAATGTTTCTTCGGAAATAGCGGACACATCCGCTCCGGAATCTAGCTTGAAGGTCACCTTATGTCCGCTCACGTTTATGTCCGCCAGCCATGGTTCTTCTCCAGAATCCACCTCACCCAGAAAAAGTCCAGCCGCACTGTCCGCGACCTCATTCACAGATGTGCCGGACTTACAGACTCTACCATAGTGTCCGCGTTTTCCACAGTTATGGCATTCTGCATTTTTTGCTGGGCACTGTACTGCTGCATGCGCGGGTGCTTTGCCACACTTGGAACATGCTTTACTGTCATGTTTGGTCTGCTGAAACATCGGGGACTTAAACTGTTTTTTCTCTTTGGTTTTGAACTTGTTCAGCTTGACTTTTCTAACTTGTACTGCATCCATAGCTGTTTTGCTGGCGATAACTTCACCTCTCAGGTCAGTTTGCTGTCTCTTTATTTCTTCAGATTGTCTCGCCATTGTGATAGCTTTAGCTAGGGTAAGATCTTTGTCAAGCTGCATTCTTTCTGACAGAGACGAATCTTTAAGACCCACTACAAGCCTATCTCTCAAAAGGTCATCATGAAGAGCACCGTACTCACAGTTTTCTGCTAGTGCGTAGAGAGCTGTAATAAATGTGTCCACAGGTTCTGATGGCTGTTGCACTCTCTTGTTAAATTTTGCCCTCTCGTAAATCACGTTCTTTCTTGGGACAAAATGTCTGTCGAAAGCTGTTTTGACTGCATTGTATTGCTGGCGCTGCATGGCCGTTAGTTCGAGCCCTCTTAGCACGTCGTCAGCCTCATCTCCCATGCAATAAACCAGAGTATTGACTTGGTTTGCTTCCGAAGAGCTATTCAGGTTACTTGCCAGTCTAAAACGCTCGAACCGTCTACTCCACCTTTCCCACTCTTGGGGCTTTGCAAAATCAAACGGCTCCGGTGGTTTGATGGTGAAGGTTGCCGCTGGGGTTGCCGCTGCCATTACTGGACCTGCCTGCGCGGTTACGTGCCCCGGTGCCGCTGCGGCTGCCCCCGCTGCTGAGACTCCTCTCGCTTGGTCTTCCTCACTCATAATCGCTAGCCGGGCGCAAAGCTGACTTCTTCTTTCTCAAAGCACAGCCACTTCTGACACCATGTTGTGTTGTGTTCTTTTATAAATAAAGACTGTCGCCTTGAGTGTTCACCGAGCCGCTTTATTAACAGGCTGCAACAACATTGTGTTTCTCACTCGCCCCTGTATTGTCTGCCCATGCAGTACTCAGACATCATACATGCCAGTGTTGCCCTCTAGTGGTAACATGTAATATAGATTACACCACAGTACGAGGTGGCTAATTCGTACGAATTCATAAAATTCTTCAAAAAACGTCATCAGAAAGGACCGTCCCTAACCCCGCCCCCAAACCTTCCCATCACTGCGGTCTAGACAAATATACGAATAAGCCCCCTCATAAAATACGTACGAATTTGCTGTGAGATTGCTTTGGAGATACAGTCTCAGATGCAGTTTGTTTTTATGCCATCAAATTCGTTGATGCAGGGTATCCGAAAATTGTTTTGTCTATCAACATAAAATCCATAACTTTTTGCCGGCATGGTCTGAAGATGATCTGTCTCGAATTCTGTGAAAATCGGACAAACGGCCTAGAAGCGTGAAAAACTAGATTTATGTAAGAAAATCAAAATGGCGGACAGGATTGGTGTCTGTTCTCGGCATGACCCATCTATTAAAACCAGATTTCTATGGTCAACATGCTCATTATGTTAGTTTGACAAAGGTTTTCTATGACTTACTTGACTAATTAGGCTTAAGGTTTTTCCAGGATTATCAAGAAAATCAGTTTTTCTGTCGATCTGTCTCAACTCTAGAAATCACTCTGAATGCATTAGCAACTTTTCAGCAACCACATAAAAAATGCATTGGACATTTTTTAGTATAGCTCCATAGAACACTGGAACACCACAACAACCATCCCAGATAACAAAAAATATGGTTTAAGAACATTTTGCTGTTGTTCCTATTAAGTTTTGGGGAAAAAAAAAATTTTTTTTGGTATGTGAGCGTTAGGAAGAACATTAAGAAAACATTCAATTTTAACACTTTGCAAACATTATTGGAATGTTACTTTTGAATTACATTCTGAAACAAGTAGTAGACGGATGTACAACTAAAACGTTTCAGGGAAAAATGTGCCATGAACGACGTATAAATACTGCTAACGTTTTGAGAACTTTTTAAAAGACCAGCTCACTTTATTAACATCACTAGAAGAACATCTGTTCATAACTTTGAGAGAACCTTGCCCAGAACGTTCTGAGAATCTCCTTTTAAACACAAGGCTTCCACTGCATAAGCTTCGAACCTCATCATCGAAATTACTCAAGGCCTAACTTCATCTAATCTTCTAGTTTAACTCAACTTTGTAAATCCAGCATACAAAGAGATGTCAGGTTATCTAGTGAAGTATTGATGTTTGTCCTTTCAACAGAGTCACTATAAATGTTTGAGCTTTGGAATGTACTTGATCTGCTTCCATACTGAACTCAGCGTGAGGGGTTTACTCAGCCTTGCTTTAGGGATTGTGTTTGCCAGCAAGAAAATTCATTTTGGCAGCTATAAGCTGTTTTTTTCCATGCAAAGGAGACTTCAGTGACCTTATCTCGACGGGAGGTTCCCTGTGATGAAAACTATTTAACACCGCCTCATCTGGAGAGAGCACTGGACCGCTCTTTGGACCTCCTTGTAAGCAAATCGTCTTGAGACGGTAGGTCAATTCATTTCTCTTAAAAATTATTTCTCTTATTCTGAGAATATTGAGATATTGCCAGTGTGTCAGTCTTCTGCTGATGACTCGCTTTGCTCTCCACAGATGAACAGCATTAGTTTAGTCTGTTTCCTTCTGTGGACAGGAGCGTCTTCCTTCAAATTTGAGGAGCTGACGCAATATGTCAACACTCATGAAGAGGAATTTATCGAGGTATTTCTTGGTTGTTGGGATGTTATAGTTGTTCATTAATGTAAAGATTGCATATGATAACTGGTGATCTTGTGTCCAAACGGTGAGCTAAGAAAGCTCAGAAAGACAGCATCCATCTGTAGATGCTCGAATGGCATCTGTGTGTCTCTTTATTGATGCATCTTATCTCTGCAGGAATGAAACACAGGAATGTTGCAGATTGTAGCAGATGAAGTTGTTTATTTAAACTCTGCATAAGAAGACATAGAATTGACCAAGACTCTTTTCTTTGAAGATTTAATGTGGTCAGCAAAGGATGTTGATGAAGGAAATAGATTTTTGCTGAGATTCCTTTTTAAAATGCAGTTCCTAAATTTGATTTATATATATAGTACAGGCCAAAAGTTTGGACACATTACTATTTTTAATGTTTTTGAAAGAAGTTTCTTCTGCTCATCAAGCCTGCATTTATTTGATCAAAAATACAGAATTTTTTTTTAATATTGTGATATATTATTACAATTTAAAATAATTGGTTTTCAATTTATTATACTTTAAATTATCATTTATTTCTGTGATGCAAAGCTGAATTTTCAGGATCATTACTCCAGTCTTCAGTGTCACATGTGACATCCAGTCTATCACATGATCCTTTAGAAATCATTCTAATATTCTGATGTATTATGAGTGTTGGACACAGTTCTGCTGCCTAATATATTTGATGAATTAAAGGTTAAAAAGAACTGCATTTATTCAAAAAAAAAAAAAAGTCTAATAATATAAATCTTCTTTACTATCACTTTTTATCAATTTAACACATCCTTGCTGAATAAAAGTATTGATTTATTTCAAAAAAAGAAAGAAAAAAATTACTGACCCCCAAATTACTGACCAGTAGTGTATATTGTTGTTACAAAAGATTTCTATTTTTAAAACATTCCTTTTTTTTTTTTTTTTTTTACTTTTTATTCATCAAGTATCCTAAAAAAGTATCACAGGTTATGAAAAAATATTAAGCAGCAGAACTGTTTCCAACTTTGATAATGAATCATCATATTAGAATGATTTCTAAAGGATCATGTGATAGACTGGAGTAATGATCCTGAAAATTCAGCTTTGCATCACAGAAATAAATGATAATTTAAAGTAGAATAAATTGAAAACCAATTATTTTAAATTGTAAAAATATATCACAATATTGCATTTTTTTTCTGTATTTTTGATCAAATAAATGCAGGCTTGATGAGCAGAAGAAACTTCTTTCAAAAACATTAAAAATAGTAATGTTTCCAAACTTTTGGCCTGTACTATATATATATATTCAATCAAGTTTTAAAATGAATAATATAATTAATGTTAATAGGCTAATTAATAACCGTTGTACACACAACATATGGAGTATTTTCAGAAACATTGCATAGCCTATTTATAATCCATGTATGAAATGCCACCTGTAAAAAACTATTTTGTCTGTTTTAGACACTGAGAAAGTGGGTCGCTGTGGAGAGCGACTCCAGTGATGTTGCAAAGCGACCCGACTTGCACAGAATGATGGACATGACTGCAGAAAAACTCCGGCTCATTGGAGGAACCGTGCAAATGATCGACATCGGAACGCAAGCGGTGAGATCATGCATCCACACACTCATGCTCAGTGAACACACACTCATGCTCAATGAACTTTAGCGTCTTCATTTAGGACAGCTCGACTATTCATTACTTAAAACGAGAGTTACGTATGTAATACGGTTCTATAAGCTCTGGATGTAAGAACGAAATATAACCATCAAAGTTAAACCTTCAGTGCATCTCTTTTGCAGTCTCCCAACGGAAGCACAATTGCCCTGCCAAAGGTGGTCACAGCTCAGTTTGGGAGTGATCCCAGTAAACGCACGGTTTGCGTATACGGTCACGTGGACGTCCAGCCAGCCAAGAAAGAAGACGGATGGGCAACAGAACCTTATGAGCTGACTGATATCGATGGTAACCCTGTCACCTGTTACTTCAGTTGAAAGTTTTTAGCTTCGATGTTTAAATGTCTTGCTTTCTCAAAACTCAAATAATCACTTTAGCTATATGCTTCATAGCTGTGATTCATTTTGCCAAACGTTTGCCTGTAATTGTAGATACTGAATGAAACCGTTAGTCATCATGAAATGGAAGTTGCGATAATCTTTAATCTTCCCTATCGTGACGTATATCCGAGTGAAACAGCTTATGGAACAAGAACAAATGTAGGGCGGGGCTTGATTTGGTCCATTTGGGAATTGATTGGATGGTTGTGGTTTGCTATTGGTGGATCTCGTGTGAGTGACAGGTTGCGCCGCCCTCGTGCCAGTAAACACATCATCAGAGAAGAGATGTTGCTGCAAGAGGGAGGAGTTACTTTGATTAAAGATTACAAAGCATATGAATTTAAAATAAATAAATAATGAAGTCCATGGATAAAATATTTATAGTAAATACTGCAATATTTCCTTTTAAAAATGGTCAATTTTTATTTCATGGTGATTTCAAAGGTTTTTTGATCTGCAAGAAAATGAGATAATATGTATGGTTTACTCCTAGGAAATCTATATGGAAGAGGAGCATCTGATAACAAAGCACCAGTGTTGGCCTGGATCCACACGGTAGAGGTCTACAAGGCCCTTAACATTGTAAGACAGGTTGAAATGAAATGAAATGTTATAATTCTTCAAATGCAACATGTTGCTATCGACTTTTTGTCCAGAGTTTGAAGTTCAAACTGTGTCCTACAGGAGCTGCCTGTCAATGTTAAATTCATCATTGAGGGAATGGAAGAGACTGGCTCTAATGGCCTAGATGAAATGATTGAGGACCAGAAAGACATATTCTTCTCAGATGTAGATTATATCATCATCTCTGACTGTGTTTGGCTCAGCAAACGCCCCGCGCTGACTTACGGAACCAGAGGAAACTGCTACTTCTTTGCTCAGGTACCGAGATTAAACCATTCAGATGCTCTTCATGTGCCATAGCCAGATATTTTTAGTTTTTATCTAAAATATATAGTATATATATATATATATTTTTCAATATCATATCATATTTTATACATGTGTATGTGGCCTAAGCCTTGTATAATGTAAAAACTCTGGGTATGATTGTTATGGTGCGGATCAAATTTACCATAATTGGATTCAAAACAATTAGCCAAAAATCGCACTATGAAAAAAAATTTGGTAAAAATGTTTAACATTAATAGTTCCCAAACATTACAAAAAACAAACAAACATGAGAGCATAAAAACTGGATTAGGGTCGAATTGACCCACAAATAGAAATTATATACGCACATTCCACAACACAGAGTGTCGAAACTTTGCATGAGAAAAAGTCACAAAATATCAAGAAAACAAATCCATAAGTTAACCAGTATTGACATGCAACCAGTGTTGGGTGTAACTCATTACTAAGTTTTTAAGGGATAACTCTTAATTTTTCTGTAATTTAATTACAGTTACTTCTGATGTAATTGCATTAAATATTGTATAGACTATAGAATAATTCTATATAAAAACAATTATATATATAAAATATAAAATATAAAAAACAGAATTGAACGACTGATGTTAAAATGCATGTTTTTAAAGTGGTGGTATAATGTTCTTTTCACAAGATGTAAAATAAGTCTCTGATGTGCCCAGAGTGTGTATGTGAAGTTTAAGTTTAAAATACCCCACAGATATTTTTATATAGCATGTTAAAATTGTCACTTTTTGACGTGAGCAAAAATGCACAGTTTTTGTGTCTGTCCCTTTAAATGCAAATGAGCAGCTGCTCCCAGCACGGGGGGCGGAGCTACAACAGCTTGTGTCCTGAAAATTTCAAAAACTTTTTTGTTTATGTTTAAATGTATGTAGCTGATGTGGAGTTAACTATCTTTTAATCATTGATTAGCATATTCTGCCTTGATAATCTATAAATCGTGTTCCGGGGGTGGGGTTTATGTAAATTTTAGGGTTAGTGATGTCACTAACCCGAGAGGAATGTGGTGTAGTCTCTACCAGCCGTTTGTTGTAGTCCTTAAAAAGCTATTTAAAAAAAATTAAATATCTCCCTTTGCTTTTGAACTTTGAGCGTCGTAACTCTGCAGATGTTGTTTATACTCAAACATCAACATTACACACTAACTAAAGTTAAAAAAGTGCAATCATAATCAACCACCCCTTTAATGTAACCTTCTCTCTTATACTTTAGTCAGTTCAAGAATAATTTATGCAATTGCCTTTTATATTATTTATTTGAATCAATTAATTAGTGCAATACTTTTTAGAGAGAGTAATTAGTACAGTAATCTAATTACACTGGTGAAGATGTAATAACTACCTAGTAATTAATTACTTTTTTAGAGTAACTTACACAACACTGCTTGCAACATAATATATTAAGTTTGTCTGCATCCTGTCAGTTGCTTTGTTTCATTTATGATCTGAAGTATTTTTGATTAATGGTTCATTTTTAATTAATAGCAATGTTCCTTACACGTGTTTGTTTCTTAATGGTGGTATAGGTGGAGGGACCCAAGAAGGATTTGCACTCTGGAGTTTATGGAGGAACAGTAATAGAACCAATGACAGACCTGATCGGCATCTTAGGTGCTTATTAACACATTCGGCTCTTTAGTATTTCACCAGCTCATTATCAATCATCAGTTAACAAGGATCATTATCAATTTTTTTTTTTTTTACACAGACAAACTCATCAGCCCTAGTGGGGAGATCCTCATTCCCGGCATTAGGGAAGCAGTCGCACATCTTTCCGATGAGGAATGGAAGATGTATCAAGACATTGAGTTTGACATGGAGAGCTACAAGAAAGACATCGGCATGGACAAGCTGATGTATTCTAACAAGGCAAGGAAAAAGATGGCAGTTTTTAAAGGGATACTCCACTTTTTTTGGAAATAGGCTCATTTTACAGCTCCCCCAGAGTTAAACAGTTGAGTCTTACCGTTTTCGAATCCATTCAGCCGATCTTCGGGTCTGGCGGTACCACTTTTAGCATAGCTTAGCATAGATCATTGAATCGGACAGGACCATTAGCATCTCTTTTAAAAAAATTACCTAAGAGTTTCGATTTTTTTCCTATTTTAAACTTGACTTCTTCTGTAGTTACATCGTGTACTAAGACCGACGGAAAATGTAAAGTTGCGATCTTCTAGGCTGATATGGCTAGGAACTATACTCTCATTCCTGCGTAATAATCAAGAAACTTTGCTGCCGTACCATGAGTCCAGCAGGCATAATGATATGACGCAGCGCCTGAAAATAGTCCCCAGCTCAGTAACTTCCAACGTGAGCGGGACTAAGTCTGTCGAACCTGTCCTATTAGACATATTTTCAGGCGCTTTGGTCATTTTTTTGAGAGAGATGCTAATGGTCCTGTCCGATTCAATGATCTATGCTAAGCTATGCTAAAAGTGGTACCGCCAGACCCGGAGATCGGCTGAATGGATTCGAAAACGGTAATACTCAACTGTTTAACTTTGGGGGAGTTGTAAAATGAGCCTTCCACTGCTAAAGTATCCCTTTAAAGACGGCATGAAATTGAAGTTGCGATAGACTTTTCTTCCTTTTCGTGATGTAAATCTGAGTGAAATGAGAACAAATGTAGGGCGAGGCTTGATTTTGTCCATTGGAAATTGATTGGATGATTGTGGTTTGCTATTGGAGGATCTCATGTGAGTGACAGGTAGCCCCGCCCTCATGCCAGTAAACACATCATCAGAGAAGAGATGTTGCTGCAAGGGGGAGGGGATGTTATTTTGATTCAACATTATGAGGTGCATGAATAAAAATAATAATAAT
Organism: Leuciscus idus; assembly: GCA_021554675.1. Lineage (NCBI taxonomy): Eukaryota > Metazoa > Chordata > Actinopteri > Cypriniformes > Leuciscidae > Leuciscus > Leuciscus idus. Next base: position 30,636,573 of record CM038635.1, on the reverse strand, counting down.
GATGTGCACTGACAAATCATTTATATTAAACACTGCAATATTCCATAAAAAATAAGAATTGTCAATTTTGATTTCATGGTGACTTTAAGGCTTAGTTCACCCGAAAATAAAAAATATGTCATAATTTACTCTATAATTCCAAGTTTTCTTGAGTCATATGAGAGCTTTGTAATAGGTTAGTGTTTTAATTTGGAAATTCATGCTATTGTTCTTTAATCCCATCAGGTTGACTTACTCGCTCATCGATGGCGTCACCCAACCGTGTCTATCCACGGCATAGAGGGCGCTTTCTCTTCAACTGGCACCAAGACTGTCATACCGGCCAAGGTCATAGCTAAGTTCTCCATTCGCCAGGTCCCTAAAATGGATCCAGCTACGGTTGAAAAACAGGTGAAAGCAGATAAATCTCATTTTTAGATGTAAAATCCAACTGTTCACACTGTTATCTAGAGCTAAATATGATCTTTTCAACCCTAGGTGACAGAATATTTACGATCAGTGTTTGCCAAACGCAAGAGTCCCAATAAACTCAACGTCACCATGGTTATTGGAGCCAAACCTTGGCTGGCTGATCCCACCCATCCATTATTTGAAGCCGGAAAAGCAGCGGTCAAGAGAGGTCCTGTGCTGTACAATCCTTAATTTTCATTTCTAAAAATTAATTTTTCTCCACAAAGAAATTGCTAATCCTCTCAAAAAGCAAGAGTCTTTAACTTTTGTCTTTTGTTTGGATTTTTTAAATACGGTTGCAGTTTTAAGCAACTGAGAACTTGTTGAATTTTTTTTATGGAGAAAGAAACTTCTAGAACCAAGATTCCCAATGTAAACAGTTGTGCATTTAATAATCTAAAATGATCAAGGGAGTAATGGCGTCACAACGTACTTCTCTCCTGTAGTTTTTGGCACAGAGCCTGACTTGATCCGTGAGGGAGGCACGATTCCCATTGCCAGAACATTTCAGGATGTCACAGGCAAGAGCATCATTATGCTTCCCATCGGAGGCTTTGACGACGGCCTTCATTCACAGAACGAGAAGATAAGCAGGTAACTGGATCTTCTTTAGTCTGCTGGAGTGCTTTTCTTTATGCAGATACATATGTTGTTTTATTTTTTATTTTTCAGATACAACTACATCGAGGGAACCAAGCTGTTTATTGCCTACCTGAATGAAGTGTCCCAGATCAAGAAGTACTGACCAGCTCTTTCTGGGAAGAGTGCTTGATACCACTGTGCTTCATCTACTGCTGTTCTCTGTAACATACAAATATTACCATTACGTGTTGGTTGAATCGCCTACTAACAAATATATTTCTTTTAATTGATACATATTTTGCCTGTTGACAAAGATTTATGTTGCTGGTAAATTAAACAAATTATGTTATGCAATGTATGTGTGCAGTGATTTTATTTGCATACGGTATCTAAAATTAATTCATGAGGCATAAATGCTACTTCTTATTACATTTTATGATGGCAGATTGAATACCATTCGGCTCATTACCACCGTCAACAGGACTTTTAAATCTACTTATTATGGTGAAAAAACAAAACTCAAATCCTTAAATCCTTTGTCTTTAAAAATTCCAGAACATATTTTAATGTGTCAGATATTTTCTCCTTGGGTCCAAGAAGAGTGGCTGTGGAAAAGGTGGTTACACCAATTTTCTCACATTTTTCATTTAATTATTTCTTTTCATTAACATAATACATGAACTACAGATATTCTACATACTTCTCATAATCCATCCAGATGTTTTCCTATTATATGAAGATATGCATTCAACCCACAATGGCCAAGTCTGATGTATGTCTGTATGTCTAGTGACTTGTATTCTGTAATTGAATGTTCTGTTAAAACAGGAAATGCGTTGAGAACATTTTAGAGTTGCCAGATATTTATTAGTTTATCATGCTTTTGTCAATAAACGTCCCAACCACATTTGAGCATTATTCTCATTAAAAACATAAACTTTAATTCCATCGCTGTGAATTAAATCATCTGAAGATGCTGCATGTAATCGTTTGGCACGTTTTGGAAGTTTTCATAATAATGTATTTGAACATTTTTTTAAACAATCCAGGTGAATATAACACAAGTACAATTACATAAATATAAATAAAATAATAATAAAAATAAAATAAAAAGTAAAAGCAAAGTATAATAACAAAATCGAATGTAGCCTATCATGTCGTTTCTCTAAATAAAACAAGCGATTTGCTGCATGTCAGTGGATCTGGCAACCCGGGCTGTCAGCGCTCAGTCAAGGAACTCGTTAGTAATGTGGCTTCAAAATCACACCGATGCTTGATCACAACTAGGCATTTATTAGGTGACGGTGTTATTCAGCGGCTAATTAAAGTATTGAAATTAATTACTGGAAGCACTGTTCCGGTTTAAGCGTAAATATCGATTTATCGAGCTGCGCAGAATAAGGCCAGACAGACTCTCAGGTAAGACGATATTGCACATGTGGGGCTTAAATGCTCTTTTTATATTTTTAAATACATTTTATTGCAAACAGACTGTGATTGAATAACCACTAACATATTTTCACTGCTGCCAGAAGTGTTTGTATTTATTAAAATATTTAGTTTAAATGTGTCGCTAGTCGGCTAATGCTACTGACTGTTGTTTATGTTTTGGTGAAAGCGTCATATCAGCTGACAGTCAAATTATTTCAGATTAATACATTTATTTGCTATAAACTAACTTATTATGGCTGAGGTTATTGGTATAAGGCCTACTTGATAAACTACACCGTTAAATAGCACATAGCACGTATGTCACTATAAACATATGATGTGGAATGCTTTAATAATACGATTATTATTAAAATAATACGTTTAAATGCAGATCTGACACAGAAACGTACTGTGATTTTTTTCAAATAATAAAGGCAAGGCAGTATTCAGATCTCATACATACAGTATTGGTCAAGCGTTTTGAATTATTAAGTTTTATTACATTGTGAAATATGAGGACAATTTGAAAGAACTGTTGTCTATTTAATAAATGCCAAAATGTAATATATTCTTGTGAAACAAAGCTGAATTTTCAGCATCATTACTCCAGTCTTCAGTGTCACATGGTCCTTCAAAAATCATTTTATGCTGATTTTCTGCTATTATTTCCTATTATTATCATTAATGTTGAAAACAGTTATAGGCTACTGCTTCATATTTTTGTGGAAACTGTAAAACACTAATAATACTAAGAAGTTTGGGCTAAGATATATATATTAACTGATCAAAAGTGACAGTAAAGGCATTATAATGAAGAACAATTATTAATAACTAAGAGCTGATAATAATTGAGTGGTAAATCAGCATATTAGAGTGATTTCTGAAGGATCATGTGACACTGACGACTGGAGTAATGATGCTGAAAATTCAGCTTTGCATCACAGGAATAAATTACATTTTATACATATATTCAAATACTAAACAGCCAGTTTAAATTGTATTAAAATTTCACAATATTATTATTTTTTTTTTAATGAATGTGCATTTAAGAGACTTCTTTCAAAACCATTAAAACATCTTAATTATTCCAAACTTTTGACCGGTGTATGTATTGAAAATAAATGAGATGCGACAGAATGAGAGTTTACATTTTCGCGCTCTAACTAACTTGAGTAAGCAGGTCCAAGTCTCCATAAAGTGCGAAATGACATGACCAGCTGCTGTTCTGGTCTTGTTTACCGTTCTAGAAGCTCTGCCTCTCCGAGAGGCTTGAGTTGCACAGATGATCAGAGATCTTTGGCACCTGGATGCAACACTCTGAGTCGACGCTCCTCCATGACGTGCTGTGAGACCATGTCGCTGCGGAACGTCACCAGTGATCTCCTGCACAGGCAGATCAGGGTGAGGAAACATCTTTACCTTTTAAAAGTAGAAGAGTTTAGAAATATTTAAAGCAATAGTTCATCCAAAAAGAAAAATCCCCTCATTATTTACTCACCCTCATGTTATTCCATGTTGTTGTTTTGTTAATGTGGAGCACCAAAGGAGGTTTGAAACCAGTTTTATAAAGAAATGCAGTACAAATGTCTGAGAGCGCTTGTAATGTATGTCGATCCGTGTGTGCAGGAGAAGAGAGCGCTGGACTTCCAGAGGCACTATCATGTGACCGACCCGTTTATAAAGCGTCTGGGGCTGGAGGCCGAACTACAGGTGATTTATGAATGATTGTGTGTTAATTCATATTTTTTACGTGATGTCATACACAGCGCCCACCTGAAGGGCAAAACGAGGGCAAGGCTTTCCTCTGAAATAAAATAAGTTTATTTTATTTCAAGTATCAAGTATTGATGGTTTTATTTTTAGTTAACGATAATAACCCTGATGCATTCTGCACACAAAAGTGAAAAGAACTTTTAAAAATGCAAGGCCAGTTATTTTTTTTACCAGGTTTGTACTAAGTGCTAATCTACTGAGACATTAAAAGAACAAACTCAGCATACATCTGAATGATAATGCACACTATATGCAGGCAAGCATATGCACCCAGAGTGTGAATGCAGCTAAACTAAATTTAATGTTTCCCCTAGAAAGCCATTATAAAGAAAATGCTTAAAGGGACAGATCATCCTTTAAATATGAAACTTGAGTCATGATTTGCTCTTCTTTCTTTTAAGAGCCACAAAAGGATACATTTTTGTTTCAAATGTTCAGTTCGTGCTCGTCCATATAATGGCAGTGAATAGCAACCAGCATCAAGCTTTTTAAAGGGGTGGTATAATGCCCTTTTCACAAGATGTAAAATAAGTCTCTGATGTCTCCAGAGTGTGTATGTGAAGTTTTAGCTCAAAATACCCCACAGATATTTTTATATAGCATGTTAAAGTTGTCGATTTTTGAGGGTGAACAAAAACGCACCGTTTTGTGTCTGTCCCTTTAAATGCAAATGAGCTGCTGCTCCCGGCACAGGGGGCGGAGCTTCAAGAGCTTGCACTCACACAGACATGCACTGAAAATTAAAAAAACGTTTAGCCTTTATGTTCAAACCGGATTCAGACAATGATGGAGAGACTCAAGAAGAAGTGACAACATGTAGAAGCTACTGGACATTTCTGAATGGTTAGTTGATGAATTTATGGAGCTTATGTGTAGTTATCTTCTAGTCATTGATTAGCATATTCTGTCTTGATAATCTATAAATCGTGTTCAGGGGGTGGGGTTTATGTAAATTTTAGGGTTGGTGATGTCACTAACCCTGGAGGAATGTCGTGTAGTCTCTACCAGCCGTTTGTTGTAGTCCTTAAAAAGCGATTTCTTTGAAAGCAAATCTCTCCCTTTGCTTTGAACTCTGAGCGTCGTAACTTTGCAGATGTTGTTTATGCTCAAACAGCAACATTACACACTAACTAAAGTTAGAAAAGTGAAATCATAATCAACCACCCCTTTTAAAAAAGATGCAAAAGTATCACAGAATGATCCCATACGACACGTGCCGTATATTCCAAGTGTTCTGGAATACGATAGGGTTTGGTGGAAAACAAACCCAAATTTAATATATTTAATAAAATTCGTGTGACTCTGTTAGCACCGCAGTTCACTCCTTCTCACCCAGAAAAAGCACACAAGTTGTGGGAAATTGGGATTAACAAACACGCGACATGAAATAGGACCTGTGTACCTTCTTCTCTGAGGTGAATATATACATTGTGTTCATCGTGTTCACATCTATCAACTATCATTCTGACTGTCATCTGACAAACGGAGTTCCGGTTCGGAGATATTTAACTCTGTGAAGAAAATACACTGATTCTTCTTTGGGATTTCTAGGCGTGCGTATGTATTGCCGGTTGCAATTCACTGCCATTGTATGGACAAGCACGAGCTGAACATTTAAAAACAATTCTCCTTTTGTGGTCCATAATAGAAAGAAGGGCATTAGAACAACACCAGGGTGGGTAAATTATGACTTACTTTTCATTTTATAGTGAACTATATCTGAGTGAAACAGCTTCTGGATCAAGAATTTAGGGCGGGACTTTTGTTATGGTTTGCTATTGGTTGATCTCATGTGAGTGACAGGTTATCCCGCCCTCGTGTCAGTAAACATGTCATCAGAGAAGAGATGTTGCTGCAAGAATGAGTTATTTGTGCACGGATAAATCATTTTGAATAAATACTGCAATAGTCCTTTTTTTTTTTTTTAAGAATTGTCGATTTTGATGCAGTTTGATTTATGGTGACTTGAACATAGTACTAAAAATACAAAAACATTTATTTTATTGCTAATTCTTGAATATACACACCCTTACAACTCAACAGTCTGTTTTTGCTGCTGTATCTTTAAGATTCACTGTATAAACACCTCTTCATGTGTGAAATGAGTAATGCTGCGCTCACACATGAGCCATTTTGTATATATTAGGACTGCTGATATATTTTAGCGCTGAGTTATTGTCTCTGCTTTCAGGGTCACTCTGGCTGTGTCAACTGTCTGGAGTGGAATGAGAAAGGAGAGTAAGTTCTGTTGTAAAACTCAGTTTGCTGCGTTTCACAGTGTCTCTTCATAAACTCATTCGGCTTGTTCCTTTCTAGTCTCCTGGCCTCAGGTTCAGATGATCAGCATGCCATCATCTGGGATCCCTTCCGACACAGGAAGCTCATCACTATGCACACAGGACATGCAGCTAACATCTTCTCAGTCAAGGTGAAGCCCACGTCAAGTTTCTGCTTTTTCTAGTCAGTGTCTTGTAAATAGGCCACAATGTGTATTCTTAATGAACGTGTGTGTGTGTGTTTGCAGTTCCTCCCTCACTCCGACGACCGAATCTTGATCACAGGAGCCGCCGATACCAAGGTGCACGTGCACGACTTGACGGCGAAGGAGACCATTCACATGTTCTCAGACCACACTAACCGTGTCAAACGCATCGCAACGGCCCCCATGTGGCCCAACACCTTCTGGAGCGCAGCTGAGGACGGCATCATTAGGTAGGGCGAGTTAAAGTCTCTGCCTCAGACGTGCTTGAGTTCGTGAGTTGATAAAAGCAAATAATTGCATTAAATAAAAAATTTAACTAAATAAATGGGGCTGCATGATAATTAGGATAAAGCTCAGTGCAATGTGATTAAATAACTGTATAGGCTGATGCGCTACATGTTTCAGAGTGAAGCACGCAAAGCATTATAATTATCAATATTTTTTTTATTTTACAGAACAATTGTAATTTACAACAGTATTATATTTGTGTCTTCATTTTTATATAGTTAAACCATACTACTACTATTACTACTACTCATATTTTATTATTATTATAATATATTATAATTATTATCGGCAACATCAGAGAAACGTGAACATGCGAATGTGTCGTGAAATTATTGAAATATTAACTGAATCTTTGGGGTAAATGTCTAAGGGAATCTAAGGGATTCGGATGACAAAAAGTTTGGGAATCTCAGGTCTAATGCATACCAGTGTTCATTTAGTATCATTAATATACTTTTATTGTTTTTATTCATATTTTTTATTAGTTTTTATTTTTATATTCATTTTAGTTGTTTTTTGTTTTTTGTTTAAATATGTTTATGCATATATTTTTAAATATATATATATATATATATATATATATATTTTTTTTTTTATATATATTTTTTTTTGTAAATTGAGTTATTTTTGCCTTTGCTACTAACTGAAATAAAAAGTTTTTTGTTTTTATTTTATATCAGTCAACATTTATTTTTTCAAGTAAAGGAAATGTTTTTTAATGGTTTTAGTTTCAGTTAACGATAATAACCCTGATGCTGCACACAAAAGTGGAAAGTTTTTTTTGCAAGTTGCATTAAAAAAAATCAGGTGTCGTGGGTTGCGGTTTTTTGGGCTTATTTGAAAAAAATATGGTTGCTTGTTAGGAAAATCTGACAAGCAACTTTGTTTCTTTACATTTATGGAAGCTGTTTTTTCCAATACATTGATTGACACTGCTGCTCACAGCTAGTAGCCAATCAGTGCAGTAATAAAAGTGCTGTAGCGTAATTCGTCCTCACACATCTCGCCCCCTCCTCCCCCTCATTGGTGAAAAATCGCATTCAATGCGCAGGCATGTGACGTTGTAATCCAAGCTATGATAGTTAGTAGATGTAAATAGCCTTGTGTACATTTTCACAAATAATGCCACCAACAGAGATGTTCATGATGGAGAGGAAACATGGGAGATGATGGACGGTGCAGGGGAGGAGAGGGACTTAATTTAATTAAAAAATATATTTTTATAATGTATTAATCACTACAGACTTTAAATAAGAAAAACAAGTAATAATGCTAACAGTAGATATATATGGTTTTACATACATATTTTGTTTTTATTATAAATATGTGGCTATATTACAACTCCCCCTTAGTGCGCTTGTCTTTTCTCCTTTTCCATATCTGCACATATTCTCACAGGTCACTGATCAGAGGATACTCCCACTATACAGTACAGGTCAAAAGTTTGGAAACATTACGTTTTTTTTATATTTTTGAAAGAAGTCTCTAATGCTTATCAAGGCTGCGTTTATTTGATAAAAAATACAGAAAATGTAATATTTTGAAATATTATTACAACTTAAAATAATAATTTTCTATTTGAATATACTTTGAAAAATAATTTATTCCTGTGATGCAAAGCTGAATTTTCAGGATCATTACTCCAGTCTATCACATGTTCCTTTAGAAATCATTCTAATATGATGATTTATTATGAGTGTTGGACACAGTTCTGCTGCCTAATATATTTGATGAATAAAAGGTTAAAAAGAACTGCATTTATTCAAAATAAAAAAATATTTTCTAATAATATAAATCTTCTTTACTATCACTTTTTATCAATTTAACACATCCTTGCTGAATAAAAGTATTGATTTATTTTTTTTAAAAAGAAAGAAAAAAAATTACTGACCCCAAATGACTGACCAGTAGTGTATATTGCTGTTACAAAAGATTTCTATTTTTAAAACATTTGCTTTTTTTTCATCAAAGTATCCTAAAAAAGTATCACAGGTTATGAAAAAATATTAAGCAGCAGAACTGTTTCCAACTTTGATAATGAATCATCATATTAGAATGATTTCTAAGGGATCATGTGATAGACTGGAGTAATGATCCTGAAAATTCAGCTTTGCATCACAGAAATAAATGATAATTTAAAGTATAATAAATTGAAAACCAATTATTTTAAATTGTAATAATATATCACAATATAAAAAAAAAAAAAAATCTGTATTTTTGATCAAATAAATGCAGGCTTGATGAGCAGAAGAAACTTCCTTCAAAAACATTAAAAATAGTAATGTGTCCAAACTTTTGGCCTGTACTGTATAATAATGTCCCACTATATTATAATAAATAATATAATGATATTGGGCTTGTTTTGAAGCTGCAGTTACTTATTTGTCTTGCGAGCGTTGGCAACACTGGTGCTGACGTGCCGTTAGCCGTGTTGAATCTCGAGGGGATGGACACAAGCCTCCAGCTGAAGTTTAATCATATATGTTCTCCTTGAAGTTAAACAGGCTCATGGGAACCAGCTTATATGCCCTTGAAAACTGCATCTCCAGATGTTGTGTTGGCTGCAGGGTAGTATCGCCCATCGGGGAGCATGCAAATGCCCTGGCACTGAATGATGTTTGGATATGAAAGAACACAGCAGGTCTTTGGCTAATGCCAAAACTGACTGCCTCGCTGTCTCTAATGCTCTGTATGTAGAGGACACATGAACAGTCGGAAAATATGAGCTTTATACAGGTGTCTGGAAGTGTGGTCACAATAGTGTCATTTCACGGTCAAAAAATTTTGAATAGTGTTTTTACTTAGTTTGTAGTACATTATGTAATTCCTCTACATCAGCAAACGGTCAAACACGTCCGTCTAGCGTGTGTTTACATAGAAAAACAATGGAAAAGTAGCGCAGTGGAATGCAAAAACACATTATCTATGGATGGACCCGTACACTTCTTGTAAACGATTGTTATAAAAGGGGAAAAAATTATAATCTGACACTAAAATGTAATAATTTTCTTTCCTTTTCCAATCTGCCATATATAGACCATCAATACTCACTTTACATTTTCAAGTCTGTGAACCATTTTATTTCCCTTCTACCCAGGCAGTATGATCTGAGAGAGAGCAGTAAACGCTCGGAGGTGTTGATAGATCTGACGGAGTATTGCGGGCAGCTTGTGGAAGCCAAATGTCTGGCGATCAACCCTCGTGACAACAACTACATGGCCGTGGGAGCGAACGGGCCTTTTGTCCGGCTCTACGACATCAGAATGATCCACAATCACAGGTGATTTTATTTGAATTATTAAAGGGATACTCCACTTTTTTTGGAAATAGGCTCATTTTACAGCTCCCCCAGAGTTAAACAGTTGAGTCTTACCGTTTTCAAATCCATTCAGCCGATCTCCGGGTGTGGCGGTACCACTTTTAGCATAGCTTAGCATAGATCATTGAATCGGACAGGACCATTAGCATCTCTCTCAAAAAAATGACCAAAGAGTTTCGATATTTTTCCTATTTAAAACTTGACTCTTCTGTAGTTACATCGTGTACTAAGACCGACGGAAAATGTAAAGTTGCGATTTTCTAGGCTGATATGGCTAGGAACTATACTCTCATTCCTGCGTAATAATCAAGAAACTTTGCTGCCGTACCATGAGTCCAGCAGGCGTAATGATATGACGCAGCGCCTGAAAATAGTCGACCCTATAGTCTACCGAGCTGGGGACTATTTTCAGGCGCTGCGTCATATCATTACAGAAGAGTCAAGTTTTAAATAGGAAAAATATCGAAACTCTTAGGTAATTTTTTTGAGAGAGATGCTAATGTTCCTGTCCGATTCAATGATCTATGCTAAGCTATGCTAAAAGTGGTACCGTCAGACCCGGAGTTCGGCTGAATGGATTCGAAAACGATAAGACTCAACTGTTTAACTCTGGGGGAGTTGTAAAATGAGCCTATTTCCCCAAAAAAGTGGAGTATCCCTTTAAAAGAATAATTAGAAAACAAACTGAGATGTGAGGCAGAATGTCCATACACAAATAATACTGTTTAGCTCCTAAAATGATCAAAGGAACAGACAGACATTATTTTATTAACAATCTTCCCCTCTCAAATCTCTTTCACCTCTGCTGTCATCAGTCAAGCCGTTAGTTTAGACTCATTGCAGAAGGTTTGATGTTATTAGAATTGAACATTTTATAAAGTGCGGCAACAAATGAGATTTGAGACGTGGCAGATTATCATTACTTTTGGCAAAAACAACATGAGGGTGAGTAAACAATGACAAAATTAAACATTTTGGGGTGGAATATTTCAAAGTACTCTATTTTCCAGAACATAAGTTGCATTAAAGGAACACTTCACCAGTTTTTTCATATTAAACTATGTTATTCCCTAAACTAAGACGAGTTGATACATACCTCTCTCGTCTCAATCGCTCTTGCGCGCGGCGACACTTTGATAGCACTTAGCTTAGCCCAGTTCATTCATTAGGACCCAAACAGAGATGGAGTTAGAAGCGACCAAACACCTCCACGTTTTCCGTATTTAAATACAGTTACACGACCAAGTATGGGGACACAAAATAAAATGTGGCGCTTTTCTAAGCGGGTAAAAAGGATAACTATAATGTATGCACTTTTATTTTGTGTCACCATACGTGGTCTTTAAACTTGTATTTAAATAGGGGAAACGTGGAGGTGTTTGGTCGCTTCTAACTCCATCTCTAATGAATGAACTGGGCTAAGCTAAGCGCTATCAAAGTGTGGCCGCGCGCCAGAGCGATTGAGAGACGAGAGAGGTATGCATCAACTCGTCTTAGTTAAGGGAATAACATAGTTTAATATGAAAAAACGGTGAAGTATCCCTTTAAAATTGCACCCCCCCCCCCCCCCCCCCCACACACACACATACTGATTTATAAGTCAGTTTATTATTACAATCACAAATAATGTAAGATAATGGAAAAGTAAAATGAAATCTATACAAACATTAAACACTTTAAACGTGCAAACATACACCTGCCCAACATATACGTAAAAAAATTAGCGGTATTCAGACCTGATCTAGAATGAAAAATATAGGTATAAAACAAATTATATTGGCATTCATTACATAAACAACATTTATAACAAACACCAAGCCGAAACTAATTAAATTAAGTGAAATTTAAAAAAATAAATGTTCTTGATGTTAAGTCACTAATGCAAAGCACGTTTAATTTCATAAAAACAACTTATATTGGTTATATGGTTGACCACAATTATTATGGTCAACTTATATGGTTAAAGATCCACGTTCCTGTAATTATGATTATATTTCAGGCTTTCTTTAGGGTGTAATGTTACATTCTTGTCTGCCTTCTAGGAAGTCAATGAGCCAAAGTACCTCAGCTGGTGTTCATACATTTTGCGACAAACGGAAATCGATACCGGATGGTGCTGGACAGTACTATGTCGCAGGTTTGTAGTCCGTATCATTGCGTTGCTCCCGGATGTGTTGGGAAAAACCTGCTTTTACAGATATTTATCTCCGTTTGCAGGTCACTTACCTGTCAAGCTTCCTGACTATAATAACAGATTACGAGTTCTGGTGGCAACCTATGTTACGTTCAGTCCCGACGGTACTGAACTGCTGGTAAACATGGGTGGAGAACAGGTGATTAACTAGTGAGGTTTGTGTGCAGCACTATAGATGTTTCATGCACAGTTACGCATTACTGCTTCCTGTTTGCAGGTATATTTATTTGATCTGACGTTCAAACAGAGACCGTACACTTTTCTGCTGCCCAAAAAGTGCCACCCATCATCAGGTAAGCTGCAAATGCTGTCTTGGAAGCAACTACACTAGACAACATTTGAAGTAGAGCAAAAAAGTTCATCAAAGTTGTCCTAAGACAAGAACGGGTATTGTTCAAAATTCATGTATAACTTTGATGAAAGGTTTTGATCCACTTCAAATGTTGACTACTGTATTTAATTAATAATTATATATACAGTACAGGCCAAAAGTTTTAATGTTTTTGAAAGAAGTTTCTTCTGCTCATCAAGCCTGCATTTATTTGATCAAAAATACAGAAAAAAAAGTAATATTGTGATATATTATTACGATTTAAAAGAATTGGCTTTCAATTTATTATACTTTAAATTATCATTTATTTCTGTGATGCAAAGCTGAATTTTCAGGATCATTACTCCAGTCTATCACATGATCCTTTAGAAATCATTCTAATATGATGATTCATTATCAAAGTTGGAAACAGTTCTGCTGCTTAATATTTTTTCATAACCTGTGATACTTTTTTAGGATACTTTGATAAAAAAAAAAAAAAGAAGAAGCAAATGTTTTAAAAATAGAAATCTTTTGTAACAACAATATACACTACTGGTCAGTCATTTTTTTTTTTTTTTTTTTTTTGAAATAAATCAATACTTTTATTCAGCAAGGATGTGTTAAATTGATAAAAAGTTATAGTAAAGGAGATTTATATTATTAGAAAATATTTTTTTATTTTGAATAAATGCAGTTCTTTTTAACCTTTTATTCATCAAATATATTAGGCAGCAGAACTGTGTCCAACACTCATAATAAATCAGAATATTAGAATGATTTCTAAAGGATCATGTGATAGACTGGAGTAATGATCCTGAAAATTCAGCTTTGCATCACAGAAATAAATGATAATTTAAAGTATAATAAATTGAAAACCAATTATTTTAAATTGTAATAATATATCACAATATAAAAAAAAATTCTGTATTTTTGATCAAATAAATGCAGGCTTGATGAGCAGAAGAAACTTCTTTCAAAAACATTAAAAATAGTAATGTGTCCAAACTTTTGGCCTGTACTGTATATCAGTCAGTCTTATTGCATTTAGGATCATAATTAATAATTGCTCGGGTTGCGCAACTTTGAACTGAATTGAGCTGAATAATGACACTTGTCTTTTTAATGCTTATTTACAGCTGAAAATAATTTCATAATTAAGAACTTTGCAACATTAATACTGTTATTTTCTGTTTATCACTGTAAAGTTGCTTTGAAACCATTTGCATTGTAAAAAGTACAGAAATATGGCTTGACTTGATTAATATAGCAAAAAAAAAAGTCAAAAAAGAAAAAAAAATCTTTATATTTCTGCATTTGCTGCTTTCAGTCAAAGGAACTGGGAAAAGATGTTCCAAGTATACAAGTAGATTTATATTAAATGCAGTAAACATTTTGCAGTGATAAAGCAGATGAATTGATTAATTGAAACTTAAACTTGAAATTTATCAAACTTACAGCCTCTAAAACTTCTTACTACTGAAGTTTAAATAAGAAAAGCTTATTAAAACATTGAATCTCGAGGAAGAACTAGTCTCACAACACAATCTCAAAACCAATTTGTTAGGATCGATAACCATTCTTGATTAATTGTTGTTCATGATGGGCATCTTCTGGCAGAGGTACAAAATGGAAAAACCACCAACGGTGTGTCCAATGGGATTCATCTTCCTGCAAGCCGCCTTAAACTGGCAAAATTGACCAGGTAACATTGATTCACGTGTGTTATTCCGACTGCATCTTTAATTATGTTTCCAACCAAAGTTGCAACTTTGGACTGTCTCACTCAAAATTGTTCCTGGGAAATTGGCGCAAAATATGTGTAATAAAAATGGAAGTTGCTGCAATCGGAGATGCCATGCTGGCTCTTTTTACTAACTTAATACTGTCGTGTTATCTTGCATTCGGATGTCTGGTGTTTGGGAAAGCTCTGGGAGGAAATTAAACCAAATCATTTTAATGACAGACTTTTGCTCAGGCATTTCAGAATGACCAAACCAACATTTGAGATGATTTGCAAAGCGATTGGTCCACTGGTTATCCAGTTATCACTTTACATTTACATTTATGCATTTGGCAGACGCTTTTATCCAAAGCGACTTACATTGCATTATCCTATACATTTATACATAGGTATGTGCAATCCCCTGGGATCGAACCCACAACCTTGCGTTGTTAACGCAATGCTCTTACTACTGAGCTACAGGAAAGTTAAACTTTAACTTTAACATCATGTGAGTTTTTGTTGTGCATTGAGGAATTTATTTGGTAAATGTGTTTCCATCGTAGTTTATGCGCGTCTTATCGGATTAAAAAAATGAGTGCATAGGTTTTGATACATTTTTGGATTTCATGCACATTTTGATGTTTCCCAATTAGTGTTTTTTTTTTTAATGCAATATCCCAAAATTCGCATAAAAATAGGTGGTTGGAAACATGGCTATTGATTCTGTCGCTGTCCTTGTTTATATGATGTTATTTCCCATTCATTTGTCACAGACTAGTTTGAGTTGCAGTAATTGTGTATTCGTGTCTCTGCATCAGTGGCTCCAGTGATCTTCCTCCTTATCTGGAGAGGATCAAGCAACAGGCCAATGAAGCGTTCGCGCAGCAGCAGTGGACTCAAGCCATTCAGCTCTACAGTCTAGGCCTCCATGAAGCCAGTCAAAATGCTATGCTGTACGGAAACCGTGCTGCTGCTTACATGAAACGAAAATGGTATGATAAATGCTTTTGATGCAAGAAATGCTGCATGATTTGGTTAAAAAAAGCATCACATTGAGTTTGGAAACAGCACATCTCAGGTTGAAGAAGAGGCATACAGCGCATGCCAAGTTTAGATTTGTTTAATTACATCCACAGTATTTGTGCTTTAAGGCAAGACACCACAGGTGAATAAGGTCAGATTTTAACTAATCAATATTACCATTCTTTCCCCAGTTGATTCATTAAAGTACATTATGACAATTGTTTTGTATTACAAGTTTTCAGAGATGTTATGTTCAAATATACAGTACAGGCCAAAAGTTTGGACACATTACTATTTTTAATGTTTTTGAAAGAAGTTTCTTCTGCTCATCAAGCCTGCATTTATTTGATCAAAAATACAGAGAAAAATGTAATATTGTGATATATTATTACAATTTAAAATAATTGGTTTTCAATTTATTATACTTTAAATTATCATTTTTTTCTGTGATGCAAAGCTGAATTTTCAGGATCATTACTCCAGTCTATCACATGATCCTTTAGAAATCATTCTAATATGATTATTTATTATGAGTGTTGGGAACAGTTCTGCTGCCTAATATATTTGATGAATAAAAGTATTGATTTATTTCAAAAAAAGAAAGAAAAAAAATGACTGACCAGTAGTGTATATTGTTGTTACAAAAGATTTCTATTTTTAAAACATTTGCTGCTTTTTTTATTTTATTTTTTTATTTATTTTTATCAAGTATCCTAAAAAAGTATCACAGGTTATGAAGAAATATTAAGCAGCAGAACTGTTTCCAACTTTGATAATGAATCATCATATTAGAATGATTTCTAAAGGATCATGTGATAGACTGGAGTAATGATGCTGAAAATTCAGCTTTGCATCACAGAAATAAATGATAATTTAAAGTATAATAAATTGAAAACCAATTATTTTAAATTGTAATAATATATCACAATATTACATTTTTTTCTCTGTATTTTTGATCAAATAAATGCAGGCTTCATGAGCAGAAGAAACTTCTTTCAAAAACATTAAAAATAGTAATGTGTCCAAACTTTTGGCCTGTACTGTATATATTATCTAATTAAATATGTACCTTTCCAGAACAGAAATCCAGGCTCAAAATTCTTGTTTGTTTTTGTTGACATAATTAACAGGTACAGAGGGGATTCTTTTTTTAACACTCTTTAACACCGAAAATACTGTCAATAAAACTGTAAAGTTTGGTGTATGTAAAGCTGCTGAAGTGGAGATTTCTGACTCTGAAATCTACAGATGCAAATAAATAGTCCAATAAAATAAACACTTAAAAGTGTATTTTGGTCGATTTCTTCCCACTAGTCTGAAAGAAGACGTGATATGGAAGCAAAATAAGTCTCAAATTGACCAGTGCATGAAAAAAACAATTGTTTTGCCTTGTAGTGTCTTGTAATAATCAGTGTTTTAATGTGAAGAGCATCATGTGGCTTTGCTCTCGTCTCTGACAGGGACGGTGATCACTATGACGCGCTGCGAGACTGTCTTAAGGCCTTGTCCCTGAACCCAGGCCACCTGAAGGCACACTTCCGTTTAGCACGCTGCCTCTTTGAGCTCAAGTACATCGCCGAGGCCCTGGAGTGTCTAGATGACTTCAAGGGCAAGTTTCCAGACCAGGCGCACAGCAGCGCTTGTGACGCACTCGACAAAGACATCAAGGCTGCGCTCTTCACAAAAACAGACTCCTGTAGGTTCTCGTCTTGTCTGTCTTGGATATTGTATTTTGTGTTTGTGGATGCATTTTAATAATACGGATTCTGGATATTTTTCATGCATCTGATCTAGCTGACGACAAAAAGGGGAACAGCTCCATCCGCTTTCACAATTTCAGCCGGAAAGAGTCCATCCCGGAGGATGAGATCGTTCTCAGAGAGCGAAGCTTCGACTACAAGCATCGCTATTGTGGACACTGCAACACGACCACTGACATTAAGGAAGCAAACTTCTTTGGAAGGTCAGTTTACTGACACATTATTTTCCCCTCTTATGAATTAGGGCTGGGTGGTATATTTAAAGGGGTGGTTGATTATGATTTCACTTTTCTAACTTTAGTTAGTGTGTAATGTTGATGTTTGAGCATAAACAACATCTGCAAAGTTACAACACTCAAAGGGAGATATTTTCTTTTTAAAAAATTGCTTTTAAAGGACTACAACAAACGGCTGGTTTGGACTACACCACATTCCTCCCCGGTTAGTGACATCACTAACCCTAAAATTTACATAAACCCCGCCCCCCGGAACACGATTTATAGATTATCAAGACAGAATATGCTAATCAATGATTAAAAGATAGTTAACTCCACATCAGCTACATACATTTAAACTTAAACAAAAAAAGTTTTTGAAATTTTCAGGGACACAAGTTGTTGTAGCTCCGCCCCCTGTGCCGGGAGCAGCAGCTCATTTGCATTTAAAGGAACAGACACAAAACGGTTCGTTTTTGCTCACCCTTAAAAAGTGACAATTTTAACATGCTATATAAAAATATCTGTGGGGTATTTTGAGCTAAAACTTCACACACACACTCTGGGGACATCAGAGACTTATTTTACATCTTGTGAAAAGAGCATTATACCACCCCTTTAATACATATTAATTATAATTTTGTGATGATTTTAATGCATTTTTATTTCAGTTTCCTTAAGAATATTTCAATACATTTAGTTTCATGATTTAAAGATGTTTTATTGGCATCTCTCATTTAAACCTTGATTTTAACTAGATTTTTACTGTAATTTTTCTTCTTGCGTTACACATTTTGAATCTACTTGTCAAAAACGGTACTTGTTGCTCAAACAGTAAAGCACAGCAGGGGCCGGTTTCACAAAGATAGACTTTGACTATGGCTTAGATATAGTAGATAGTCAGACTTCGGATAGACATCTAAATCAGACCGTTGCACAAAGCACTTAAGACTCTGACAATCTTAAGTAGGACTACACTGCAATGCATTCTGGGTAAAATAAGACACTTTTCAAAACAAAAAACATGGTGGATCGAGTAAGCGCATTCAGCCGCTCAGTGCAGTTTACCCCAGCGGAACATATGTGTTTGTTGGAGGAGTATAACAGTTACAAGGACATTTTACTTGGGACATTTAGCGGAGAATGTAGTAACAAGAAGAAATGTTTAAATTATGAGCCATTTTCCCTTTTCTTTTGGCTGTGTGTAATGTAACTGATTGTTACTGCTGGTTGCCAAGGTAAAAGAGTCTTAGACCTAAGTTAGCCTGGGGGGAAGGGGTCTAATTATTAGTTTTTGGTCTAAATTAAGTCAGTCTTTATTTTTGTGACTTGCATTAGACTAGACTATGAGCACATTTTAGACTCATCTAACACTATAGACCGGTCTAAGATAGCTTTGTGAAACCGGCCCCTGGGTTGATTCTCAGGCAATACATACAATGTTGAATGAATGCATTGTAAGTCACTTGGATAAAAGCATCTGCCAAATGCATTAAAATGGCAAGTTTGCTGATTTTTAACCAGGTTTATATTGTTACACTGTAGGTAGTATATTAAAACAATGTATTCTATTTCTCCGTGTTACCTGCACCCAGATATCCCAGTTTAATTGTCAGCAAAAGTCAGCCGGATGACGCAAAGCGCTGTCATTTTTGACAGTTTTTGTTAATTCCCCCTTTAAGGCGAGACACTTCAGGTGAATAGGGTAAAATTTCTAACTAGCAGATATCACCATGAAAGTTTCCCAGTTGATTACCTACATTAAGATGAGAAAAAAAATTATTACAAGTTTTCTGTAATTTAATGTTTAAATATGCAAATTAGGCATTATCTAATTAAATATGTGGTTATTTGCATACATTTTAAAAAACTAAATCTGAGTATTGGATAAAGCCAGGTTCAAAATTATTTTTTCATTGTGTTCACATATTAGATGGGCAAAAAATTACAGAGGGATTTATGGATATCTACTTTTGTTATCCTGTAAATCAGAATATACTGTCAATAGCCTTAACATTTATTTTCGCCATGTTTTTTGGAATAAAATGTTATATAAATCAGGCTAGGAATAATATATTTACAAATCCCTCTGTAAATGTCTTCATAATATAACTAGGTACAAGACTGGAGAGTGTGGTGTATATCGGTGCTACTGAAGTGGAGATTTCGGACTTGGAGAATGAGAGAAAAGTCATTTTGAGAAAACGGGCTTTAAAGATTTATCATCAGCCAATGAGATTGCGCATTCAGCCCTTTTACTTTGACGATTGGTTGCTGATAAAAAAGGAAATGGCCATATTTGGATCCGACAGCATTGTACAGGAGAGAGAGAGCTTTCTAACGGTGTGTGTGATGACAGGGAGCAGACAGAGATCGCGGAGCAGCGTGTTCATTAAGAACGCCAACTTTTGTTGAATTTATGAGAAATCTACAGACGCAAACAGACAAAGTGTAGTCAAATAAAGACCTAAATGTGTATTTCAGACTTTTTTTCACCACAAGTCTGAAAGAAGACATGTTATTGAAGACAAATATCCCAAAATCTCAAAATTGACCAGTAGAAAAAAAAAACGATGTTTTTGCCTGCCGTGTCTCACCTTAATGTAAATCTCTTGTCTATGCATCTGATGCATGTCATATCTGCTGCTAAACGAGGATCTGAATACAAGACAACAGCACATGACTTGTTTGGTTGTCGCTCTACAGTAAAGGCCAGTACATTGTGAGCGGTTCAGATGATGGGTCATTTTTCATCTGGAACAAAGAGACAACGAACCTGGTGCGGGTCTTACAGGGGGACGAGTCTATAGTGAACTGCCTCCAGCCGCACCCCAGCTACTGCTTCCTGGCCACCAGCGGCATCGACCCCGTAGTGCGGCTGTGGAACCCAAGACCAGAGGTACGAACCGACACATCAGTGGCGTGTTTCATTATGAGTGATGAATAAATTAATGCTAACAGTGACTGCATTTACATGCACCCTCATAATGCAACTATAATATTTTATAATGATAAATATTTCCAACATCGTGCAGCACTAATCTAATGCATCTTGAGGCGAGACAAAGAATGATAACGTTCAAAAGTTTGGGGTCAGTAAGAATTTTTATTTAATTTTTTGGGGAAATAAATAAAATAAATCAATACTTTTATTCATCAAGGATGAGTTAAACTGATCAAAAGTTACAGTAAAGACATTTATAATGTTAGACAATATTCTATTTTAAATAAATGCTGTTCTTTTGAACTTTCTATTCATCAAAGAATTTTGAAAAAAATGTGTACACAACAGTTCTCAACATTGATAATAAATGTTTCTTGAGCATCAAATCATCATATTAAAATGATTTCTGAAGGATCATGTGACACTGAAGACTGGAGTAATGATGCTGAACATTCAGCTTTGATCACAGGAATAAATTACAGTTTAAAATATATTAAAATAGAAAACAGTCATTTTAAAAAGTCCACAACATTACAGTTTTTTTTATTTATTGTTTTTTATCAAATAAATGCAGCCTTGGTGAGCAGAAGATACTTCTTTTAAAAACATTTAAAAAATCTTACTGACCCCAAACTGTTGAACGGTAGTGTACGTCAGACTGTGTTGATTGCACCAAAATTGACTTCCAAACTTCTTTTCTCTTCCGTCTCTCTGGCACGACCGACCGTCAGTCGGAGAATGAGAACTGTCGGGTGGTGGAGGACATGGAGAGCGCGGCCCAAGCCAACCAACGGCGCATGAATGCGGATCCGCTGGAGGTGATGCTGTTGAACATGGGCTACCGCATCACAGGCCTGAGCAGCCGAGGAGCCGAGGGCTCGGATGAGGACGACAGCTCAGAGGGCCAGGTTCAGTGCCGCTCTAGCTAGAACGCACCCGTCCCACATTTGAGAAGGCGGCAAAGCACCTTAGAAATTTACTTTGCAATTTCAGTTCTTCAACATGATGCTGAGTGAATGAATGTTTGCCGCTCCGCACTATGCAGAAGTTTTGGAGAAGTGGGAAACACAATCGCACAATCCAAGTGAAGTCAAAAGCACTTACAGATTAATGTCTGCAAAATCATTTTAAAACGCGCGCGCTAGAAGAGTGTTGGCACACCGTCAGATTAAAAGCTTGTTTTCCAAAGTCTCAAAGCGCTTGGGTCTTTCATATGTGGGGGCTTGCTATTGGACACTGTTGACCATGAAATTCTCATTTTGTTTCTTTTCCCAATGAACTTCATCATCTTTATGAGTGCCGGAGGACAGTAAAAATGAGTGTTATTATATGTTTATAGGTCTGCAGCACTTTCTTTTGGAATATATTCTGGAAAAATAAATGTTTATGTTCGACCCAGACTTGCATTGTGAAAGTTCATCAAGTCGTGGTTTGCTGGGACTGAAAATGTTTATTGTTGATGATGATGATGATGATGATGATGCTTATTGTCAGATATTTTGCAAGGATTTGTAATTATTATTTTTTTTTTACCTTTTTCTTCATCGGCACAAGCAGGACGTCTGACTGTTGGCCGTTGATGAACCCGAAAAGAGATGATAAAACAAGAATAAGAGACTTATCACAAAGATTATAACTTGCTATGAGAAGAAGAGATTTATCTGCAGTTAAAAGAAACATAATTGGGTCTATTTTGGGATATGTGTTTTTGTTTTTGTTTCACTGTGTTAATTTTCTTTTGGGATTTTAGTACAGTTTAGTGCAACATGTAAAAAAATAAATAACATTTATGTTGTTACTGTCATGTTCCTTGGTGGAGTTTTTCCCAAAAAGGAAAATATATTATTTGACTTAAACGTACTTTTGTTATCATCAGGCTTTTTAAAACACGGTAATAATGCGACGGAGACGCACTAGATCGCTCTCATTCTCAAACTCGGTCCTGGAGGGCCACTGTCCTGCACAGTTTAGCTCCAACCATGATCAAACACACCTGAGCAAGCTAATCAATGTCTTCAGGATCACTAGAAAAACTCACAGCTAGGTGTGTTTGATCAGGGTTGGAGCTAAACTGTGCAGGACAGTGGCCCTCCAGGATCGAGTTTGAGAGTCAGTGGAGCCGTCGACACTAGAAGCGCCAGACAAACACACTTGCACAGCTACTCCAGTCATGTCTCAAATAAAATTAATTTATTTACAGATATTATGTGTGATTTTATTAATTTACTTATTTACTGATTATTTACTCATGTCTCTGTCCTACTTCTGTGTGTAGCCCCGCCCCTTTTCAGCGCCGCGCTCGTTGTCTTTTGACTTCCGGTCATCACAACGATCTTGCGTATTTATGAATGAACGGCTCGTTTTAAAATGTTCCCGGTCGACTGACATTTGTTAAGACATCTGCTTTTAACAATACAATCCTCATGATAACTTTCGTTAACTTTACATTAGGTAAATCCACTTAAAAAGCTGATTACTCCTGGACAGCGATGCCATAGAGATATACAGAGCGACCGCAAAAACGGAAGTTCAAAGACAATATTCTAAAGATGGCGGCGCCCTCGTTTCTCTGGCGCATGAGGTCTATATTTAGGCCTACACATAAAATAACCCATGCAACTGATGGATTTAGGTTGGGAAATAACAGGAACGTTTTCATTTCACTAAGGATAAAGTGTAGTTTCTGATTGTTTATGATCACATGCAGCTTCCAGTGTACACGTGCCTCTCGTCTCGCTACTGATTGGATGCTCTGAATTGACGCAAATACACTCGCCGCCAAATCCCTGTGCGCTACTTTGATGAAGTTGTTACATTCACTTTTAGTCTCACAATTAGTCAAAGTCTGTTTTTTTGCTGAATTGTTTTTTCTCCTAAAGTATAATTAATTTCCTGTCATGTTGTGCCACAGACAGTGGAGAAAACACGTGTCCTCCAAAGGCCACCTGACCTACATACACTAATGAGGAAGGTGTAACGTGCATCTAGGCCAGATGGGTTGCAAGGCCATAGTTGTGTTCAGAATAGCATACTACTACTATATTGCCTATATATATTGAGTAGTATGTAAACTGTGACCTACTACATTTGCAACCTTCCATTGCAATTTTGATTCACTTACAAAAGTTTAAATTCCATTAGTTTTCTACATTAATTAACATGAACCAACGAGGAATTACGGTCAAATGTTGTATCTGTAAATGTTATTTAATGGACGTGAGCTGACAATGACCAGTTGTGTTTTTACCTGACATAAACAAAGATTAATACAACATTTAGCAAATGTATTGCTCATTGTTAGTTAATGTTAATTAATGCATGTTAACATGGTGTAACCATTAAAATATTTTTTTTTTACCCAAAATGATATGTATGTAGTAAGTTGTAGTAGTATGTAACACATTGCTGTAGTGTAAGAAATGTGTCTTGCTTTACTGGAATAATCTAGAACACATCCCATTCCCAAATCCCCTCATATATTGGCCAGTATCCTGTCAGGAAAATGCACTTGTGCTCCACTTTTTACACTGTGAGAATAGTACAGTAAACCGTGCCATTAATCATATGGCAACCCAGACGTCACGAATGCAATGATTGGAGAGTGTGTTTCTCCTTTAATACAAGCCACACCTGCTCTTATACTGCTGTGAAGCCCTGGGGTTTGTCTTTACACAGATTTGTACATGGGAAGAACTTATAAGACCTATTTTTAAGACAATATTTTTTGCACCGTGACTGTTAAGTGCATACACCCTAAACTCTCATTACTGTAATACTTTTTATTCCCAAGTTTTTTAAATTACATTTCCTCAGACATATGAAAGGTACTCCAACATTTACAAAATGAGACATGGTGTCTGAAACCATAATACTTTGTATCGTATTCTTACTCTGTAAAGCAAAACAAGAAAAAAAAAATGTAATCATGGTAGTATTTGTTGTACTAATTTTTCTTAATTTTTTTACACAAAAAAAATAACATATTGAGGCCTTTATGTATAATGCAAATATTGTATAATAAAATGTATTTCAACTTGGGTTACAATTATTTATGAATACCTTCATAATGTGTGTTAAAATGCATTACATCTTTTTCATAAATAATTGTAACCCAAGTTGAAATGCATATTATTATACAATATTTGCAGATTCCTCGTGGCATCTGAGATTGTGTTTTAAAGCATTATACTTTCTAAAGGCGTAACATAAGTATTATAATGTATTATAATTGTGGTTACAATTATTCATGAGATCATACAATGCATAAGGCATAATTAATGTATTAAAATATTTTTATAATGCAACAAATATGAAGGCTTTAAGTAAAGTGTTACTGAAAAAAACTATTATATTATATTATATTTTATTATAATATAGTATGTAATGTGATACATATTATTTATATATGATAATAATATTCTAACCTAATGAGAACCACTACGGCGCCAACGTCACGATGACGTCACCGCGCAGACTGTGATGGCGGATGTTCCCGAGATCGACACTATGAAACACTTCCACGGAGGTTTCGAGAAAATCGACAAAGAAATGAGCCGTTATCCGCACTGCATCGTCTGGACACCGATCCCGGTTCTGAGGTGAGTATCGACCGGAGATGTTCTGACGGATCACGTGCGGAAACACCAACACATACTGTGACAGTAAACGCGCCTGAGTCTGTCAATATTACTGTCAATATTACTGTCATATCGCCTCGACTGAGCTCCTATAATCCTCACACACACATCTATGGAACCCCATTTACAACACACACGAAACAAAATCATACGTTTGTACAAGTCAATCACATTCATGCTTCGTTTAATAAGTCGAAATTATTATGACATATACTAAATCAAAAGTATGACTTAAAAGTCGTATGACATTAAAAAGTGATTATGTCATGGAAGTCGAAATTCTGAAGTAAAAAGCCGTAATTATGACATAAAACAGACAACAAAATGACCTAAAATGTTATAGAAAGCACAATTTTAACTTTTTACTTCATAATTTCGACACATAAAAAGCCGTAATTATAAAAAAAATTCGACTCATAAAAAGCCGTAATAATGACATAAAACAGTCAAAAATATGACCTAAAATGTTATAGAAAGCACAATTTCGACTTTTTAAACTCAATTATTACTCGATATGTCATCATCTGGACTTTCAGTATCTCATTATGATTTAGTCTGTCATAAGTATGACATTAAAAAGTGTCATGGAAGTCGAAATTCTGAAGTAAAAAGCCGTAATTATGACATAAAACAGTCAATTAGTCTGTCATAATTATGGCATTTAAAAAGTCAAAATAATTAGTATGTCATAATTTCGACTTTTTGAATCATAATTATGACATTTTATGCTGCTAATCATGATTTACCATAGCACGATTTTCTTTTTTCTTATGTTGCGGAAATGGGCTTCCATTACTACATACGAAACATTGCAAAACATACTAAAAAGCTGCAAATATACACATGTCTGAGGAGGATTTCTGTGTTGATGTGGGTTTTATTGTGTCTCTTTAGCTGGTTTCTGCCATTCATCGGACACATGGGCATCTGCACATCCACCGGTGTGATCAGGGATTTTGCCGGTCCTTACTTCGTATCAGTGAGTTTATTTCTGATGATTGCGCTGACTTCAGCATGACTGCACTGATGCACTAACTACTTTCATTTATATTTTGATACAGGAGGACAACATGGCGTTTGGAAAACCAACAAAGTGAGTTTAAAACCCTAGTGAATGTGATAGAGAAGAATATCATCAGAATTATCGTCTGCACATATGAGACTTAAACATTGGAAAGATTTGGTCCTTACATCAAAAATATAATCGTTCAAACTAATTATACATTTCACCCTGTCAAACATTTCATTAAGAAATCTAAACTTTAAACAGGGCTTGACATTAACACCAGCCGACCCGCCAAATGCGGGCGTATTTCAGCGGTAGCGTGTAACGCAGTCACTCCTACTAGCCACTCTGGCAGGTTCAGTTTTATACATAATACAGTTTTCAATAGTGGTCTATTAAAAAGGCATCTGAAATAATAAACAATGTAGTGTTGTCAAAAATATAATTTTTTTGTTTTTAAATTTTTTAAGTGAACAGTTGGGAAAGAAAACGCATGCGTAACAGTATAATGGATCAGTGCATCATGGGCCGGTTTCACAAAGCTATTTTAGACCGGCCTATAGTGTTAGACGAGTCTATAATGTGCTCATAGACTAGTCTAATGCAAGTTAGACTGTTTCACAAAAATAAAGACTGACTTAATTTAGACCAAAAACTAGTAATTAGACCCCTTCCCCCCAGGCTAACTTAGGTCTAAGACTCTGTTACCTTGGCAACCAGCAGTAACAATCAGTTACATTACAAACAGCCAAAAGAAAAGGGAAAATGGCTCATAATTTAAACATTTCTTCTTGTTACTACATTCTCCGCTAAATGTCCCAAGTAAAATGTCCTTGTAACTGTTATACTCCTCCAACAAACACATATGTTCCACTGGGGTAAACTGCACTGAGCGGCTGAATGCGCTTACTCGATCCGCCATGTTTTTTGTTTTGAAAAGTGTCTTAATTTACCCAGAATGCATTGCAGTGTAGTCCTACTTAAGATAGTCAAGAGTCTTAAGTGCTTTGTGCAACGGTCTGATTTAGATGTCTATGTGAAGTCTGACTATCTACTATATCTAAGCCATAGTCAAAGTCTGTCTTTGTGAAACCGGCCCCTGGTCTTAAAGTGACAGCAGCCTAATATTCCTGCTGCCAAATTACGAGATAATATTAAAAATATCTATATGGTAGTTTTTCCCCATGGTATCAATCGTGGCCAGTGAAGATACTGAGTGGCTAGTAAAACCACTAGCGACAGTGGCTGGTGAGCAAACAAGTTAATGTTAAGCCCTGACTATAAACTATAATTGATACAAGATATTCATTTGGATCCATTTAAATTTTAAATGTGGGTTTAATGCTTGTTGTTTCAGGTACTGGAAGCTGGATAAGAATAAAGTGTACGGCGGTGGAGCAAACGCCTGGGATATGGCCGTGCACGAGGCGTCTGAGGAATACAAAACTAGAATGGTCAGATCTCTACTGTAATATTTTCTTTTGTCATTTGACATCTGATTTTATGGTGAAATGTGACCTGGAGTTATTGTCATGAGAGTCACCTATTTACACAATGCATATATTGTGAAATTTATATACATTCAATAATTAACCATATATTTTATTGTAATTTTAATATATTTATTAATAAGGCTTAAATATGACTTTTGTCTATTTTTATATTTTTTACAAAGAAAATAGAATAAAAATAATTATTATTATTATAATAAAATTGTATTTGTCTAATAAATCTATATATTTATTTATATGTTCTATTTTGATAGTCTTAACAAAAGTTTTGTTAAAAACCTTAATTTTGCAACCCAGTTATATTACACAAACATAGCGACTTCCTAATATCTCTGTCTTTAACTGGCATTATTTTCTGTTTGGCTTGTTTGTGACGTCCTCACCCGCATTGCAGCACAATCTGTGTTGTGATAACTGCCACTCTCACGTGGCCATGGCTCTGAACCTCATGCGCTACGACAACTGCTCCTCGTGGAACATGGTCAAACTCTGCTTACTGTCCTTCATCCACAGCAAACACGTCAGGTGAGATGCCGGGTCAGCGGGAAATGTAAATCTATTTTCTACATGCATGTTATTGATCTTATCGTGGATGATTTAGGGCCCTATAAAATCCGTTTTATTTTTTCCCAAATTTCCGTTTTATTTTTTCCCAAATTCCATTTTTTCCGTTTTAATTTTTGGGAATTCCGTTTTTTATTTATTTATTTTTTTACCCTTTACTGTTATTTTAGTTGTAAAAAGAGTGTGCTTTTAAATGTTAATGATTAAAATGTACACAAATAAAATAGGAATGACCTTAAATTTATTGAGGTAACAAACATCACATTTACATTTACATTTAGTCATTTAGCAGACGCCTTTATCCAAAGCGACTTACAAATTAGGACAAAAATTCAGCGAGTCATCATAAAGAGGCAAAAACAACAACAACGCAAGAAGTGCTCAAAATACGAAGTTCAGGTATTATTCAGAGTAGCATAAGCCTGATAAGTGATGTTTCAAAGGGAAAGGATTTTTTTTATTTTTTATAAGGTTAAGTGCTCACGGAAGAGATGGGTTTTCAGCTGTCTTTTGAATGTTGTCAGGGATTCTGCATTCCGGATGAGGGTGGGGAGAGCGTTCCACCAGCATGGAACTGTGAATGAGAATGTTCTGGAAAGTGATTTTGTGGCTTTCTGTGATGGAACCACGAGACGTCGCTCGTTGACCGATCGTAGGTGTCTGGTAGGGATGTAGACTCGTAGGAGTGAGTGAAAGTAGGAGGGAGCTGAGCCTGTGATAGTTCTGTAAGCAAGCGTCAGTGCCTTGAACTTGATGCGAGCAGCGAGAGGTAGCCAGTGCAGAGAGGTGAACAGAGGAGTGACGTGGGCCCTCTTGGGCTCGTTGAAGACAAGACGAGCTGCAGCATTCTGGATCATCTGTAGGGGTTTGGTCGCACATGCTGGAAGTCCAGCCAGAAGAGCATTGCAGTAGTCAAGCCTAGAGATGACCAGGGCCTGGACGATAAGTTGCGTTGCATGCTCAGTTAGGAAAGGCCTGATCTTCCTGATGTTGTGCAGTGCAAACCTGCATGATCGAGCTGTCTTTGAAATGTGATCTGTGAAGGTCAGCTGGTCATCAAACGTTACTCCAAGATTTCTGACCGATCTTGATGGGGTGATAAATGATGACTCTAGCTGGATGGTGAAGTCGTGCTGTAGAGACGGATTGGCAGGGAGGACGAGAAGCTCAGTCTTTGCCAGGTTGAGCTGCAGGTGATGTTCCTTCATCCATGTGGAGATGTCCGCCAGACAGCTTGAGACCCGTGCAGCTACTGTGGGATCATCTGGTTGAAATGAGAGGAAGAGCTGCGTGTCATCTAATATGACACGCAGGACAAATCGACATCATGTAGTATATGTCCATTTACAGGACAAATACTACATGATGCATCATAACACTGCACTCTAAGAACTTCAAGTAACAACACAATATTAATGGTTATGAGCTTTAAACTGTCCAGTAAAATAAATTATATTAGTTTATATAAGTTTAAATAAAAGTGCTCCATTAGCTTTTTCTTTCAAGTAAAAAAAAAATTATAATATTAGTAATTATACATAAAGTACTTATAAGAATCATCTTTTCCATACAGTACATTAAAGTGCATCAAAAACAAGGCAAAATACAGCAAGTACTCCTTGAGTTATGAAATTAAAGTTGACTTTGTCATCATGTAACAGCCAAGTTGAATGCATCAGCAGTAATGCCCGTCTGTAGGGACGTGCTAGTGTTATCATTGTACTTCTCCTTGTTCTTCACATGGCTTTTGGATAACAGGTGGTCAGTGCATGTATTTTTGCGCTTCCAGTCAACGGAATGTTGACAAAACTTACAAAAGAAGTGACACATAAAAGTCACGTGGGAACTGCTCGGCTCGGTACTGAGAGCTTAGCGTAGAGTTTCTTAACTTTTTCGCAGACGAAAGCAGAGCTGTGGAGAGCCGCTTCGCCATGCTTTCATTGTTTTGAAGGGGGAGGGGGAGCTGAAATGACGGGAGGGGTTGTGTCGCCCAGATTTACTTCCCCCGGTCTGCATTTTCCCCAGACATCTTCTCCCACACAAAAACAGAATTTCATTCCAAATATGTAAAATTCCGCGAAATTCCGCGTTAATTTGGCAATTCCGTGATCGCGGAAATTATAGGGCCCTAATGATTCATCCGTTTGTTTGGGTTTTTTTTACCCTGGAAATGTTTAATCAGAACATCATAACTAGATCTTCCAGTGAAAGGACAGACTTCTCTCTATTGGCGTATGCTGGTCTTCTCCAATCATTTAGTCCGCTTAAACTCCGCCCCTTTTTTACAATCCACTGCAAGCTCGCATTCAGATCTGCCTGCACTTTTGAGTGCCACGCCCACATTTCTACATCCAATCAATGACCAATGCCTACATCACAATACAGAAGAAAAGATCTGTCGCTATTCCCGGTTTATCACAACTTTCATTTATATAATGGTAAAAAATATACATTGTCTAATTATTATTTTATTCCAGACAAAAGTGAGTGACTAACGCTTCTGAAAAGATTAGCTGTGCTATTTAAAACAGCGTTGTACTTATGAAGAGATGCTGGTGAGATTATAATGGCTGTTCTAAAAGCTTATGAAACATACATTAATCCTTATTAAAGTTACACAAGTTATTCAGTGTAGAGCAGTGAGTGATTTTTCTTTGTCTTTTGTTGTTTGATTAACATTAAAAAACACAGACTGCAGCAGGAATATTAGGCTGCTGTCACTTTAAGAGCAAATGCATGGACTCAATAGACTGAAACACATTCATTTTCTTGCTCAACTGTTTGTTCATTTAAGGCGAGACACTACAGGTGAATAGGGTAACAATTTTAACTAGCAGATATCACCATGAAGCTTTCCCAGTTGATTACCTATATTAAGATGAGAAAAAAAATTATTACAAGTTTTCTGTAATTTAATGTTTAAATATGCAAATTAGGCAATATCTAATTAAATATGCACTAATTTGCATATATTTTAAAAAAAGAAATCTGAGTATTGGATAGAGCCAGGTTAAAAAAAAATGTTTCATTGTGTTCACATATTAGATGAGGAAAAAATTACAGAGGGATTTATGGATATCTACTTTTGCTATCCTGTAAATCAGAATATACTGTCAATAGCCTTAAAAAAAAAGATTTTCGCCATGTTTTTTGGAATAAAATGTTATATAAATCAGGCTAGGAATAATATATTTACAAATCCCTCTGTAAATGTCTTCATAATATAACTAGGTACAAGACTGGAAGGTTTGGTGTATATCGGTGCTACTGAAGTGGAGATTTCGGACTTGGAGAATGAGAGAAAAGTCATTTTGAGAAAATGGGCTTTATTTAGATTTATCATCAGCCAATGAGATTGCGCATTCAGCCCTTTTACTTTCACGATTGGTTGCTGATAAAAAGAAAATGACCATATTTGGATCCGACAGCATTGTACAGGAGAGAGAGAGCTTTCTAGCGGTGTGTGTGATGACAGGGAGCAGACAGAGATCGTGGAGCAGTGTGTTGATTACGCTAACTTTTGTTGAATTTATGAGAAATCTACAGACGCAAACAGACAAAGTGTAGTAAAATAAAGACCTAAATGTGTATTTCAGACTTTTTTTCACCACAAGTCTGAAAGAAGACATGTTATTGAAGACAAATATCCCAAAATCTCAAAATTGACCAGTAAAAAAAAAAAACGATGTTTTTGCCTGCCGTGTCTCGCCTTAAAACATAACTGACTATATATATGAGGATGCTTGCCAAGAAGACAGGCATTTTGACATAATTTAGTTTGAACATGTCTGTTCAAGCGCAAGAAGACATGAACGAGAGCTCAATTCAGTATCGCACGCTGTCTGAGGCACAGCTTTCTGAGCGCGCACTACAGATGTTTAAACTTTCGAGTGACGAATTGAGTTGCTTTTAGCGTCTTCTTGCGCTTGAATATTTAAATTAGCTGCAGGCAAGGCTTAAATATTGTGGCGATGCAGCACTGGCCAATCAACAGTCACGAGTATCATTTCACGTTCATGTTCTCACAATATTGCATTGTTAGAATTCATTCAAATGTTACCGGCCAACTGGCAATTGACACTATCTACTAATATAATATACTCTAATATACTCTATACTAATACTCTATACAAATATACTCACTAACGTCAGTTTTTACTCGCATTTGGCACTTGCTGAGTGTTAAATTTAGGCCATGGTGCGATACACAAGAAGTAAATTGCACTTCTAAAACAAAACTGCATGGGACACACAATTGATTGTGATAGTTTGATGTTAGCATGCTTTTAAGTTAAATATACTCAAACATATTACTCATGTAAACGCAATGAATTCCCACAGTGCATCTGCAGTGTTGGGTTTGATTGTTTCAGTAAATTCTGATTGCCTTCTCTGTGAAGGATCTATGCAATGCAATACTGCCTTAGAGTTTAGAAGTCAGTGTGTCCTTACCTTTGACTGAATGATTTATCGCGGTCGGCCACCGTGTTTCCCCTTATATGTCACCAGTCTTCCACCTGGGACTCTTGTGTTGTGATGTAGAGGACACCAGGACACACAAAATAAGGGTTTCTGGGGGAGAGAGAGGTGGATTGTGAGCTTCTGCGTGAGACTATTCTCAAAAATGTAAATTCTGCCATTGTTTTCTCACCCTCGTGTCACGCTTTGACATTCTGCCTTAGATATGGATTTGGAATGACATGAGGGAGAGTAAATTATGACATTATTTAAATTTTTGGTTAAACTAAACCCTCTTATGCTGTGTTAGGCCTGTCACGATAACTAATTTTGCTGGACGATAAATTGTCCAAGAAATTATTGCGATAAACGATAATATTGTCGTTCTGAGACCATTTTCATCTAATATAATGATAATGGCATAATAATGCAGGTATACCTTTTCAAAGATCTATACACTTTTATTTCTAAAGAATATTAAACATTGAAAACGGAAAAACATTTTAAATATCCACAAAAAATGAACAAAACAACCAAAAACAATAAAAGCAATGGACTCTCAGTGTCTGTTAACAGAAAAATTCACTTGAATAAATACCACAAACAATAAATAAAATGGATGTAAACAAAATTGCACTTCAAAAAATATTAAACATTAGGCTCAGACATAAATAGTGATACATTCTATAACAGGCAAAACTGCCGGTTAGGACCTTTGCAAACAATAATAAAAAAAAAAGCCTCAACAGGCCATATCACACCATTTTGCACTGTCCTCCTGTTACTCGACTAAATGCCCGAGTGATTGTGTAACTTACTGTCGGGAAGACGGAGACGCACTTTATTGAGTGTATATGCTACGCACTGAAAATCAAAATACTTGGTTAGGATTAGGGGTGAGGAGTGCGTGCGTATTACACGCCATAAAGTGCGTATCATATGCTCGCAAAAACTATTTTTGCCGTATAAATGGCACGAGAAATAACATTCGTGGTATAGATACGCATTTTCATGAGATCGGGGGCGCTGTCGCGTATGGCTTTTAAACCAATTCCATCTTTTTCTCTTTTTTCCCTCCAACTCACAACTAGCGTCTTCTCTCTCTCCCGGCAGTCGCCGCAAGCAGTCCCGTTTTCCCATACAAAGACCATGTGACTGACAAGCGCCGCGGCGCCGCCTCCCCACACAAAGACCATGCAACTGACAAAAGGGTTATCACACTCCTCCTATACGCTAAGGAACCGAGAGTGGTCATCCAGTCTCTTTGGTAGAGAGAGAGAGAGACGAGGAAAGCAAGCAAGCATGCAAATGGAATTATCGCGGCCGGAAAAATGATCGAGCTTATTTTTTTTTATTGTGCGATTTAATCGATTTATTGACTATCGCGACAGGCCTATGCTGTGCTTCTCTAAAAGGGTGATGTTTTTATCTACATGAGTCAAGTCACCTTTGTACAATACAGATTTTTAAGCAGCTTCACAGTGATAAACAGGAAAATAACCTTTAACCTTTAATAACCATAACTCATATTCTGCTGTAAAGCAGCTCTACAGAAGAAGTGATATTTTTCAGCTTAATTCAGTTCAATGTCGATTCAATTCAGTTCAATATTGATGTTGAAAGGTTCGTCAATTATAAAAGTCAATTCAGCTACTGTATAAAGCAGCTCAACAGAACACAATAGTGTCATTATTCAGATGAATTCAGTTCAAATTCGATAGTTTCAGTGCAGTCAAATTGACAATATTGCTGAATATTAAGTGCATTTTAATATTAAGTGTCTTTAAAATCAAGCCATGATGCTAAAATGGCTCGTTTGAAGGTCTCTGTTCCTTGTTGTCCTGTAGCTTTGTGGGGTTCCTGAAGACCTGGCTGCCTTTCCTGATGATTTGTGGGGTCATAGTCACCATCGCCCTTGCTGTCAACCTGCGATGACGGAGGCTGGATGACAGGAGCATCAAACACGGAGAGAGATGTTGACCTCAGGATCATTATGAGCCACGGCTACAAGAAGCAAATCTGAACTTTAATCATGCGTCTGTACAACATTACATTGCTTCTGTTCGGAGATTCAGTCTGGCCGGTCGGGAATACAGAGACCTCTTTTGCATCTAGTGACACGCATTAGTGACATTGTAAATAAGTGAATTACAGGGACCTTTTCCATTACTGCTTACATAAGCTTTTGCATTTGATATATTTGTAAGATAATCACATACACGGATGGGTCTAAATGAAACTAGACGACAATTTCCCGTCAATAGTGTTGTGAAAAGAGACTCTACAGCCTATAATGAGGAAGGTTATTAGGATTAAGATCATATGACTTCTCGTAATTTTATTTTGCCTCATTCATATTGGAATTTTGTGGTGCATCAAAAATATGCACATTTTCATCAGTTATTTTAAGTGATTCGGGATGTTTACATTATTTTATTCTAATGGAAGTTTGTATATTTGGTTCATTCCTTATGCTTTTTTTTAATGTTTTCATTTATATTATATGACCAAATACAAATGTAAATCCATAATGTTTGTCCTCGTTTTTATACAATGACCTCAAAAGGTATTTTGAAACTTAAGATACACTTATCAAAATATAAAGGTAAGGGTCAATTGTTGTAAAGAAAGAGAGCAAGTACATGTTTGCTAAAAATGTCCAAACAATACATCTAGTGCTGGATCTTTTCTCGTCAATTTAGGGTCATTTGTCTTCATGATGATTAAAGTGTTTTTACTGAAGTAATTTCTTCTCAAATAGGGGACTCACAGGTGTAGAGAATCACATGAACTCTTAGCATGATCCACAAACCACAAACAAACACTGTCTTCATCTTCAGCACTATCTATTATTTAAGCATTTCAAAGTCAACAAACTTTTTTTCTTTCAAATGTTTTGGGTGTGCATCTGCTATTTATTTCGGGAATTTAATGTATGACAAAGGACAGAAAGAAATCAGTGCAATTAATTTACATAATCAGAAAGAAAACACTGCTCTACAAATGTTCTTTATGGTCACAGTACATATACTATTCTCAGTACTCTGAATGGATGGATGTGTAGAGTATACGCAGCTCCACCCACCCATATAGCCACGATCAGGAGGTGTTTCAGGGTAAGTAATGAGTTAGTAATGATCTCCTAGACTAGAGTGAGGGGGACAGTCAGTCCTGTGTGTGTGTGTGTGTGTGTGTGTGTGTGTGTGTGTGTGTGTGTGTGTGTGTGTGTGTGTGTGTGTGTGTGTGTGTGTGTGTGTGTGTGTGTGTGTGTGTGTGTGTGTGTGTGTGTGTGTGTTGTTGTACTACAGCATGTGCACTTACACTGAAGAGCGCAGCGCGTGCAGTCGGTGATCAGATGCTCCGGTCTGCGAGTGTGAGAGTTTGGATGATGCTGACGCTTGTCTGCGCGATGCTGTGCGTCTCCTCATCCGTCGCGTTGTGTCCTTCGCGCTGCGAGTGTTCTGATGTTGAACATACGGTGCGCTGCGCGTCAGCCGCGCTGTTCCGCGTCCCCGCGGCGATCCCGAGCGACACGATCAGCCTGATCATCACTGGAAACACGATTCACAGACTCGAGCACAGCGCGTTCAACGCACTGCAGAACGTCACACACCTGAACCTGAGGAATAATGGGTAAGAAACTAGATGGTCAGTAAATATCTATCTATCTATCTATCTATCTATCTATCTATCTATCTATCTATCTATCTATCTATCTATCTATCTGTCTGTCTGTCTGTCTGTCTGTCTGTGTATCTATCTGTCTGTCTGTCTGTCTGTGTATCTATCTGTCTTTCTGTCTGTCTGTCTGTCTGTCTGTCTATCTATCTGTCTGTCTGTCTATATCTGTCTGTCTGTCTATCTATCTGTCTGTCTGTCTATCTATCTTTCTGTCTATCTGTGTATCTATCTGTCTGTCTGTCTGTCTGTGTATCTATCTGTCTTTTTGTCTGTCTGTCTGTCTGTCTGTCTATCTATCTGTCTGTCTGTCTATATCTGTCTGTCTGTCTATCTATCTGTCTGTCTGTCTATCTATCTTTCTGTCTATCTGTGTATCTATCTGTCTGTCTGTCTATCTATCTATCTGTCTGTCTATCTATCTATCTATCTATCTGTCTGTCTGTGTATCTATCTATCTGTCTGTCTGTCTATCTGTCTGTGTATCTATCTGTCTGTCTATCTATCTATCTGTCTGTCTGTCTGTCTGTCTATCTGTCTATCTATCTGTCTGTCTATCTATATATATATATATATATATTCTGTCTGTTTCTATCTATCTATCTATCTATCTATTATCTACCTATTATCTATTCTGAAAGTAATATAGATTTAGTCGTGCTCTTTCATTTTTGTACATTCCACCATTTAGAATCCTCTAAAAAAAATCCATTAAAAAACTTTTTCCATTCTTTGCCAGCATTATGGAGGTCGGCTCACATGCGTTCTCCTCGCTACACATGCTGCGTTCCCTAATCCTGAACAACAACCCGCTGGTGCTCATCCACCCAGAGGCGTTCTCCGTGCCCGGAAGCCCCCTGCAGGAGCTCAGCCTCCGCTCGTCCCTCTACAACTACACATCTCTGACTGACCTCATCACTGCCCTGCGCTGGGGCGAGCTCACAAATCTGCTGCGCCTCGACCTGTCGGACAACCGCCTCGTCTTCTTACCCCCGGGGATGTTCTCTCCTCTGCCAAACCTGCAGAATCTCCATCTGAACAACAACTCTCTGGTGGCCGTCTACAACGGCACTTTCTCCGGTATCGAACAACTTTTGGAGCTGGACTTGAGCAGAAATGCATTCAGAACTATCAGCGACGAGGGTCTTCACGAGTTGGAGCGACTCGGTCGGGTCCGTCTGATGTTGGGTCAGAATCCTTACGTGTGCACGTGTGAAGCGCAAGAGTTTGCGAACTGGCTAAACGGTTCAAAGGTCAGGGTGGGCGACGCAGACAGGCTGTCTTGCGAATACCCCGCGGCGCTGCGTGAAGCGTCTTTGCGGGTTCTCACTGCACAGGCATTGGGGTGTTATGGCAAACCGCACGAAGACATTACAGACTTGTCCCTACATACTTCCTACGTGTTCCTAGGATTAGTGCTGGGATTCGTCGGCATGGTCTTTCTATTCGTCGTCTACCTCAACAGAAAGGGCATCAAGAAATGGATCACAGACATACACGAAGCATGCCAAAATGTGCTGGAGGGGTATCATTATCGGTACGAAATTGACTCTGACCCACGACTGGGGCATGTCCCAAACATTCGGCAGGGTCAGCCTCGGATGGACCCACATTTGGGGCACATCCCTTCTGACTCCCGTATCACACAGATTCCATCGGATGTGGCGCTATAACTGGACTGCACAATTAACCCATTTTTAATAGAAATATATTTCAGTCTGTAGCAATTTTCTAAATAGACCAAATCAAGGAAAATCATGTCATTGAGACTAGTGGTCAGCACATACCATTAACTAGAGAGATGGATGGCTGATGGCTTATGTAGGCTAATTCCCATATATGCATGATGTATAGGCTAATACAATATACATTAGATTGGACAACATCCACCAGTGCAATACGAGTCAATGCAATGTTTGGTCTGTTTTCCACAAGGAGAAATTGTAAAGCATATACTTTATCTTTATTTTAACCCTACATCTGGTCACCGTGATTTTGCCAAGTAAGACATGTACTTTGTTAATCCTGGGACAACATCCCTGTCTGAAAATACAGTCTTAACTCTATCCCTACCTCTTAACTTAACCCTACCCATAACTTACCCGTAAAAAAAAAAAAATAAGAGGGAAATGATAGGTGAATAACACTTGACATAAACTGTAAACTTGTCCTTCAAATCTGATTGGTTGATTGGAATGTTGTTCCAGGATCGACAAAGATGTCGATCCAGAAACATGTTGTACTTGGTGAAATCACGTTCACCATGTACATGCTGGAATTATACTATTTTTAAAAAATATTTACTAAGATATCTGAAAAAATGAATTGATGAGCTCAAAACATCGAACTTTCTGGGGTTTATAAAAGGAGATCTGACGACGACGCACTGAATGACTTCTCATGTGCATCTAACCCTATCTGACTGAATTATACTCTCCATTATATTTCATAACCTATTCAGCAGATTGAAACGCTGCTCTCCATCACATTAGTTGGTGCGGCCCACAGCATTCCCTGCTACCGATTGTGTCCTCAATATTTCGCTACGGTTGAGGAAAGGAGGGAAATGAAGGGGTGTATTGGGGGAAATGGGGCACAATGAAGGATTTGGAGTCTAATGTTCCCTGCGAGCACATAGTGAATCTCTCCGTGTGCATGTGTGCTTGCTAGAGCCTGGAACTAATGACTGCAATTGATCAAGACCAGACAGCCCATATTAATCTGTGTCGGCACTTTTGGCAAAGCAAAGGACACTTCTGGTGTGTGTGCATACACAGTTATGTAGCATAACATTAAAACGCTGTCCACTCAAAGGAAACTAAAATGTTTATGTTGCTATGTGAAGCAGTGTCAATGAATCTGTAGTGTAGGAATTTTTTTTTGAGCATTTATTTATATGCATCATTCCACAGAAAATATTTATTCTCATAAATGTACATTTTGTTTGGAGTTCCCTCTGCTTTTCACCCATGAATTTCCATGACATTTTCAGTTACTCATGAGTATTTTATAATGATTTTTTAACAATCATCTTCTCAAGAGGAAATACTTCACACTGAGCATAACCAGAAACTCAAGATTTCTATTTGTTTCAAGACTTTTTTAGATTTGGGAATTTCAGTATTTCAGATTTTCAATGACTCATTTCATTCAGGACCTGTTTCAATCCTCAGGAACACATTTTCTATTTCTTTTCAAATATTGTTGAAATTGCATATATATTTTTTATTTTAATAGACTGTTACTCATATTTAACATCTAGATGAGCAATGCATGTCCCTTATGCAAATACAAATAATGCATATTAGATCAAGAGAACTTTTTAGAAATTGACCTGTTACAAATGTATTTTTGAGTTTGGTGCATGACAAATACCTCAGATTTCTTTATTTGGAGCTGTAGTCAAGAATGAATGACACTTGTAATATCATGAAGTGAACGTCTGAATTAATTTTCTCTTATAAGAACATACACAAACTAACCAAGAACATACGTTTTCCACACTGTACTGTATAAACGCCTACAATATTATAGTCAGGTTTATACTTGATTAAAAGGAAAGCAAAAGTCAAGGAACAAAAGGTATTTAGGGGAGGTTTACATCCGTTTAAAGGCCTGACGTCACTGCTTACCTGTAAGTGGGCGTTGGATTTACCTGTAGCCGCAGGTAAAATACGGCACGGCGGGGCGAAGGAACGAATCTTACCGATCAAAGCTTTAGTATGACCAGAATCTGAAAGCGCGTGTTGCGCGACGAAATCGAAACGTTTGACCCATTTTTAGTCAATGAATCAAAACAAAGCTCGCTGAAGTGGAAGTTTTAAGGAGTCAAAGGGAACATATTTCACACTCGGCTACTTCCGCGATCTTGAACGACTAGAAGTTGCGTTCAAAACAATTGAGGATTTCATCCGAGCCTATGCGGTAAGTGTCTGACACTTTGACAAACATCTGCTCTGCGAACGACGCGAAGCGACTCACTAGAACGCTCGCAATCAATGGAACCTGGTGGACGCGTTCTAGTTTGACGCTCGCAGTGGATGTAAAGTACATATCAAATGATAATAATAAGCCATACATATTTCTGTGAAGTTGATAACTATTGTTATTTTACTTGCCATGGCATACGAGAACAGTTAGAGACACTGAAGACTAAACAATGAAGCACTGAATATTGTACTTGACAGACAAACTGCATTTTGCCAAGTACATATATTCCATCTGTTAAAATACTCCAAATAATAAAGTGTTTGTGATGGCCAGAGCATATACTTACAGGCCTGCTTTACATCCGACTCAACTCTTATGTTCACTGATAATGGCCAGAAGCGAATAAGCAGACATTTCTATACATTCCATTCCCACTTTATAGATCATCCGTCAAAGGTTAATGGCAAATGACAATACTTATCATCTATATCTGGAATTTTTTTTTAACTGGCATGTTGCTTTCTGAGAATCCGTGACCATGTTCATAAAAAACACATCACTCTTGATGAAAGAACGCAAACCTCAAGGCAAACACTGACTATGAAAGGTGAAGTCACAAGGGAGTGTATTTAAAAACACATGTTAAAATGAATAACTTGATTATCGAGTAATTCCTGCCCACCAAAGAAAACCCTCTTTTCTAAATGTAAACATGCTAAACAAGAGCTACATAAGATGTAGCGCACGATTAGCTTCTTTTTTTTTTTCATGTGTAACCTTAATATCTTGATATGGTTGCGCTGATATAACAGCTCTGAACCATGTTCACATTTTCCAGGCTTGTATTAATAAACAACCATTCTATGGTATCCAGATACAGATCAGTTTGCCGTTCACATGTTTGGAATGCCGTTTAACTCTTAGTTGTAGACACAGACACATAGGCTACGCATAGACACAGTATGAACATGTAGTTTGACGCATATGGCCAATCGTATATTTTTCAATATAATTTAGAAAGTATTTTCTTTCATTATTTGATTTCACCATTGCACGGTTGTTGAATTTCTGTTATATCTCCAGGGTTGAGGAAGTAAAATTGTGCAATGAACAAAATGAAGAGTTCAAGGCCTGTTTAACACTTTTATGTTTAATGTTTATGTATTATTGACTTAATAACATTTGTCATGTTCCTTTGAAGTCATTGTTTACAGTGATTTTTTTGTTGTTGTTGTCGTTTCTGCTTTGAACATATCTTTCAAATACTGTATAAAGAGGCTTGTTTCACATATCTTTCATCTAAAGAGAGTAACTGCAACATCATACACAATTATTCATTTGTTCAGCCATAAATATAAAAAAAATGGTTAGGCTATTAAAAACCTGATTGAGAACTACAAACTTAATGGTCATGAAATGTACTTCAGGTGAGGAGAAAGACCACATTAATATAGAAGTCGTAATTAAATGGGCAAATCTGAAAATGTCGTAACTCTGAAGTGCTTAAATTGCCTGGATTCAAATCGATTTTCTGATTAATAAGTGCGTTTTTTTTTGTTTTGTTTTTTTAATGGCAAAAGATGTTGATAATGCTGCATTTTAATCATGCATGCAATATTCAGCAAAAATGGGCTCAGCTCATCTTTACATGCATGAGTATGATTGAGCTGCGCTGTTTATGTGTGCGGTGTGAATTCTGCAAACCTGATAATATTGGCTCTTTTTTAAGTGAGATGTTTGAAACATGCCTAAGAATCAATGTTTTGTGAACTCTCTCTCAGCTCTGATAAATCTTGATGCATTAATGTCCACATTCCTGCAGGTCCTGAATGTGGTGAGTTATGCCTGGCCACAGCACAGGAACACATCACAAAACACGTCCTCATAGCTCAAGCCGTTCTAGGGCTGATGGCTACAGGCAAAACCGCACATACTCCAGGGACAGCAGCACGAGTCAAGAGACCTGCAAGGAGAACTACAGCGAGCAACCTCGTAGCATAGACTCGCAGTTCACACGTAAAACCCATCCACACTACGCCAATGGACGAGGCTCGGAAACCCTGGGCTTTATACCAGGATCTGCAGACTCTCCTCAGGGTGCTCAAGCCTGTGGCTCGTGTGCCTCCCTCGGCTGGAGTGGTTGCAAAGCGCTGCTGTGCTGCATTCTCACCTGTGGGCTTTATGGGTCACGCAAACCTTGCTTGCCAGCCAATGAGAGCTCCACTGACAACCCTTTAAAACCTGAGCCAGAACCCAGGAAGCCCAATGGATTGGCGTTGACCAACCCCACGTGTGGTGTAACCTTTGAGCCCAGCAAGCCGAAGCAGCTACCAAGCTCTGGTAGCTTCAGGTATGGTGACGTCTACCTTGCTGGCAAGAAGGTGGAGTACCCTGCCAACTCAGAGGCGCATCCACGACGGACCAGGACGGCTGGGAAGGGTGACAACCAGCGGCCTATCAGTAATACCAGTATCTACTCCCGAGAGGATTTGGATCTAGATGACCTGGATGATGGCGGCACTGATATCGACTCGCTAATCACTAAGAAGCTTCTAGAACTTTAT
This sequence comes from Leuciscus idus, assembly GCA_021554675.1. Taxonomy (NCBI): domain Eukaryota; kingdom Metazoa; phylum Chordata; class Actinopteri; order Cypriniformes; family Leuciscidae; genus Leuciscus; species Leuciscus idus. Next base: position 30,593,728 of record CM038635.1, on the reverse strand, counting down.
AAAATGCACCAGATTGAGCAGCTGGCGAAATGCACGTCTGATGTGTCCTTCTCTCGTAAAACCAATGAGATCAGCGATCTGATCAACAGCATTGCTCAGGACTACAACTTGGAGGAGCAGGAAGCGGAGTGTCGGCTTGTGCACGGTGTCATACGCATCAGCACCCGCAACAAGTCCTCAAAAGGTTACAAAAGCAAAGACTATAAATCGCATGATGCAATGCAGCATACTAACGGGAGGAGGGATGGGACGCTGCCCGACAGTGGGAATGAGACCATGACCTTTACGTTTAGTGATGGTGAGTGATGGTAGTTCTGTTTGTAAGAGTGTCAGTAGGGAATGATGATGTTTGAATGTCTTTTGATGATATTTGTCTTTCCCTGCAGGGGATCCCGAGGTGCTAGTGTCAGAGTTGACACCGTCGGATGAGCTTGCCCGAAATATGAGAGGCCCCAGCGGGAAAAGTAAGTGTCAACATTCTTCGTTCTCCTTCATTTCTGTTCTAGTGCATTTTGGGCCAATTTCTGTACATTTCTGTTCTAGTCCATGTTGAGGCCAATTCACGTCGCACAGATACCGACCGACACATTTAGCTTGTTTTGTCGGATCAATGTGTAACCCATGTCGGTGTCTGTTTCCATTTGTTGGTGCTTTTATTATTTGTTGCCAATTGAACATGTTGAATCAGTATTTTTTGGGTCTTGGAAAAGTCTGAAAAGTGACACTGTAATCTGGTGACTGTCGCCATTGGTAGGCGACGTTGAATTAGCCTTTAGATGGCTTGATGTGAAAAGATAATTTACTCCCAACCCATTGTTGCCATGTCAATCCTGCGTTGGGATATGAACATGGTGCAATTGCACCCCAAGGATGGGGTATTCTTTTCTCAATGCCCTATTGTAATGGTTACATTTCTAAATGTCTCTCATTCTCTACTTTCAAATGGGCATTCCTGCTTTTTGATCTTCACCCCTCCCCCGCCAAAGAATAATGTCCTCACCCACCCATCCATTCTCCATAAACTGTAGTTGCTGAGCCTAAAGCTTTTGACCGTGAACACTGAAGCTTCTCACCTCATTTTACCAAAGTTCTTGAGGGGTCTTATCTCGCCTCCAAGCAGTTTATCCAGTATTCCTCCATATCGAATCACATCTACCATTCCACACAATAATGGTGGTGCTCTCTTTCTGTAACATGTCTAGGGGTCTCACTTTTCTGCGGAATCGTTGCACTATGGAATCTTTTCTATGCAAAAGATGTGTAAAAAATAAAAAAGTGTGGTGTCTCTTTACAAACTATACAAAACTATGTATTGAAAAATGTTTTTTCTTTAAAATTGTAATTCAGTTCTATTGATTATTGAGAAAAGTGTCAGTCAATTGAGATTAAGGTGCCGTCACATTTAACGTTGCTCTGCAAAAATTTTGTAGGCGAAAGAAAGCGGGACCAGATGTGACAAAATACCATGAAGTAGCCGAATAATGATGACGAAGTAAACATCCAAAGCAAGTGACAAAATGGAATCATTTTATAATATTGATGTGTAGTTTTATACAAAACTAATGTACAGGAGCTTTATACAAAACTAGAGTAAATAACTGCCTGAACGAGCGCCCGTCCATTGTGGATGCTTCATTTTGCTTTGGTTGCCCATCCCCCCCCCCCCCCCCCCCAGACTTTTTTTGCTGACTTTTCAAAATATTGTGGAAAGCAAAACACTGGATAATTTTATTTGCATCTGCATCCATTGCATTTCGTGCTGTTTTACTTCCTTTTCCGGGTCAGAACGTCTACATTTGGTAGTTTCGGCAGTGTATAGTGTAAATGCAAAAATCGGATTCGGGTCACTTTTTAAAAGATGATGTAAGCGGGTCGTCAAAAAAATCGGATATAGTCAGCAAATCGGATTTGGGCATCAAGACCTGCAGTGTAAATGCAGCCATAGAGGTCACTGCCAAATCAAGAGGCTTGCTATCGATCGACTCTGAATTCACGTATCAAAGTGCACCGAACTCGAACCCGATTGAATTTTGCCACAGGACGACCATCATTGTGCCGTGTCTACTCGATTTTTGCATACTAAATTTCACCTAGCAACACTACATGTGACTGTACCTTAATTAAAAATATTTCTTGCATGCAGAATTGCACTTAATAGCATGTTATATACGCCAATTTCAAACCTCTTGTAAATATCAACATGTTCTTTTCCTTCACAGATTACTACTCGAGCTCGGCCACAGATTCATCAGGGGCTCCGCTATTGCGCTAACACGCCAGCTGTTCGCTCTCAATTACTGCCTAACTAGTGTTCTTCTACTGTCCTTGTGCTCCTCTTATATTTCAGTGAAAGCAGTTATTATGCTAAGGACAGTGTGTGTTTGTCTGAATGCCCCCAAGACTGCTGTTGTCCATTTAGGCACAGTTTCTGTCATCTTCCCTACAGAGTGTAATGTTCAACAAAGGAGCCTGTTGCAAAATAAATGTTGCACTTGATGGTTCCCTTCTACCCTCGCCAGAAGCCATGCAGATAGATAAGTTACATTAATGGACAAGTTTCCTCACCAAAAACATTGGCATCAAAAGGGTATTTAAGTATTGGATCTAATTATACTTTCGGAGACAAGTCTGCTGTCGTCCTAAGTGGTGATGTATCTATTAATATGCCTGTATTGAGCACTGATTAATAGCAACAAAGAGACTTCAATCAGTTGCTGTTCGTCGGACTGCTTTGCTCTGTTAGCCCGTCCTTCAATGTCGCCTTAGATGAACAATTGTTCTTTGTTTTAAACGATTTAATGCAATTTAATGTTGTTTTGAGACTGTTCACGGTCAGAGGATACACCCACATCTCTGTATGGTGGAATTTTAAAATACCTTGTATAGATGTAGTTTTTTGGTAACTTTTTTTTATATTGAAATAAAAAGGGAATTTCCCCTCATTTTTTTGTATTTACTCATTGTCGTATTAATTTAAACTATATGCTCCGTTTTGTCTATTAAAGTGAGCGCTGTTGTTTTTAGAAAACAAATTTAGTACAGTATTCTGTGTAACATATTTACACTCATACGTGTGTTAACCACAGCACATTTCTCTGTACCGCGTAGCATTTTTCTCGGAAGATTGCATTGGTGTACGCCTCCTCCCTCTTGTTTCCCTCAGGTCACTGTGCTATGAACTTGTTTGGCTGGTTTGACAATAGAAAGGAAATAAAATCCTAGTGTTTGTTGGAGTTGTACTTTGCGGAGGAGGGGCGAACTCCAGAGAAAATTCCCCTTTCAACTGTCCTCTTTTTGACACTGTATGCCGCCTATACTGTAACAGAGATACTCTGATTTACTAGTCAAGCTATACCTTTGTGATTTATGAAATACAGTTTTAAGGGTTAATGGGGAAGAATTTACTCATTTTCTTTCTTTTTTTTTAACATGGAAGCTAAATGTGTGTGCTAGCATTTTGTTGTATTGCTTTTGGATTGTAAAACATTTCAGACCCCATTAATGGCATGAACATCTTTCTTAGCTTAGGCTAATTGTTTGGTCAGAATGGCAAAAGTTCAGATGTTTATGAAAGATAAGACTTAAAATACAAAAAAAAAACTATTTTATTTCCGAGATAAATGGATGTCATAGTGAAAGACGTGTGATTGCAATGTATTTTTTATATTGTATATATTATATTGTACTTTATACCACTTTCTTTTTTTTTATTTTTTTTTTTATATAGTAGTCCATTTCTACTTCAAATGTCGTCACCTTCCTAAAATAATTGGCTAAGTCATTTTTTGACAAAAATTATATATATATTTTTTTTTGCATAAGTCATCTTCTCAAGATGCTGTAAGGTGGCCTCTGGTAAAATCACCAACATCCTCAGTTGAACAGATCATGCAATTCTAACCCTGTAGTATAATGGCCTATGTCAAGAGTGTGACTTAAAGAGAAACCTAAAAAAAAAAATGACTTGGGGAATTATTTTAGGAAGGTGACGATGTACTATATTTTAAAAAAAGAAAGTGGGCATATGTAGTATTCCACATTGTATGTGTAGAAATTTGTGTAAAACAGCTTTTTTGTTTGTGTGGGCCTTAATCGTCAAAAGAGGGCAGCATTGTACACGTTATCATGACAGAGGAACCTGAACCTAGAGCCGCTAGGCACTGGGAGATAGAGAGAGAGAGTGTGTGTGTGTGTGTTGTCATGGGTTTTGTTTGGGAAATCTGTACATTGACTACTATTGTGTAGTTTTTGTACAGAAAATGTACATAAGTCCAAATATAGTCCAATATAGTATACTAGTACTAATTCTGCAATATACACTGCCCGTCCAAAACATAAAAAAAAAAATAAAAAAAAAGATTTAAATAGGCAAATGATTAAGAGTCAATGGTTGGATCATTATTGTAGAGATTATGTTTCTAGGATGTTATATGTTTGGCAACAGTTCTTTCCAACCATTCTTTCACAACTTGAGCCTGATGAATCATGACATTGTCATCCTGGAATATGGCCACGGTGTGTCTTCCTACATGGTTGTTTAAGAAAGGAAAAGCTACACACTCCATAAATTAGGGTTAGAAGAACTATTGCCAAACATAATAACACAATAGAAACATAAATCACTGCAATAATGATCCAAAAAGCATTTGCCTATTTAAATCCAAACAGCAACTTTTATTTGGCCAGGCATTGGCAGGTTACCATGGTGAATTCGGAATGTTTGAGAAGTTGTCATGGCAATACGGCTCATGTTTAGATCTTTAGATCTTTAGAAGTAGAATATATGGAATGTTGGGTGGAAATGTATCATTCCACAAGCATTCATTAGGATTTAAGAGGGAGGAGTTATTAATATTGCATATTGTGTGCATACTATCTAAATGCATAAAATGTGCATAACTTTTGTCCATGCATGCTAAGGTCACACTATCCTACAATGCAATGTGAATTCTAACACAAATTGAATGCAAAAAAATGCAAATTAACAATTTTTTATTTTAAATTTTACAAACATGCAATGTTTGAAACATTTTAGAATTGCAAACAATTGTACATGGTTTTAAAAAACAAAAACAAAAAACTTGAAATATACAGTGTGTGCTTTGCAGTATAGTGAGTGGTACTCTTGGTTTGGGCCTGTTTTTATATCAGCTCAATTTATATCCTGACATCATTAAAGCGACCGAATGGAATTTCTTGTAAGTCACTTGAGCAATCATCTGCTATAAAAACAAATGTGCAGCTACGTGCTGTGCAAACGCTGCATCTACCTTTGTGCCACTGACCCTGTAGTGTCACCATGAGACTTCCTCTGGTTACACAGCAGCAGACACAACTTTTTTTATTACAATTGCGCAATTTGACAATTTTTCATAAGCGAAGCTGTATAAGCACGAGGCTGCAGAAACTATTGTTTGCAAAGCTTTGACGGCTTAAAATTGGAATTAAATACTACAGTAGTTTGCTAATCACTAAATACAAAAAAACTAAAAATATTCCACATTGTTACATTGCACAACATTGCATGTTTAAGAGAGTGGTGTTCAGTCATCATTCATCTCACCGGAAATGGAATGTCAAGTCAAGTTCCATTTACGTTGTAGGATAAAGTATTGTGCGCATTGTGCTTTGTTGTATACAGTACAGGCCAAAAGTTTGGACACATTACTATTTTTAATGTCTTTGAAAGAAGTTTCTTCTGCTCATCAAGCCTGCATTTATATGATCAAAAATACAGAAAAATAAAAATTGTGATATATTATTACAATTTAAAATAATTGGTTTTCAATTTATTATACTTTAAATTATCATTTATTTCTGATGCAAAGCTGAATTTTCAGGATCATTACTCCAGTATATCACATGATCCTTTAGAAATCATTCTAATATGATGATTCATTATCAAAGTTGGAAACAGTTCTGCTGCTTAATATTTTTTCATAACCTGTGATACTTTTTTAGGATTCTTTGATGAATAAAAAGTAAAAAAAAAAAAAAAGAAGCAAATGTTTTAAAAATAGAAATCTTTTGTAACAGCAATATACACTACTGGTCAGTCATTTGGGGTCAGTAATTTTTTTCTTTCTTTTTTTGAAATAAATTAATACTTTTATTCAGCAAGGATGTGTTAAATTGATAAAAAGTAAAGAAGATTTATATTATTAGAAAATATTTTTTTATTTTGAATAAATGCAGTTCTTTTTAACCTTTTATTCATCAAATATATTAGGCAGCAGAACTGTGTCCAACACTCATAATAAATCAGAATATTAGAATGATTTCTAAAGGATCATGTGATAGACTGGAGTAATGATCCTGAAAATTCAGCTTTGCATCACAGAAATAAATGATCATTTAAAGTATAATAAATTGAAAACCAATTATTTTAAATTGTAATAATATATCACAATCTTACTTTTTTTTTTCTGTATTTTTGATCAAATAAATGCAGACGTTCAATTTCTCCCATTTTAAAGTCTCCAAATAATTGTATGGGGCTGATGTGCAGTGATTAAATAGTTTTAGGGTTTCTCTTATGAATGAAAATGTGTTCCAATTTGTACAAAAAAAGGTATTTATAAAAGTGATTTAGAAGTATAAGGCACACGACTCAGAGCGATAATGCAAAATGTGTAAAAATAGATTTAATTGCAGTATAATTATGAACATACAAATGTTTTCCTCAGATTCAATCTAGCTTTCTCACAGAGACAATACATGAACTTAGGCACAGAGATGCTTTCTACAGTTTTATCAAGGAATACTTTGTATTTTAAGTTTTAAAATCCATCCCATACAAAAAGCTGCAACGGTGCTTCTATCAAAAGGCACACACAAAAACACACAATAACAATCAATATTAAGACATAAATCACATACTTGTGACCTAAATACTATTACAAAGGTGCAGTAATTTCATTAAACTGTGTAAACAATAAAGATGTGCTTAAGTCTGTAACTTCTTTCAGACGTAACGAAGTATGATTTTCATCCAATGCTTTGGACCACCAGCACTGGAGAAAATAATGTTATTTTGAAAGTCTTTGGTTCACTATCTTGTGAACAACATGTCAATCAGCAAGTCCAGAAGATCTGTCTGACCAATGACCGGCCGAAAGAAGAGCTCTGTGATGAGGCTCGGAGTGATGGTCTTTAAAGTGGACGCGGCGAGGAGGATACGAGCAAATCGGCCTTTATCCTCTGGATGAAGAGGCACCAGGACCTCCTTCAGGGCATGCTGAGCTTCATACTGCAAACCCTCAATGAACAGAGACGCCTTCAGGCCTGGAACATCTGCAGATGCAAAATATTGGGTGAGCATATTATCAAATCTGTGGCTAAAAGCAATACTTTGAAGCTATTCATTGTTTTAATACCTAAATATATGTATGAATGGCTACAATTGAGAAAATAATCAATTTAATAAAGACATCAGTGGTGTATTTCATCAAAAGATGCCATTAAACATATATTTAAAGTAAAGGCACAGTTTTGATTTTGGAAAACGTACCTGGATTGAATATTACGGTGCCTTTCAGATAAGCGTACTCCTTTGGGCTTAAATCCAGACTCCAGAACTTCACGAGGCACGCTTTGAGGGTTTGCACGCCGGCCATCGTGGGCTGCTCTTGATCGTTGAGGTTGTTGAGGAGAATTCTCTCCAGCATGCTGGGTGCCGGTACGTCGTCCACCTCGAAGCGAACTCTGTCCTGGGCCAGACCCAGAATGAAAAGTGGCGCCCAGCCGTTCTGCAACAGAGATAGCTGGTCTTTGGGTGGTAGTTGCTGGAACGCCGGCAAACTCTTCATGAAGTGCATCGTCTTGACCAGCACATCCGAGGCAACCTGGCACGTCTCGTTGGGTGTCTTCAGACATACGTTCCTGCGTTTCTCGCAGTGGCATGACTGAGGAACCCGCTTGTAGTTCATCTCGTTCTGAGTCGACTCGCCTCGGCTGAGGATGTTGAAGAGGATGGCGTTCGCCTGTCCGTTACTGTAGTCTGAACAATCGCATTCGCAATCCATGTCGTCACTGATCAGATGCGTGGAATCTTCTAGAACTCGGTGTCTAACACTCGAAACCGCATGTAGACTGAAGCTGTGAGAGACTCACATCTGTCACTGACGCGGCTCCTATTTATAACAAGCATTCATGTGGTTTAACTCCTGAACCTTGACCTGTCAATCTACATTTGCTGTGAACAAAACAACTGCCCTGTGCTGTTTAGCAATTGGGTAAATGGTGATAAGGCCTCTTAAATACAAACCCACTGTAGGCTGGGATATACTCTAGGTTAGGCAATATTATCTCTGCTGAAGTCATTACACCAGGCTGTACCAAGCGACCAAGGACTCCTCGAGTTATATGGTCCCCTATCATTACAGACGTACCGCCTATAAACCTACAAACAGTCGAATCTAGAACAGAGAGATGTAAAAGGTTATTGACCCTTGAGAACGGGAAGGATGACTGTTAGTTCATTAGCTATTGAAGATTAGAAGCTCACACAAAACATTAAAGAGACAGTTCACCAATTCTGTCATCGTTTTCTTTCTTCTGTGGGACACAACAACAACAACAACAACAACAACAACAAAACAAAGACCTTTTGAAACATTGGTTCCCAAAGTTCTTCAAAATATATTGATTTGTGTTCCACTGAAGAAAGAAAGGTTTAATGTTAAGTTAATGATCATTTGAATTATTCTTTTTTGGTGTGAACTATGTCGTGAAGATTCAATGTACTGGAGAAAATCCAATGCCTGAAGGTCTTTAACCGAATTGTGTTTATATAATAAAGATTTTCAAGCTGTGTGGGATTTTCTCTTCTATTATATTGACCTTGTACTACCAAGGTCTCAAGGTTGGCTAGCTGGTTAGCACCCACTCGTAGATAATGAGTCACCATTATGAGGCAAAATGCATTTTTTTCTATTGTGCTCTGATGAAATTTTAAGCATATAAATTCCATATATTTCATTAAATATTATATATATATATACAGTACAGGCCAAAAGTTTGTACACATTACTATTTTTAATGTTTTTGAAAGAAGTGTAATATTGTGATATATTATTACAATTTAAAATAATTGGTTTTCAATTTATTATACTTTAAATCATAATTTATTTATGTGATGCAAAGCTGAATTTTCAGGATCATTACTCCAGTCTATCACATGATCCTTTAGAAATCATTCTAATATGATGATTGAATGAAAATAAATGAAAACCAATTATTTTAAATTGTAATAATATATCACAATATTACATTTTTTTTTTCTGTATTTTTGATCAAATAAATGCAGGCTTGATGAGCAGAAGAAACTTCTTTCAAAAACATTAAAAATAGTAATGTTTCCAAACTTTTGGCCTGTACTGTATATATATATTTTTTTATTTATTTTACCAGTCACATTGACTATGATCGTGTGGGTGATTATTTGTTTGCAAAATTACAATTTCAATAAACACAGTTTTGAATCTAAATTGTGCTTGAATGTCACATCCAAAGCCCATTATTACTCCAATTATTACACTTCTTTTGTCATTAAATGTTGCTCCAAGAACACATTAATGTGCACATTAGATACAGTGCATAGATATATTGCATTGAATGGGAATATTAATTTATGGCCATTTTACCCACATTGCATAAAGTAAAATGGTGTATCAATTCATTCCGTTATATATTTCATAACATAGTTGAGAATCATCTTTATACAAATTTTTGTTAAAATAAAAAGTTAAAAAATTTATCCTGAAACCCCAAAATGTATTTGTGATAAAAAAATAAAAAAACATTGTTTTTGCCTATACATATAATTTCATGTGTTTCAAAAAAAAAAAAAAAATTCTGGGTCTCAGGAGGATATTACCTCCAATTTTATTTGTTTGCTTTTTACTGTGTTCAGACTCTCTGCAGAAAACATCAAAAAAATCAGTCAGATAAAATGACTTTCGACTGATTGTCAAATAACTGTGATCAAACACTTGAATTATATGCAAATGAATGCACAAACAAGGTGGTAATGTGATCAATGAAGCTGAGTCTACAAAGAAAACTAATCAACATCAATCATTTGCCAGTCAGAATCAGTAAAACGTTTTCCACCAAAGACCTTTTATCACTTTCTTGAAAAATTCCCACTACCATTGACATGTTTTTCTGTAGCGTCAGTCATGTGAGACTTGCCCTGTTTTATTATCTCTGCAGTGCCTAGCACAGAGAACTGAACCAGATAAGCTAATTACTATATTGCTTTCAATCAAATCAACAAGTAGCTACTTGTACTATTCCACTTAAATTTCCATTATGAATATTTCTGTTTATATAAATGTTTCCCACAGACACTCACCAAAACCACTTACAGGATATAGTTTCATAGCATTTGTTCTTCAATGTAAATTTCTCTCATTGTTTTTTGGCAGAAACAACATCATCTTATATTTGTCATAATTCCAAGTCAATTAATATTCCTTATGAAATTAAACAGAATGACAGATATATTCCAGCTCTTGATGTTGTTGTTTTGTGGTTTACACTGTACATGAACATCCTGAGAAGAGTCAAGAGCACACAAATCCGTGTCTGAATCATAGTGATTGAATCACGGGTTGTAAATGTGTTTGATAAGGCCATGTTTATTGAAGGTCGAGACAGTCTGAGACAGACACTGAGGACACCATCTTATCATAAGCATGATAGTAAAATTCCTCATGCCAGACAAATGAAACCAAGAAAAAACAACCGCTGATGTAACTGACCACTGCAGCCATTTTAGAAATGATTAAATATAAAGCAAAAATAAATAAATAGCTTGTTTTGATGCGAGTTTAGGGTGACATACTCTAATCTACAGTACAGGCCAAAAGTTTGGACACATTACTATTTTTTATGTTTTTGAAAGAAGTTTCTTCTGCTCATCAAGCCTGTGTTTATTTGATCAAAAATACAGAAAAAAAAAGGGTAATATTGTGATATATTTTTACAATTTAAAATAATTGGTTTTCAATTTATTATACTTTAAATTATCATTTATTTCTGTGATGCAAAGCTGAATTTTCAGGATCATTACTCCAGTCTATCACATGATCCTTTAGAAATCATTCTAATATTCTGATTTATTATGAGTGTTGGACACAGTTCTGCTGCTTAATATATTTGATGAATAAAAGGTTAAAAAGAACTGCATTTATTCAAAATAAAAAAATATTTTCTAATAATATAAATCTTCTTTACTATCACTTTTTATCAATTTAACACATCCTTGCTGAATAAAAGTATTGATTTATTTCAAAAAAAGAAAGAAAAAAATTAAAAAGATTTCTATTTTTAAAACATTTGCTTCTTTTTTCTTCTTTTTTTTTTTTTTATTCATCAAAGTATCCTAAAAAAGTATCACAGGATATGAAAAAATATTAAGCAGCAGAACTGTTTCCATCACTCATAATAAATCAGAATATTAGAATGATTTCTAAAGGATCATGTGATAGACTGGAGTAATGATCCTGAAAATTCAGCTTTGCATCACAGAAATAAATGATCATTTAAAGTATAATAAATTGAAAACCAATTATTTTAAATTGTAATAATATATCACAATATTACTTTTTTTTCTGTATTTTTTTATCAAATAAATGCAGGCTTGATGAGCAGAAGAAACTTCTTTCAAAAACATTAAAAATAGTAACGTGTCCAAACTTTTGGCCTGTGTACAAACTATGTAAACAACATGTTTATGAGCTCAAATTTATTGACAATGAAGTGTTGATTTTTATTTTTTTAAGGATTTTTATATTGATATAACTCTTTTGTGCAGACATATATTGCCTATACACTGATAAAGCCTATAATGCAGTTAGAATGACCCTTAAATTCAAGATATCAAGGCAAAAATGTCTTATCATGATATAGTTAATCAATATCACACGAGTAACTAGCAATGTTTTTGTCCCAAATAGCACGAGTGCACATGTGACATTGATTTTAGACAACAGTTCAATAAAAAATATATTTTAGACACAAAATTGTTAGCTTTTGCTACATTTTGTCAACAAAAAATATGACCTATAAAGCCAGAGCAGAACTGTTGTGCGTCTCAGAGAAACACACAGCAGTGTTTAGTTTCTGAATGAATCACGTTTTGAGCAAATCAATCGGGTGAACCAATGTTTCAATGGCCCCTTCATAAAGAGAATCATTTACTTCATTCCTGAATGAATCAGCCGTTTGAACGAATCGAATGAATGAATGACTCAATGTCTGCATCCAAAATCGCAAGCTTCCCTACTATATAGTATAGGCAAACAACAGTGTGTGACAAGAGAAGTCTGAATTCACATAATAGTGTAGGGGAGTGCTCCCCCCTAGATGAGACTTGGACCCTCCCAAAAGGGATGAAAATAATAGTTTGTGGGGTACAGAATTAAAAAAAAATCAAATATAATGTTAGCCTATCCAAAATTGTATGTATTTAAATGCAGTATTACCATCACATACCAACAATTCAGGAAATAATCTAATGAAATATGATTTTCATTCAAACCCTCACTCCCCATTGGGCTGTACCATTTCTCTGGTACGTTCAGACTGTGTTCTTTGCTATGTTTCTTTGATATCACTAGCTGTCAAAACGTACGTACCGGGTACGGGCGCAGGCGCAGGCGCAGGCGCTGGTGTGTCAGCGAAAAATTAAGAGTAAGTGGCTGAATCAACTTTAATCTCTATGGTTTTGACTGCCATGTATATCATCATGCGTTGTGCTTTGTGGTAAATGTTATGAGCAGCTCGTCATCTAAACAGGTTTTCAGAACTGTCTTAATTTGGTTGTTCATAGTGTTTCTCTCATCTATAATGAAGTCATAGTCTAGCTAGCTAGCTAGCTAAAAGTTCACGCAGCTCCTGAAGCTCTCTGTACCAAGCAAATATTGTCCGTATCTTGGTGAAACTATGGTATAACTATTGCTATGGTTTAACCCGAGGTCTCCCTTCCACTCAGCGACCACGACCAATAGCTGTACCCCCTGAAGCTCACGGTATAATTCGAACACTGGACAATGGTAGGTCACATGATAATGACAACATTATCGGATATAGTGTGTCCAGATTACATTCATACTACACCCACCTATATTATAATGAACATACTTTTTTTAGCGGTTGTGAATTACTTATTTAAAATAAGTACCTTCTTCGGACTTCGAACTTACTCATTGAGGCTTCGTTTACACTGCAGGTCTTGATGCCCAATTCTGATTTGTTGCCTATATATACGATTTTTTCGACCGTCCGTTTACACGTTCTTTCAATTGTGACTCATATCCAATTCATGTGTTTACACTTGCCATTACTATCTGAAACATCGTGCATGCTTCAAGGGGGTTCTTGCACAGATGGACAAACGCGAAATATGCTTGATGCTAGCTTTGCGATATAGCCTGTGCGAAGTGCGCCAAACATCACCATGATTTTGAGGTGGAGGAGGACGAAAATGCCATCATCATTGCGCATATACTTCAGTTATTGTCTGCGAGAGAGTTCTCAGGACTGGTGGGAGCATATTGTGGCGGGCTTTAATGAGGAGCAGCGGGTCCGAAATTTTAGGATGAGCAAGCCAGCCTTTGATAGCCTATGTTGTGTCAACGTTTGTCCACATTCCTCTCCTACGACGACACGCCGTTTCGTAGGGCCATCCGTCCCTTTGCAGATGTGCGTCGAGATTGCTCTCGTCATTAAATCGAGGAGATTTTTAATAGATAAAACAGTAAACTGTATATCAAACTAACCATGTCTCTAACATCTAACCTTACTTCCTTTTTCAGGCCTAACATGATAACACTTTGAAACACAATGTACTAAAACATTCTGTCCTGTGTTTTTGAATGCTGTATGTTGTGTTGCCATACCCCTTTTACTTTAGTTGTGTGTATAAATAACACATTTGGGAATTAAAACTAGACAGATGACTAAATTTTTTAACCTTGTGATTAACAAAGAAGTAATCATTAAAACAAAGTTTGCTTTACCTGGTAACAGAAGGGTTTGTCTATGAAAACCAATCAAATTGTGGGGAAATGATGTAATGCAGCATGACATCTTTGCCATACCTCCTTATTCTATAAAAACTGTTGTATTAGTCGGTGGGACTCTCAATGGAATTTGTCAGAGATCCTCCGGCCTTGCTTCTTCTTGGGGGAGACTCTCTGAGAACTGCTCGAGAGATCCTCCGGCCGTGATTAAAGCATTTAAAGGACATTTGCTAAGGTCTGTTTGTCGATTATTCCTGCGCAGGAAGAAAGCTAGTTAGGGAAGCAAGTTAGTTAGGTAGACCTTATATTAAACGTCGATTGGAGACGTTAGGGATCGTCGATTGGAGACGTTAGGGATCGTCGATTGGAGACGGCCCAGGTATTTATTAAGTGTCGATTGGAGACGTTAGGGATCGTCGATTGGAGACGGCCCAGGTATTTATTAAGTGTCGATTGGAGACGTTAGGGATCGTCGATTGGAGACGGCCCAGGTATTTATTATGGGTCGATTGGAGACGTTAGGGATCGTCGATTGGAGACGGCCCCGGTATACTTAGGTACTTAGTCAGGTTTAGGGAAAAATCTACGACATAGCCCAATGCCTCAGAAAATCCGATCTGCCCGTTTACATGTCAGTCGCATTGGCACATATCTGATTGGTATCTGATTTATTTCCACATATGAATGAAGCCTGAAACCGATCTCGAAATATCCGAATGCATGCGTAACACTTCCGATCTGTGTCACATATGAGCAAAACATCGGAATTGGGTCACATTTCACTGACAGTGTAAACAAGGCCGGAGACATTTACTGCCACCCACTGGCAGTTTTAGTTTCTTATTAATTTAGAATATAATTTCACTTAAAAAAATTACTCATTTAAAAAAAATAAAAAAAAAACATTAAATGTATAGTTCACCCAAAAATGGAAATTCTGTCATCATGTACACACCTTCATGGTAACTGAAGCCTAAAAGTGTATGTGTAATAAATGTTGAATCAAATAAAATATATTTTGTTCTAAAGCTACTTTTTGTAATGTCTGTTTAATGCTTTTCTCATTTAACACAATGACGACTTTAAATGATCTTTTGGGGATAATTTCTCAGCCAAATCTGATCCACATCATGTATTTAATTAGCTTAAAAATTTCAATCGTTTGGCATACCTAATATATAATATAGGCTATATTAATTTTTTTTAATTATTTATAAATAATATATCTAAAACAGTGTGTCCCAACTGTGTTCCAGGAGGTCCTCAAGTACACAGTGTGAATGTGTTCGAGGTGTGTTTGATTAGGGACACGTCCAGCAATGTTGGTGGAACTCCAGGAACAGGGTTAGAAATCACTTCTGTATACAACAACAACACAACATGAAAATATTCCAGAGCCAACTGGAACACACATTTGAACTTTAACTTATTTATTTTTTGCAAGGCATTCTAGATAAAGATCTTCTTCATGGACACCAACATGCATGGCTAACTGAATGATTGTATCTCATCAGATCATTTTGTTGGCCATGCATGATGCAAGTTGTTCTCAACGATTCAATGTTCTCACGTGTCCGTAAAGTGTGTGTCTTTTTATACTGCAAAACTCTTCATATCTCATATTATCTCTGAAGAGGTAACAGGTAGGCTATCTTTGCCAAACAAATAAAAGGTTACAGACACTTAAAGAGTCAAAGAATGTACGGTATGGTTGGCTTGGTTCAGAGCATCTATAGTTCTGGGAATAAAACTATTCCTCAGTCTATAGACCTCATGCGCCAGAGAAACGAGGGCGCCGCCATCTTCAGAATATTGTCTTAACTTCCGTTTTGCGGTCGCTCTGTATATCTCTATGGCATCGCTGTCCAGGAGTAATTAGCTTTTGAAGTGGATTTACTTAATGTGAAGTTAACGAAAGTTATCATGAGGATTGTAATGTTTAAAGCAGATGACTAAACTAATGTCAGTCGACCGGGAAGATGTTAAAACAAGCCGTTCATTCATAAATGCGCAAAATCGCTGTGAAAATACAGACCGGAAGTCAAAAGACAACGAGCGCAGCGCTGAAAAGGGGCGGGGCTACATAGGGTCTATAAGCCTTGTAACATCTGCCAGAAGGGAGTAGTTTAAACATGATGGCATGGGTGTATGTGGTTGATGATAGTTTTCATCAGACAGCGTGATCTATAGATGTCCTCTGGTAGTAGTAGTTTTACTTTGATTATCTTCTGTGCTGGCAGGACAACCCTCTAGACTAGAGTGCTTTCCTATTACTAGCAATTACTAGAACCAATGAGGTTCATTCTCTTGTTACGCAGCACGTTTGAGCTTCAGCAAGAGCCAATGAGATTCATTCTCTTGTTACGCAGCACGTTTGAGCTTCAGCAAGAGCCAATGAGGTTCATTCTCTTGTTACGCAGCACGTTTGAGCTTCAGCAAGAACCAATGAGGTTCATTCTCTTGTTACGCAGCACGTTTGAGCTTCAGCAAGAACCAATGAGGTTCATTCTCGTGTTACGCAGCACGTTTGAGCTTCAGCAAGAACCAATGAGGTTCATTCTCTTGTTACGCAGCACGTTTGAGCTTCAGCAAGAACCAATGAGGTTCATTCTCTTGTTACGCAGCACGTTTGAGCTTCAGCAAGAACCAATGAGGTTCATTCGCTTGTTACGCATCACGTTTGAGCTTCAGCGAGAACCAATGAGGCTCATTCTCGTGTTACGCAGCATGTTTGAGCTTCAGCAAGAACCAATGAGGTTCATTCTCTTGTTACGCAGCACGTTTGAGCTTCAGCAAGAACCGATGAGGTTCATTCAAGTGTTACGCATCACGTTTGAGCTTCTGCAAGAGGTTTGTTCTCACGCATCAAGCACGTTCGGTTGAGCTTCCGTTTATGTTCGTTGATCAATGTATGTGTATAAAAGCCTAAATTCAATGTTCATCATATAAAGCGATCGTGTCTCTTCAGAAGATTTGAATTAAACCACTCAATATAGATTAGTTTTACGGTCTCTTTATGAACTTTTTGAAGCGTCAAAGTGGTAATTGCATAGCTTTCAATGGAGAGACAGAAATCTCTCAGATTTCATCAAACATTTCTTTATTTGTGTTCTGAAGATGAACGAAAGTCTTGCAGGTTTGGAACGACATGAGGGTGAGTAATTCATTAATGACATAATTTTCATTTTTGGGAGAACTAGCCTATCCCTTTAAGTACCCATCCTGAGACCCCATCTGAACCTGCAGCTTTCTGTGGATTAGCCTGATCCTCCATTCATGTACACTGTACCTCATATGTGCGTACAAGTCAACATTTTGTGATCGTTAGGCCCTTAAACATTTATTGGAAGGACAAATAAACCTTTAGAGCAGCATAAACCTGCTGTAAATTATTTAAAGACGTAACTTAGGCTATAAGATTATATTCACAAGTGATATTTACTGGATGACTTTCTGCAGCCTTGACCTATAACTATTGCAACAGAACAAGAGGTTTAACATCATCTTGAACGCGAGAATCGAGAAAACAGTGGCCTGTCTGCCTACTGTGTGATAGTTCAACTATTTCAGGTCAAATGCCACAATTATTCATATTCCACACAACACAAGTCTTATCAACAGGACGTGATTCATGTTCCTCAGTGACAGCACCTTGCATCTATTTATATTTCAGCTTTTATGACGGTCATAAGCATGACTGAGCTGTAAAGTTGAAGGCCAGGTCGAGATCTTAGTTTTTCTTCGGTTGGTGAACCCAAATAACCTGTTTTCCTGCAGTCAGTTTAAGTAAGTTAACGTTAACGTTAATTATCAGGTAAAAGTTTTTTTCAATTAAAGGTTTTATCTCAGGCCTAATAATCCTATAGACCATAACACTCATATACTGTGATATAATATTTGCGATGGTTCTGCTAAATGATTCTCAATTTTAATCAACAACACTGCGTTACTTGAGTAACGTTACGCAAAGCATGAACACCAAACATTTAGCTAGGGAATGCTTCACATTTACTTTCAGAAACACAAAAACAAACTTCAGCTTAGTAAGAATAATTGTTTACAACTCACCAAATAAGATGTGTGATGTTGATGTCGAGGCTTTATAACCTGACTAACATTAAATGTAATTGAACAGGCACCCGGTCCCTAACGGTCGTCTTGTCAAGCTGTTCCCTATGAAGCCCATTTCCGCCACATTCGACAAAAATGCTTTGTTAAATTATAATTATGATAAAGAGTCAGAATTAAGACAAACATTATGTCATCAAAATTATGACATCTTATTTACAACTGCTTTTTTTTTTTTTACTCGTCTTGCAATGACTAATGGCCCACTGTAAAGTTCGACTCAAAAAAAATCGTACTAGTAACATTTGGAATAAGTAGCCTACTGATATAGCAAATGTGTACTAGCATCTAATCAATAAGTACTAGTATCTAATCAATAAGTACTAAAAATCGATTTAATGGGTCCAAGCAAGCTATAATGTAGTAGTATTTAATGAATAAATGTTACAAATACTAGTATCCATTTATTAGCTAGGTACGACGTACACGTATCTAATAAGTACTACTAGCATCTAATAATAGGTAGGGCCTACTAATCACTGATCTATATAAATTATATTTTTAGATACCATTTCCACTTAACTATAAGTCGATGGCAATAAACTGAAAAGTGTTACTAGTCACAATAGAACAAAGAAATTTAAGTGAACTACCATTTTTATGCATACATTCAGGGGAAATAAATACAGTAAGCCAATGCAACATGCACCAATTTTGTCAGTCATGTTAAACATGCATTCATTACTTCAATGAGCTCAGTTTCTGCTTTAAATTTCTTTTAAATTAAAACATTTTTAGCTGTGTGATTATGTACATTTCTAAAATACATAACTTTAGACAGTCACCTCTGATAACAGATCACTCTAAATTGTAATGTAGAAGCATGCATTTTCTGTAAAGTTGTTTGAAACGATAAAACGCTCTACAACTACATGTGAATTGAACGCAACATCTGCAATTTATATTTTTAACTCGACCCCAAGAACCTTAATGGTTCTCCAATAGTGGAAAACTCCTTTGATCATGTGCCAAGCATTGTCACTCAAGGCTTGTGACTGAAGACATTGATCGCATTACAGCTGACCCCAGTCTCACCAATACATCCTCGCGTCCTTCAGGGCATTAACCCAGTGATCTCCAGAGGCACATACACACCTTACAGTTGGTGAACTCTGAAATAACTAAATTTCACAGCATTCAGTATGCCAAGCTTACACATTTTGTAAAATGTTTGCATGAATCTAAGGTGCATCCCTTTAAAAAGAGCAACTGCTTGAACTCATCCAAAGGTTTTTAGCACAAGTCAAATGATTAAAATAACACAACAAACAATAAATGTTTAAAGTTTTATTTATTCAAGCAGTTTAATCCAATGTACTTTTTCCAAATGTTCAGCCATCAACTGCAAGAACACAATTGACAATGAGCATTCAATTAAGAGGAATAAAAAGAAAGGAATGTTTTGGAATTTTCAAAATTAAAAGTTTTCTGTTTTTTTTGTACATTTTTAATTATAAGTCAAGGCCAAGAGCTCTCTCGACCTGGCAAAAATATTTGGATGTAATCATTGTAGGGTTTTTTTCTGTTTTGAGTTTCTGGTTTTTCTATATTTATTCTCTTTTTTTAATGCGTCCTTCTTGGTGAAGTCAGGGCCAGAGAGGTTCATTCTGGAAATAAACAAAATAAAATCAGAAAAGGTGTATTCAAACAATGTCAAGCAGAGAATGCATCATGAATTTGCAAGCGCCATCTTCTCTCACCTTGTGTTAGACGGCCGGCACAGCAGTGCTGGGGACTGATTTCTGGGCGGCTTCCTTGGCCTGATGAGCCTGCAGCACCGCTACGGCTTCATCCACCTGGAATACATGCAACAGTACCACATGTAACTTGTGGTTGCAAACAGAGATCACTATTCTCCCACGTTTCTGAACAGACTAAGTAACTTGTCACCATCTGGTGGCTTAATGATGTAATCGTTATATGAAGCACCATATTACTTCCTAAAGGTGACTTTTCCTCTATTTTGATAGCTTCTGTACACAGCAGTGTTTATATCCGAACTATAAACTTTTATCCCAGTACTTCAGTGATATGACTATTTGTAACAGAAATGGTTGAAGACAATATTTGTAAAGCCGTTTCATACGTGACATCTCTCTCTGGGTCAGCAGCAGCACCAACATAGATTTGAACGTTACGGTATGATTGTCAAAGGTTTAAAAGACACAGGAGAATCAGTGTCATTTAGGAAAGAGATCGAGTGGGTGCTTGAGTCGAGAGATTGCGATATTTTAACGATTAATCGTGCAGTTCTATTACACTACATCCACCAATATATTTTTAAAAATCGATTTATACATTAGTTGACAATATTCTGGTTTTTATGCACATTTCCACTAGGAGCAGTGAGATAATGACATCTCTATTATAAGGACAAATCCAATAACTTTAACAATGAGATCACATGACAACTGACCTTTGACCTCAGCGACTCCGGAGACTCCAGCATGTGGAGCAGCTCTGAATTGTCGATCTCCAACAGCATACCAGTGATCTTTCCAGCCAGACTGGGGTGCATGTTCTGGATGAGGGGGAACAGACGCTCACCTGTGGTGGGGGGGGGAGAGACGCATGTATGAGATTTAAAATAAAAAAAAATTCTAATCAATTAAGGGAAGCAAAACAGATCTAACCACTCACCCAGCATCTGCTTCTGTTCTTGTGGAGGGGCGGCAGCTAACATGGACGCGGTCAGTGGCTCCTGACCTTGAACGTGGACCGCAGGCTGAATAAGAGTCAAATATATTAACATTAGAGAACCTGAAAACACTGATGTTCGTCAAAGCTGTTAATAACACATTACTAGAGTATGTTTTACAAGAAAATAATCAGTATTTCTACTTAATTTTCACATGTTACTTGCTGATCCTTAGAAAACTGCTAGTAAATTTCACAAATAGTTACAAAGTAAAAATAGTACACCATTTATTTTCAGTGCGTTTATGGATAACTTTGTTTACAATGACGCACTACGCTCTGTACTGAAATACAGTGTTAAATATAAGGTTTTGTCATCCAGCATCAAAGCCTTATTCGGCTACGTAAGAGTGCACGAAGAGTCTAACATTCCACACTTCCACAAGTGCATCATCCGGATACTTAAAGTGCACTTTTTACTACAAAATATCACAGAATTGTGCACGAATATGCAAATTGGGATGCACTAGTTCTCTAAAATGATTTTAAATTGCAGCCATACATTTTGGGGAGTCAACAAGTGCCATCAAGTGTAAAACTAATACCTGCTGCATGGGAACCTGCGCCTGATTGGGCATGTGCTGCTGTGGGTTGCGGACTCCTGGAGCATATTTGTACTGTGGCACTCCTCTAACCTGAGCGGTACCTGTGGCGGCACCTGCGCCAGATGGACGAGGACCCATCGCCTGAGACGCTGCCATGAAAGAAAGAGGACACTCAGGATCAATGAACTTGAGTAATGGATTTGCTGCATGTATAACAGCAAGGTTAATCACTCACCCATGCGCTGGGAGGGCATCATTCGGGGGACCTGGGAGGCGGGACGCACGGCACCGAAGGTTTGTGGACGGGGTGCAGATTGCCTGATGGCATTGGGCATATTCTGGAAATCTGCAATGGAAACGAGAAACAAAACAATGAAATGAACCGTTATGGTTTACAGTGCAAGTGTACAGGGATGAAAAGGGGGCGGAGCTACTCACGCTGTGGGCGGACACCCTGAGTGGCCCAGCGAGGACTGGGGCGGAGCTGTGCGAGCTGACTGGTGGGATAGTACGCAGCACGATTCTGAGCCTGTCAATCACACAAAAGGGAATGTGAATCAATGAGGAACAAATTTGAATTCGCACAGTTCACGCTTTCAAACTAAGCAGCTTTTCATTGGTCAACATGACGAATTCTAATGACCAACTCAAACCGTTGCGGTCAAACACTGGTGAATGTGACCACACCTTTAACAGAGATGTGTTATCTGACCTGTGGAATGGCTGCCATGAAGTATCCAGATGGTGGTGCGGGCTGGTAGGGGTTGATGACGGGGTTCGGTACGGCTCTGACACTGGCCATCCTCTGCATGTACTGGCTGGTGAGGTGCGCCTGGCGCTCTTCTTTCCGCTGGGCCAGCGCGACGTACAGGGGCTTGGTGGCGACAATACGGCCATTCATTTCAGTCACGGCCTTAGTGGCTTCTTCAGGTGAAGAGAAGCAGACGAACCCAAAACCTTTACTGCGGCCACCTTCCATCATCACCTGTATGAGTGGAACACAAAAGATTCAACAGCCATCAACTCTAATGCTTTTGAGGGATTATACAACAATCATCCAAACAAACCAATGATTTGAGACAGATTTCATGATTCAATTTAAAAGTTGAGACTTTAAAAGTAATAAAGCTTATGGCAATTTATTGGATGTGTTTGTACCTTAGCACTGGTAATGGTGCCGAACGGTGCAAATTCTTTACGCAGGCGTTCGTCATCCAAGCCGTCATCCAGATTTTTCACGTAGAGATTGACTCCCTGTTAAACAACAAGATGAATTCAAGCGTCAATGACCCATTAAGAACATCACCACCCTCATTTGCATCATCTAAATGTTCATATCAGTCAAGCACGGGTCTTTTTTTTTTTACCTGGTAGCGAGTCATGCGGTCCTGCTTCATTTGCTCAAACTTGCGCTTGAGCTCTGTCTGACGTTCGCCCTTCTTCTGCGCACGGCCCACGTAAACCTGCTTTCCGTTCATCTCTTTTCCATTCATCTCATCCACAGCCTGATGATCAGAGGAAACACATCAGGATACAACACTTCATCACAGTAGTGAGGATTACAAAATGATATTAATCTGTTTCTACTCACCCTCTGGGCGTCCTCGTGCCTCTCAAAGCTGACAAAGCCGAAGCCTTTAGACTTGCCGCTCTCATCGGTCATGACGCGAATGCTCAGTGCTGGACCTGTAATGACAGCCGAACACGTCAAAGATCTGAGTCATGCAATAAAGGTCAAAAGCACACCCGTTCACACAAATGACAATAACTATGATGATAAAGATGCAGTTGTAAAATCATTCTAAATATGAAACAGAGTCCACAACTACAAATTAAACTCCACAGAGAAACAAAGTCATTGAAATCACATTAAAAAAAAATGTTCCAAGCTGATGAACAAAAAAAAAAAAACATCGACAGCCAATCAGAATCCATCCCGATTTAAGTTGGCATAACTGAAGCCCTATTCGGACAGGATTAACTTTACAAGGGTAGATGGAGTAATGTAATTTTACCAGAGGACGTCTAATATTAATGGCCAATTCGCCAAGATATCTCAGAAACACAAGCAGAAGTGGGAGGAGTAATCATGAGCGTATTACGTTGCTTCCTGACATCACGTGCACAAACACATAACTTGTATATATATAAAACAGTTATGTCCGGTCGAACGATGTATTAATTAACTTCAGATTGGATGGTGTTGGTAATAGGCACTTAGCTAACGCTAAAAGATGTTTCGTGCCTCTAACAAGTGCTTTCGATCTTCTTTCTGATCTGAATGGTGTGTGTGAAACACTTGAGTATTGCCACAGACTCATCACAGTGTCTAGAACGCAACTGAACGCTTTAAGCGTCTCCATACTTGAAAAACCGCGGAAAACTACTTTTAAACAGGAAGTGTCGAAATATTTACGTACATACAGTACAGGCCAAAAGTTTAGAAACATTATTTTTAATGTCTTTGAAAGAAGTTTCTTCTGCTCATCAAGCCTGCATTTATTTGACCAAAAAAAATACAGAAATGTTTTTAATATTGTGATATATTATTACAATTTAAAATAATTGGCTTTCAATTTATTATACTTTAAATTATCATTTATTTCTGTGATGCAAAGCTGAATTTTCAGGATCATTACTCCAGTCTATCACATGATCCTTTAGAAATCATTCTAATATTCTGATTTATTATGAGTGTTGGAAACCGTTCTGCTGCTTAATATTTTTTCATAACCTGTGATACTTTTTTTAGGATACTTTGATGAATAAAAAGGGAAAAAATGAAAAAAAAGCAAATGTTTTAAAAATAGAAATCTTTTGTAACAACAATATCCACTACTGGTCAGTCATTTGGGGTGAGTAATTTATTTCTTTCTCTTTTTGAAATAAATCAATACTTTTATTCAGCAAGGATGTGTTAAATTGATAAAAAGTGATAGTAAAGAAGATTTATATTATTAGAAAATATTTTTTTATTTTGAATAAATGCAGTTCTTTTTAACCTTTTATTCATCAAATATATTAGGCAGCAGAACTGTGTCCACCACTCATAATAAATCAGAATATTAGAATGATTTCTAAAGGATCATGTGATAGACTGGAGTAATGATCCTGAAAATTCAGCTTTGCATCACAGAAATACATGATAATTTAAAGTATAATAAATTGAAAACCAATTATTTTAATTTATTATTTTTAATTAATTCATTTTCTGTATTTTTGATCAAATAAATGCAGGCTTGATGAGCAGAAGAAACTTTTAAAAAACATTAAAAATAGTAATGTTTCCAAACTTTTGGCCTGTACTGTATTTACAGTGGGTCTATTCACACGGGATTATCACCTGAGGTAATTTTTCCGGACCTTTTTACCGAAGGTAAAAATCACCGTAATCGTTACTGACATTGTCCGTAATGATCACTGAGATGCATATTCGGACGGGACCAAAATCACAGAGAAGCTCTGGTAATTACTACTTTACCCCACATCTCCATGTTAAACTAGTCCCGTCTGAATAGGGCTTTATAAACAGAACGACATCGATCACTGGTGTAGATGCTAATAATCATCTTTATAGCTAGCGTTCTTGGTGTGAACAGGCTTTTACTCGCAGCAAAAACCCACCATATTTGTTGAATATCTCTCTCAGCTTCTCGTCATCCATGTCCTCTCCGAAGTTCTTGATGTAAACATTGGTGAACTCTTTGGCACGGGCGCCCATCTCAGCCTCGCGCTCCTTGCGAGACTTGAAGCGACCGACGAACCTTTAAGATGCAACAAGTTACCATAATTACTCTGAATAAGTGTATTAATTTAAGACAATAAAGGCTATATTCATGGCAAACTCAAGAGTAATATGTTTTTAAATAACCATAACACTACAGGTATAAAATCTTTACATTTTACATGTTAAATACTAATATCTTCGAGTAACTCGAAGGACAAAAAAAGTTTAATTTAAATTAGTATGAATCATGCTTGAAACAGAATTAGCACACTTCACTCCAACCCGACAATTTAGCACAATGTAGTTCATTCAAAAGCACACTTACACTTTGCGGTCATTGAGCAACATGCCGTTCATTTTCTCAATGGCTCTTTCTGCGGCCTCATGGGTCTCAAAGTGCACAAAGCCGTATCCTTTAGAGCCGTTCTCATCGCAAACCACCTTTAGAAAGAGAACACCGGCACTGAGCACAAGCACCGAACACCAGAAACATGCACATCACCACAAAACACACACTTTATTACCTTGCAGGACAGGATGTTTCCGAAGGCAGAGAATGTGTCATAAAGGGCCTTGTTGTCGATGGACTTGTCCAAGTTCTTGATGAAGATGTTGCCCACACCGCTCTTGCGCAGTGAGGGGTCTCGCTGGGACCACATGATGCGCACGGGACGGCCCTTAATCACGTCAAAGTTCATTGTGTCCAAGGCACGCTCAGCTGAAACAGGGAATTAACAAATATTAATGTAAGCATAAAGACCAACAAACTTTACAGTTATTGCTAGTACTATAAACATTAATACAGGGTTTCTCAAACTCAGTCCTGCACAGTTTAGCTCCAACCCTGATCAAACACACCTAGCTGTGAGTTTCTAGTGATCCTGAAGACATTGATTAGCTTGCTCAGGTGTGTTTGATCAGGGTTGGAGCTAAACTGTGCAGGACAGTGGCCCTCCAGGACCGAGTTTGAGAAACCCTGCATTAATATATTAATTTGAACTTAAATAGGGTTGTGTAGCGCCCCCTAGCGCTAGTCTGAGTACATGAGTCAAACAAGTGGCCGACTCATTTCAGCAATTGTGCACATTGGTTGTGTCGCATTAAATTAAATTATGAATACAGGGACAAAATCCATACTCCAAACCACACACAAGTTTTTTTTTTTTCAGAATGAGATTCATTACACACTGCGTTTGTCTTGACGCTTCCGGTACACACACAAAATAACATGTAAAAGGACATGATTCGTTAAACAAATTTGGGGATTTGTGTCCGTGAGGTTAATGTCCTGTGAGAAGACACTTCTCTTGGCCTCAGTAACGGCAACTACGACATTCATCAGTCCTAATACACACGTGTGTGAATTGTTCATAAATATTAAGCTTAAAATTGGAACCGGAGGACGGTCACGTGCAGCACGTGTTCGTGATTCCCAACTAGATGGACCTCTAAATGTAACTTAAAACATCCGTGTTAGAAATGAACCGGGAGCGTTTGATTAACTTACCGTCAGCGGGTTGCTGGAAGTTGACGTAGGCGTAACCGAGAGAGCGGCGGGTCATCATGTCCCTGCACACCCGAATGGATAGAATGGGCCCGGCAGGGCTGAACTTCTCGTAAAGCATGGCCTCGGTGACATCCTGGTGCAAATCCCCCACATACAGGGAGGCCATCGGGTAACTTGGAGCGCTAGGGTTCATCTTTCTACCGTACGACAAAAGAGCAATCTACCGAAACACCTGGAAACACTGACGAGCTTAGTAATGGCGACGCACGAGCTCCAATCTCCTCGGTGTAACTTACCTATCGAAAACGCTTTAACACGATAAATACCCTTAAAGAACAGTCTTGAGGACTAATTAAAACGCGTTTGGTACCGGTTTGGCGTCGACGTGTTCGCGGTATCGATGATAAGATGATTAAAATCTCCTCAGGCCTACTGCGGTGCTGCCTTAATAATAAACTTCTCAAATCTGTCCGCTGATCCTGCTTCACCGAGGTACTCGGCAATAAAAGTAGATTTTTTGTTTGTATTTTTTTCTTGTTTTGTGATTTTTTTTTGTATTTTTGATTTTTTATATAAGATGAGTGTGCCGAGGCTCTGTGGCACACGCGCTCTCTCTCGCACCGCACAAGGTAGGGGGAGAGAAGCGGAAGTACGGCTCAGATAAGAAGGCGTCCTCGCCGGAAGTTGCGTGAGCCGCTTTTATATTTTTTACGTCAGAGCAAAATAAGAGTCAATGGGCTGATAGAATAAAGGTCTATTTGAAGCACATTTCCAACACGTTAGAAATAAATCATGCTTTGGTAAATCTTAATTATGACGTAAAAAGTAATTAGTTATAACATAAAATGTGGACGTTATGAGATACAGTCGAAATTATGTCCTACTATGACACTTAATCATAATTATGAGATACAAAAAAAATGTAAATTATGATAAAAAAAATGTAAATTATTATTTTCTGTCATAATTATGACTTTATGGCCTGGTTTCACAGACAGGGTTTAGATTAGGGTTTTGTAGCTTTCATAAACGTGCCTTAGAAAAAAAAAACTTTACTGGTGTGTGCATATTGAGATAAAACAATGGCATTTATTGTAAAATATGGCGGTGCGACGGTGCTTTCGGTTAAAACAGCTCACACACATTTTAGTCTGGGACTAGGTTGAAGCCTTGTCTGTGAAACCGAGGGTTTTTGTCATAATTTCGACTTTTTGTAATAATTATGACTTCATAATTTCTACTTTTCATCTCATAATCATGACTTGCTATGTTATCATTTCTTCATAATTACGATTTACCAAAGCATGTTTTTTTCTTTCTTATGTGACCGAAATGGGTGTCCATTTAAATAAGAGGTGAACGTCAAGGTCATGTGTTTGTTTCCCAGGGAATGTGTGAAGTGATGATGTAAGTTGCTTTGGATAAAGCGGTCATGCCAAATGCCTTAAAGGGATAGTTCAACAGAAGAAAGAAACTCATACAGGTTTGGAACAACTTGAGGGTGAGTAAATGAGGACAGGATCTTCATTTTTGGGTGAACTATCCCTTTAAATGTCATATGAATTGACCAAAATATCTTTATGCTTTTGCCTCCATGTTTTTTTGCGCTTTTCTTTTAATAAAAAACAACAAACACAGCTATTTATTATATGCAATCTTCTTGCTATACTGCTCTATATTCATAATCTTTGTTATTTGACACTTGTCATCTACAGGTTACATCTTCCTTTACTCAACTTTGATTTTAATGTGGAAAATTAAATGTGGAATTGGTATTTTTTTTAAAAAGAAGAAAAAGAGAGAAAACATTTAAAATAAAAATGCCTTGGAAAAAACAAACAAACCAGCAAAACTGCAAATATATTTATTTATATTGTTGCAAACACATTTTTTAATTGACATTGAAAAAAAAAAAAGTGAATATATTTATGTTGTTGCAGAACAATATTTTTCTCATTAAATTGTTACATTTATTAAAAAACATTTTTAAAAAAAATCCACTGTGGTCATTGCATTGATGTCTGTCTCAGGCAGTGAGAATACCAGGGCTGGTGAAGGATATCAGTGTCGCGTCCGTTGGCTGATAAGATTGATAAACAGCAAGTGCTTCATTCACCTGAACACACACAAAA
This sequence comes from Leuciscus idus, assembly GCA_021554675.1. NCBI lineage: Eukaryota > Metazoa > Chordata > Actinopteri > Cypriniformes > Leuciscidae > Leuciscus > Leuciscus idus. The sequence continues at coordinate 30,564,962 of CM038635.1, read as the reverse complement.
ATTACACACTACAGAAACAAATCATACATCAAAGCCAAACTAACGGGAACAAAGAGTCACTGCAGTGCAGCAACTGAATCAGTTCACATTCATCAATCTCTAACAGCATTTCAGTGATCTTATTCACCATGTTTCTTTTAATTTTATGTATGACTTTGTTTTTAGTAAGTGTTTTATTTTGATGGCTTGCATTTAAAATTTTTTTTTATTTATTTTATGAGAGAGTGAAAGAGTGAGAGAGTGAATCATTTATATAGTCATTTAGTGAGATGTGACGTGCACCTGTTGCTCAGCCCACTGCTCCTGCTGCTCAGCCCACTGCTCCTGCGGTGTGCCTGTGAACTCGTAGTGGTTGTTATCTTCAGGTGTGTACGTGTGTTGCAGTTCTCCGTACACTGCAGCTGTGCTGGGTGTCCAGTGAGTGAGACTGCCTGTGAGGAAGACAGATGATAAAGAAATCCATCAGAAGCTCTAGCTCAGTGGTTCCCAATCCTGGTCCTGAAGGACCCCTATTCATGGGTTTCATCCGGTCCCTTTCCACAGGTGTATACTATCAAGCACCTAGATTATGAATGCAGACTGCATTGTGCTTGATTAATACACCTGTGGAAAGGGACCTGATGAAATCCATGAATAGCACTGCACACTTTAGATGTCTCCCTAATCAAACACACCTGATTCAAGTCATCAGCTCATTAGTAAAGACTCCAGGAACTTAAATTGGTGTGTCTGATTAGACAGGGATGATTATCCCGTGCCTACTCCAGTCCAGTGGTGGCGGTAATGCACAAGAAATAGTTGCAAACCGCCAATCAAAAAGAAGAAGAAGAAGAAGAAGACAGGGCTGATTACACCAGCTGTGCCGTCAGCTACAAACTAGCCTTGTTTTGATGTAAATGGGCACTATAACTTACACACTACTAAATATTTTTGCGTTGCACCATAAAACTGTGTTGAAGCGTAATTGTACACATAATAAACTATATAGTTATTATGGAAGCCTCTGATCAGGAGAAACGGTTGGAATAAATGGTAGTCTGACATAACAGCATCAATAAGCTCTTGTTTTACCTGACAGACTTCAATTCTCTAGACATATACAGTACAGGCCGAAAGTTTGGACACATTACTATTTTTAATGTTTTTGAAAGAAGTTTCTTCTGCTCATCAAGCCTGCATTTATTTGATCAAAAATACAGAAAAAAAATGCAATATTGTGATATATTATTACAATTTAAAATAATTGGTTTCAAATTATCATTTATTTCTGTGATGCAAAGCGGAATTTTCAGGATCATTACTCCAGTCTATCACATGATCCTTTAGAAATCATTCTAATATTCTGATTTATTATGAGTGTTGGACACAGTTCTGCTGCCTAATATATTTGATGAATAAAAGGTTAAAAAGAACTGCATTTATTCAAAATAAAAAAATATTTTCTAATAATATAAATCTTCTTTACTATCACTTTTTATCAATTTAACACATCCTTGCTGAATAAAAGTATTGATTTATTTCAAAAAAAGAGAGAAAAGAAATTACTGACCCCAAATGACTGACCAGTAGTGTATATTGCTGTTACAAAAGATTTCTATTTTTAAAACATTTTCTTTTTTCTTTTTTTTATTCATCAAAGTATCCTAAAAAAGTATCACAGGTTATGAAAAAATATTAAGCAGCAGAACTGTTTCCAACTTTGATAATGAATCATCATATTAGAATGATTTCTAAAGGATCATGTGATAGACTGGAGTAATGATCCTGAAAATTCAGCTTTGCATCACAGAAATAAATGATCATTGAAAGTATAATAAATTGAAAACCAATTATTTTAAATTGTAATAATATATCACAATATTACATTTTTTTCTGTATTTTTGATCAAATAAATGCAGGCTTGATGAGCAGAAGAAACTTCTTTCAAAAACATAAAAAATAGTAATGTGTCCAAACTTTTGGCCTGTACTGTATGATAATGCTGACATTTACACTTGCTTACATTTTAAGAGAGAGAACATTATGTGAATAGATTACTTTGTTAGAGGCTCTTCAACATGAACTAAATGTAACAAATAAAGGTAATTCCTCATGTCCGTATTGATTTATTGATCTTTATTGTCTGTTATTTACATATAAAAATGCCTACTTATGATTAAGTAGTATTGTATTGAATGTAAACTTATATTTACCGTTGGTTACGTGAGGCAAAAGAAGTGAGAGTGAAGGATAAACTGAAATTCACAGCATTTAAACAACTTCTGCTCACGTATTTGAAGGGTAATTGAGGATCATTGAGGGTAAATGTCATATTTTGCAACTACGCATTACTTTACGGAGAGCTTACGACCTACTAGCTACGTTCTGCATTAAGAACAAATGGTGCAATGGAATAAAGTACAGAGTTAGTTACAAACTAGCTAATAGTTACTAAGCCTCTTTACGTTCAAATTTAAGTGGTGTGAATGGTTGGTGCAACCCTACCCTGGTCACTTTATGTGTTTTCTCTCTATATCAGAATTATCATAAATATGAGTTTCCTAATTAAAAATTGGACACAAACGCCAGATCAAGTCCTATTTACCACTGGAAAGCTCGGGAATAATTTTAAGACAAGTGTCCGAGTTGGGCGTTTTAAGATTTTAAGTTAATATTTAAAAAGAAAAAAAATTAGCAACACATTCACATGTTTACAGCTCTCTGACACTGGATAATGCTGAAATGACATGCAGCTAACTAAATACAATTTTGTGGACGAGTGTTTTTATTTTCACTGTTTTTATTTCAAATGATCTATTTATAAAAAAAAAAAAAAATTTATATTAATTTTTTATTATTTTTATTCTTTAAATTTAGTTAATTAAAAAAAAAAAATTCATTTTAGTAAGAGTTTTAATTTGAATGGTTTAATTTATCTCTATTTTTTATTTTATGATATAATACATTTTAATAAATAAATATAAATAAAAGTGTTTTATTTCGATTTTTGTTTTTGTTTTATATTTGTACGATCCGCTCAAGAACCCCAGTTTGGGAAACCCTGCTCTACATAAAGCACGTTGTGTATTATTTAAGAAGGTCTGCTCACAGTGAGGGCTGATGTTCTGTGCGTCCCACTGAGTGCTGGGTTGAGGTTGGGTGATGTATGAAGAGTGATTCTGATCCTGTGAAACATACGGATCAAGCATGTAATAAAACCCGTCACATGTGCTTTTCTTCAAGGGTTAGTTCACCCAAAAATGAAAATTCTGTCGGTAATTACTCACTCATATTGTTCCAACCCCGTAAGTGACTACAGTGGCTCAACCAGAAGTTTATCAAGTGACGAGAATGACTTTTTGTGTGCAAAAAAAAGCTAAAATAGCGACTTTATTCAACTCTTCATCTTCTTCTGTGTGGGTCTGAGTGAGTTCACGTAGTGTAACAGCGCAGCGCTTCTGGGTTGTACGTCTCAGAATGTAGGCGCGCTATTGGCCGACGCTGGTCATGTGTGTGATGGGTGTGATGCTGGCCAATAGTGAGCCAACGTTCTGACGTACAACCCAGAAAGGCTGCGCTGTTACACTACGTGAACTCACTCAGAGGCCCACACAGAGGAAAATGAAGAGTTGAATAAAGTCGCTATTTTAGGGTTTTTTTGCGCACAAAAAGTATTCTCGTGGCTTGATAAACTTATGGTTGAGCCACTGTAGTCACTTGGACTATTTTAAACATTGTCCTCACTAACTTTCTGGGCCGGCAAGTTTCAACAACATAGAAGCCTATGGAGGAGTGAGACAGCTCTCAGATTTAATAAAAAATATCTTAATTTGTGTTCTGAAGATGAACGAAAATCTAACGGGGTTGGAACAACATGAGGGAGAGTAATTACTGACAGAATTTTCATTTTTGGGTGAACTAACCCTTTCACACCCTGTATTATGGTGAGAGTATTTGATGTGAATCTCGACCTGTGCAGGTGTGAAGTGCTCAGCGTGTGGACTCGTGCCGAACGGCTCCACCAGCGGGTTTAGTACCAGCCTCGTGCTTCTCATCATGTATTGGTGGATGAGGTGGGCCTGACGCTCCTCCTTCCTCTGGGCGAGAGAGACGTATATGGGCTTGGAGCCGATGATGCGGCAGTTCATCTCAGTAATGGCTCTGGTGGCCTCTTCAGGACAGGAGAAGCAAACGAATCCGAAGCCTTTGCTGCGGCCGCCGTCTGTCATCACCTGAAGGAAGAAAAAACACACACTTCTGGATCTTCGGCTGCAGTTTCATTTGCATTTACTGGGTTTACAATCAAATAATGCCATGAACTATTTCTTTATGATGAAAAATGAATTCCTACCTTAGCGCTGGTGATGTCCCCGTACGGCGAGAACTCTTTGAGGAGAAGATCGCTGTCTACGCTGTCACTCAGATTCTTGACGTACAGGTTCACTCCCTGTCAGGATGATCAAAGCGTGTTACGACTTAAGACAATAATGATAACGACGACAATAACTAAAACAACAAAGATCATTATAACAATAACTATAATGATAACTATAACAATAATGCTGAAAGTGATTCCAACAATTTCGTTCTTCTGTGACATTATAGTTAGAGTCATGGTGAGCACTTCCCTATTCTCTTAGAATTAGAGAATAGTTATGGTTATAAATCGTAATAAATGCGGGAGGTTCACTGGTACCTGATAGCGTATGATGTGCTCCTGTTTGACCTTCTCGAAGCGTCGCTTCAGTTCCACCTGACGTTCTCGTCTCTTCTGAGCTCGGCCCACGTACACGAGTCTGCCGCTCATCTCCATCCTGTTCAGCTCGTCCACGGCCTTGGGGTTACATCACACAATTCTCTTATTTATCTTCCCCCTGAGGTCCACTTAGTATCAGTGTTGGGGGTTATGCATTACAAGTAACTTGAGTTATGTAATCAGATTACTTTTTTCAATTAACTAGTAAAGTTACGCATTAGGGGAGCGCGGGGCACAATCTAACGCGGGGCTAGTTGTAACACGCTTGTTTTAAATACTTCCGCACATGCTTGGATGACGAAATGGGGCATGTTGTCACATTTCACTTCCATTCTTTCGGGGTATATCAAGAAAAAAGTATATACTGTATTAATAAAACAAAAACACATAATTGTACTAGACATGTGGGAAATTATTGTGGGAACCATACTCTGAACCATAAGTAGATTTACACAAACTGAGAAAGTTTTGACTTTTATTGTCATCTAATCATTCTAATATTCTGATTTATTATGAGTGTTGGACACAGTTCTGCTGCCTAATATATTTGATGAATAAAAGGTTAAAAAGAACTGCATTTATTCAAAATAAAAAAATATTTTCTAATAATATAAATCTTCTTTACTATCACTTTTTATCAATTTAACACATCCTTGCTGAATAAAAGTATTGATTTATTTTAAAAAAATTACTAACCCCAAATGACTGACCAGTAGTGTATATTGTTGTTACAAAAGATTTCTATTTTTAAAACATTTGCTTCTTTTTTTCTTCTTTTTTAAAACTTTGTATTAATCAAAGTATCCTAAAAAAGTATCACAGGTTATGAAAAAATATTAAGCAGCAGAACTGTTTCCATGAATCAGAATATTAGAATGCTTTCTAAAGGATCATGTGATAGACTGGAGTAATAATCCTGAAAATTCAGCTTTGCATCACAGAAATAAATGATAATTTAAAGTAAAATAAATTGAAAACCAATTATTTTAAATTGTAATAATATATCACAATATTAAAAAAAAATTCTGTATTTTTGATCAAATAAATGCAGGCTTGATGAGCAGAAGAAACTTCTTTCAAAAACATTAAAAATAGTAATGTGTCCAAACTTTTGGCCTGTACTGTATACATATTAAAATATAATAATATATACAGTGCACACACATATTATGTAAACAAAATATTTTATGTTAGATGCGATTTATCGATTTGACAGCACTAAAAGCATATTAATAATACTAAAATAGCACTATGTAGCAGAAGGGGAGGGTGACAAAACCTCATCATTAAGTGCCATTTGGGACACACCTTATGGGGCTCTTGTGTTTAAATTGGTGACAATTTTTTTTTTAAAGTAGCATTAACTTCTAAAAACTGTGAAGTTTAAAGCACAGAACCAGACAAATACTGCTTATTGGATCATTTGCAGCCCATAATATTCATAATCATGTGCATGTGGTTTGCTGTTGGTTGAAAGAATAAAATAGCCTTGTGACGGAGTGTTAAAATCAATAAACACTCAAACATACAGTTCACTCTTTCCCCTCGTTTGGTTCACTACACTCTCTTGGCCTCTGTTTCATCTCTCACCCTCTTGGCATCATTGTGTTTCTCAAAGCTGACAAAACCAAATCCTCTAGAGTTCCCCCTCTCATCCATCATGACCCGGACGCTCAAGGTTGGGCCTAAAATAAAAAGAAAAGTGTCAAAGACGCAACAGAACAAGAGAAAAATGTTTCATTACTTCCATATAACAAATCCTCACCGAATTTGCTGAATATCTCAGTCAGTGTCTTGGAATCCACATCTGGTCCAAAGTTCTTGATGTAAATGTTAGTGAACTCTTTTGCTCTATTCTGCATCTCAGCCTCGCGCTCCTTTTGCGATTTGAAGTGACCGACGAACCTTAAAGGTGCAACATATAATATGAGACTAAAAGTTACTGAACTTCAGTATCTTTTTGGCTACTTTGTACTTTGACTGAGTAACTTACTTTTACTCTCTACTTGACTACATTTTTGAATAAGTATATGTACTCACGCCAACACATTTGAAATGAGTATTGCAATTACAAACTACATTTTGCATCATGGCACCTATACCGATTTCTGCTGAGGTTTATTTGTTATAAAAGAAGTGATGTCCCCATCTACAGGGCAATGAAGGTACTAGATCTTGTGTGCTTTTCCCTTGTTCACCCAAACTTGTTAAAAATACTTTACTCGAATGTAAGTGCATTATCAGCTAGTTGCAGTTTCATATTTGAGATGAGGACATGACGTCCATTGCATGATGTGGGCATTAACTTTTTTAGGCTTTAATTATAATTAACATTATTAATATTATATAGAAGGCCTTTTTGAATAATGGGTTTACTTATGCCCTTTATGAGCTCTTGAGCTTAACTGAGACTTAAAGGATTAGTTCACTTTCAAAAAAATGTTTCCTGATAATTTACTCACCCCGATGTCATCCAAGATATCCATGTCTTTCTTTCTTCAGTCGGAAAGAAATTAAGGTTTTTGAGGAAAACATTCCAGGATTTTTCTACACAGAATGGACTTCAATGGCAACCAACTATTCCAATGTTCAAAGAAGGTTCAAATGTCCGTCTCAATGCAGCTTCAAAGTCTCGACACGATCCCAGTCGAGAAATAAGGGTCTTATCAAGCGAAACAATCGTCATTTTCTAAAAAATAAATATATATATATATATATATATATATATATATATATATATATATATATATATATATATACTTTCTAACCACAAATGCCCGTCTTGTACCATCTCTGAGATGCGCCACGCATTGCGTCATCACGTTGGAAAGGTCACGCGTCACGTCATCAGTTATTTGTCTGTGTAGTGTACTCCGGTTCAGAAAGGTTGGGAAGGGCGAAAAACTCCATCTCATTTTCTCCTCCGACTTCAAAATCGTCCGACATCTTTGTTTTAATTTAATTTTTTTTTTTTTTTTTTTTGTGACCTTTCCAACATGATGACATAATACTCAGAGATGGTACAAGACGGGCATTTGTGGCATTTGTACAAGACGGGCATTAAAAAGTATATATATATATATTATTTTTTAGAAAATGACCGATTGTTTCGCTAGATAAGACCCTTATTTCTGGACTGGGATCGTGTCGAGACTTTGAAGCTGCATTGAGACGGACATTTGAACCTTCTTTGAACATTGGTATAGTTGGTTGCCATTGAAGTCCATTCTGTGTAGAAAAATCCTGGAATGTTTTCCTCAAAAACCTTAATTTCTTTTCGACTGAAGAAAGAAAGACATGGATATCTTGGATGACATCAGGGTGAGTAAATTATCAGTAAACATTTTTTTTTAAAGTGAACTAATCCTTTAAGATTGTTTAAGAGGCTGTTGTGTCGACCTTGATTTATTGCAATATTGAGGTTTTCAGTTCTATTTCGACTTTACATAAAAACATGCGATTGCTCTCCTTGTCTCTTATAGGTGTTGAATACCAGAGCATCTTTTATTTTACAGTACGAGTAAAATACTAAAGAACTGTTTAAATCAGATACTCTAAGACTTTTACTCAAGTCAAGTTGTATTGGAATTGGTGACTGCAGTGGAGTCATTTTTGCTGTAAGGTATCTGTACTTCTACCCAAGTTTTTCAGGTACTCTTTAACCTCCGCTTCCAAGACTCAACATTCCCAAATCGGGGTCAGCCCTATGTTCCCACAGTCCTATGTTCCCACGGCCCTATGTTCCCACATTTCTAAGATTTTTTTTTTTTACAGAATTATTTTTAAATTAGGCCCTATGTTCTCACAGCCCTATGTTCCCACAACCATATGTTCCCACAGCCCTATGTTCTCTCATTTAACTATGTCCCCTATGAAGGGTAGGTTTTAGTGCTTGTGCTGGTACAGGGATAGCCCAATAACATCCCAGACAAGTCTCCCTCCTGTGAGGGGTAGGTTTAGGTATGTTAGGGTTAGGGCTGTGGGAACATAGGGCTGTGGGAACATAGACATGCTCCCATGAAATCAATGCGTTTAGTCACGACTTACACTTTCAGCTCGTTGATCAACATGCCGTTTAATTTCTCGATGGCTTTTTCAGCAGCTTCATGCGTCTCGAAGTGCACAAATCCAAAGCCTTTCGATCCGTCTTCATCACAAGACACCTTAATGAAAAGAAACGTGCTTCAGATTCTCCTGCGCTGAATATTGATCTTATCTTACATTAGAGCTGGAGGAGGTGGAGAACGTTACTTACTTTACAGGACAAGATGTTTCCAAATGATGAGAAGATGTCCAACAGGCCCTCGCTGTCAATGGATTTCTGCAGGTTCTTAATGAAGACGTTTCCCACGCCACTCTTCCTCAGAGAAGGGTTTCGCTGACACCACATTAGACGCATTGGCCTACCCTGCATGAGGTCAAAGTTCATGGTATCCAAGGCTCGTTCGGCTACGATGTTAAGGAGATCCAACGTTACAAAGAAGCAAATGTGATTAGGAATTTCTTGACTAATTGGATCATTTTAAGTGCAGATTTTTCAAATGCTTTTTGTTTATTGATTCCTCCCAAATCAATAAACAAGTGTCAATCAGAAATGTGACAGCTTGTCCCATATAAAAATGTAAATATCTAAAAATGTATTCTTAAATCGATACATTTACTTGAGATGAACAAGAACATAACATGCAATCTTGAAGTATAAAATGAATGTTTTTGCTTTTAAAATAATCTGCCAGTGCAGGGTTAAGAAACATAATCCGGTTTTCTCTTTGAATGAAGTTTTATTTTTCTCATGCATTGGCACTTTTATATAATTCCGTTTAATTTGAACATTTTTAGAAAACAAGACTTATCTTATGTCATTTTGCATATTAAATAAATGTATATTATTTTAAGATTGTTTAGATATTTAATATCAAAATGAAGTGAGTTTATGCTTAAAATGAGAAAAAATATCTGCCAGTGCGGGTCTGAAAATAATCTTGCTTTCTCTTTGAATTAAGTGTATTTTTCTGACCCCATTGGCAGATATTTGTTCTTGTTTCAAGAAAAAAAAGAAAAAAAAAAACACGTTTTTTTTAACTGAACAATCCTTACATATTTTTAATTGAATAACTGAACTTAATCAATTTTTCAATTAAAATACATAAGGGTTATTCAATGCGTAAATCTTAAAAGGCTTCATTTATTTGAGTGCATAATATCAATTCATTACGTTATCTTAACATATCTTAACTTTTTGGTTAAAAAAGAGATGTACTTTTATGCCTTTTTATTTTTTTTAAATAGCCTAACTGAGTCCTGGTGTCCACAACAGAGGACATAGCATAACATATGAATAAAATATTTTTTCTTATGCTCTAAACAATGCAATGGCATGACAAAAAAATTAGAGAAATTAGGCCTACAGAAATTGACATTCACTGGAGTGACATAGGACTTTTTTTCTTTTTTTCTTGCTTAGGTACACAAATATTTCACAGAACACTTATGAAATCACACTGGTCAGCTGATTATTAATGTTAAACGGTGATCTTCTCAATCATCTCACCATCAGTGTGTTGCTCGAAGTTCACATAGGCGTACCCGAGCGAGCGACACGTGACTTTATCTCGACAGACTCGGACTGACTGAACCGAACCGACGGACCCGAAGCGCTCGTACAGCATGGCTTCATTCACGTCCGGCTGCAGATCGCCCACATACAGCGAGCTGGACACCATCATTTTCATCAGATAGAAATATTACAATTAATGATCGACGCAGAACTGAAAGCAGCCGAGATTCAATGTGACAAACGCTTATAACGAACAACGAATCGGATTTAAAAGATTCAGTCAGATCATAAATAAACATTCCGTTTATTATCATCGTTTTATTCTGCACTCCGATGAACAACAACACAAAATCACATCATGACATGATAGCATGATTGCATATATGGCGATCTTTTTTTATTTAGCTTATTATAATTACAGCGCGATACATTTTAATTCTCCTTTATGGATCTTTTCTTGCGGTCACTACTTTGTTGGAAAAGAGTCGCGAGTTGATTAAAACAACTTTTTTGTGTGTTCAACAAAAAGGTAAATCATGAAAAAAAGTTTACTATTTTTTTCCCCAAGGATTTATTTTAATTGGTTGAAACATTTTATAAGTCCCATACATCTTAATCTTATTAGAAGATGTATTTTGATATTTTTGGTCAAACTAGTTTTTCCTTTAAGTCTTATATAAAGGAAAATATACAGACCCTTTCCAAAAAATTTGAAAATCATGGAAAAGTTTATTTATTTCCATAATTCCATTCAAAACGTTAAACTTCCATTGATTATAGATTCAGGGCCCACAACTTAAACGATTTCAAGTATTTAGTTGTTTATTTGTACATAATTTGGGCTTCCAGCTCATAAAACCCACGAAAACAGGATTTCAAAAAATTAGAATATTACATGAAATCACACAGTAATTACACAGTGATACCATGGTCATTGAACCAGGTTTAGGTTATTTTGGCAGTGTTGGCAGGTGCAAATCCTGCTGGAAAATGAAGTCAGCATCTCCATAAAGCTTGTCTGCTGAAGGAAGCATGAAGTGCTCTGGAAATGTCCTGGTAGAGACGGCTGCGTTGAGTGGACCAACACCAGCCGATGACATGGCTCCCCAAACCAACACAGACTGTGGAAACTTCACACTGGACTTCAAGCATCTTGGATTGTGTGCCTCTCCATTCTTCCTCCAGACTCTGGGACCTTGCTTTCCAAATGAGATGCAAAATTTGCTCTCATCAGAAAAGAGGACTTTGGTCCACTGTGCTTTATTAAATCCAGAGTCAACGCAGCGTCTACCAGGACATTTTTCGTGGGTTTTATGAGCTGGAAGCCCAAATTATGTACAAATAAACAACTAAATAGTTGAAATCGTTTAAGTTGTGGGCCCTGAATCTATAATCTATGGAAGTTTAACGTTTTGAATGGAATTATGGAAAGAAATAAACTTTTCCATGATATTCAAATTTTTTGGAAAGGGTCTGTATATACTCCGCTTCGCGTCGTGACCGCATTACCACCTCGGGTGTGCATTATTTTTCTAATAATTCAACGGCCTGTCGTCAATTATTCCTTACATATACAGTACAGGCCAAAAGTTTGGACACATTACTATTTTTAATGTTTTTGAAAAGTTTCTTCTGCTCATCAAGCCTGCATTTATTTGATCAAAAATACAGGAAAAAAAGTAATATTTGTGAAATATTATTACAATTTAAAATAATGGTTTTGTATTTTAATATACTTTAAAATGTGATTTATTTCTGTAATCAAAGCAAACTTTTCAGCATCATTACTCCAGTCTTCAGTGTCACATGATCCTTTAGAAATCATTCTAATATGCTGATTTATTATCACTGTTGGGAACAGTTCTGCTGCTTATCATGTCTTTATAACCTGAGATACTTTTTTCAGGATTTTTTGATGAATAAAAAGCTAAAAAAGAACAGCATTTATTCGAAATAGAAATCTTTTCTATCAATATACATCTTTATTATCACTTCTTATCAATTTAACATCCTTGCTGAATAAAAGTATACATTTCTTTCAAAAAAAGAACAAAATTCTACCCCAAACTTTTAAACATTAGTGTATATTGTCACAAAAGATTTATGTTTTAAATAAATGCTGTTCTTTTTTAATTTTCTATTCATCAAAGAATCCTGAAAAAAGTATCACAGGTTATAAAAAAAATAAAAAAAATAAAAAAAGTATTAAAAACCTAGTTTTTCCTTTGGTTCTATTTATTTAAACAATAAGTTTCAACCGCTGGAATCCTCCTCACACAATGGACAGAAGAACATGGACGGTATCTTGGCTGGACATTATATCAATGGAACTCTCAACCTCTCGTATGCATGGATCCAATGTTAAGACTGTGAATTTATGGCATGCTGCTTTTGATATTGTGTCAACTTTTTTAAAATCTATGTAATTTATTTATTTATTTTATTTTATTTCTCTTTTTATTTTATATTATAATTTTTTCATTTATTTTATTTTATTTTTATTATGGTTTTTTGGGTCTACATTCTATGTTTGTATTTGGTCTGTATTTTCTTGAAGTCTACCAGGGGTGGGATGGGATGGGTTCTAGATTTTTGCATTGTATTTTTATTTTTCTTGACTTTAAAAAAGAAAACTTAAGAAACAGTTGTTAACAAAACAAAAAACTAAAAGTTTCATTTTAAGTGAACTATGATTTTTTTTTTTATTGTTGAAACATTTTATAAGCCCCATTTTAGTCATATTTGAAGATGCATTTTCATTTATTTTTTCATTTTTCCTTTAGGTTTAAATTTATTTTAATGTAATTCATTTGTTTATTTTTCTTTGGCTGTTCCTTACACAAAATAACAAAGAGCTGTTGGTTTTGCAGTTGATGAAACAGCTGTACAAGGTCACATAAGGTCCCAGACACATTGTTTGGAATGTAAATGTTTATTAACACTTTGCAGGATTTTTACCCCAAACTTTCAATAGCAAAACATGACAAAAAATGTATATGTAACAATAATAAATAATATGTAAGAAACATGACACGAGAGCGGCCTCTGTTTAGTGTAACAGCAGATGGCAGCAGCAGAACACAAACCCACTGAAGGTCACGTCTGGTTATGAGTGTTCGTACTCCGTATCCCAATGTCCTCTGCTCCGCTAACATTCATATTCGTCTTGTGTTGTGGCGTCCCTTAAAGTCCCTGAGCGATCTCATCTACAGGCTTCATCATCTGTTCAGCATCATCATCAGTATCTGCTGTGTTCATCAGTCGCAGTCACAATAACATCCATCCAGATTCTCATGGCTTCGGCGCTGTGGGCCACGAGGAAAAAGAGCCGCTCGTATGTTTTCACACAGAAGGTGAGACTGGGCCGTGGAGACTGAGAATGACAAAAACACAGTCAGCATGGGAAATTAGTGGTCGGCGATACTGCAAATTACGGTATCGATCCGATACCAAGTAAATACAGGGCCAGTATCGCCAATATCGATACCAATACTTTTTCATTTTAAAAGCATGCACTTGAACTTGTATGCACTTTCCTGTGCTAGAGCAGTGTGTCATGATTTATGAGGTGAATGCATCATTAATATGCTAAATCTGAATATGTTTTCATGACTACTAAATATTTTGTGATTTGTGCTCTCAACTCGCCTGTAATTAGTCAGTGACTTTTACAAAACTACCCTAATTATATTACTAGCCTACTACTAGCCAACTGTTCAAAAGTTTGGGGTCTGTAAGATTTTTAATTCTCTTCTGCATTTATTTGATCAAAAATACAGTACAAACTGTAATATTACAATTTAACATAGGTTTTCTATGTCATAGTAAAGTGTAATTTATTCATGTGATCAAAGCTGAATTTCCGGCATCATTACTCCAGTCATGATGATAATTCATTTTAATATGCTGATTTGCTGCTCAGGAAACATTTCTTATTATTATCAATGTTGAAAACAGTTTCATTTTTCAACAGTTGAAACCATGATACATTTTATGCAGAATTATTTGATGAACAAAGTTGAAACGAACAGCATTTATATGAAGTAGATTTGTTTTTAACAGTGTAAAACCCTTGACTGTCACTTTTGATCAATTTAATGCATTGAATATTAATTTCATTAAAAAAAATCTTACTGACGTCAACATTTTGAACCGTTATGTACACTTTTGGTTTGTTTATTGCGAAATAACTCCTGATTGTTTCTCTGTCATCTAAGCAAGGCTTTCCCAAACGCACTGGTCCTGTGAGCTCCATAGGTGAGCTCAGCGAAGCACCAGCATCCAACGCTCTCTGGGATTGATTGGTTTTGTCTTGTATCCAGATGACTAGGAGAAAAAGTTCTATCCTACACAATTATCCGCTAACATTCGCTTATTTTTCCACGTAGAAGCTTATTTTACGCACTGAATTGCGTGCTAAATTAATAAAAGATTACTGGTAAAAAAAACACACATTTGGATCGATATTTTTATGTGAGGATCGATCCTTTTCGATACCACGTCAGTATCAAAAGTATCGATACTTCAGGATCGATCCGCCCACCCCTATGGGGAATACAGAAATGTGTCAGAAACCCTGCTAAACTGTGGTTTTACTAAATATGTAGTTAGAGTTACAGTTTTGTGTCATATTTGACTTCATATGAGGAGGCGTATGAACTCACTGTTGAAGCTGTTCGTAGATGATCGTAATAAACCTCCTCGATGGCCTGAAAGTAAATGACCCCTTTGAGTTTCTTCTCATCTAGTTCTGAGAAAACAACGAGAAGAACATTGAGATTTCAATGAGAAAGCAGCAGACATTCATCAGATTTCAGCTGAAGTGTACCATACACTGGAAATACTTTTAGTGTGACGTGTTAATCCAGCGATTCCCAAACGTTTTGTCAACGAAACCCTGTAGATGTCAAATGTTTTCTTGCAGTCCCCCGAAGATTGTCAATATTTCAATAATTTAAGTACAAATTTGCATGTTCACGGTTCTCTGATGTCGGTTAATGGTCACGTTCAGGGTTATGATAGTCCAACTAAAACTCTACAAAAAAATGGTTACTACTAATAAAATAAACAATAACTGAAATAAAAATAAAACATAAAATTAATCTTGTTTTATTTCTGCTAGTTGCCCAAAGCAACATTTCTAATTTTCATTTAGTTTAACTTGATGTACTAAAATGACTAAAACTAAAATTGAAATAAAAATGAATATAAACTAAATAACAAACAACTGATAAAATTCAAAAAACAAACATCAAAATTACTAAAACGTAAATAAAGCTTAATATGAAAAATTAAGGAAATAAGAAAACATTCGCAATATGAAAAAAAAAAAAAAACACATGCAAGTAAACAGATAAAATATTTTCTTTTTATTGTTTTGTTTCTTTTTTAATGTCAAATCCTTGAGCTTTTATTTTGGCGAATATTGGCGAAATGCTGAACTGTGGGAAATGATGCAAATGTGTATGTAAATTTCCAAATGCAGCCCTATTTGTTTATAATAATGTAACGTTGGGATTTAATAATGATTAGCTTTTCATCAACTCATGAATCCCCTCTGGAAAACCCTGTGATGTTGTAATATATTCTCTTTTCCTCACCGGTGTAGTATGCCAGTCTTTGGTGGTCCAGATCAAAGATAAACCACCTCCTCCTCCACGTCTTCACTCGACCTCCACGCTTGGTCAGAAAGCCGCCACACCGCCGGGGAGACAGATTAACTCCCATGCACCCCGCCACGTTATGACCCAGAGACTCCACGTGAGCGCGCAGGTCAAAGTTCGCCGTCAGAGAAAGCGGGACACCCTGCTGTACGAAGAAGAGGAAATAAACAAGATACAAGATTACTTGGGACATTTAGTGGAGAATGTAGTAACAAGAAGAAATGTTTCAATTATGAGCCATTTTCCCTTTTCTTTTGGCTGTTTGTAATGTAACTGATTGTTACTGCTGGTTGCCAAGGTAACAGAGTCTTAGACCCAGGGGGGCAGGGTTTCATATTATTTTGAAGTTTCCCCGGGCGCCGCCATTGGCTAGCGGACCATCACCTGCTGTTAGCATCCCATTGACTCCCATTCATTTTGGCGTCACTTTGACAGCGAATAACTTCACATCTGAGGCGTTTAAAGACTCCATTTGTCCATTATTTATTTGTAAAGAAACACGAAAATGTATAAACGGCTCCATTACCTTGTATCTTACGTTATGGCCCCGTAGAAGCAGTTTTTGTAAAAATAGGCTAACGATTGCGTCATAATCACGCGACTCTCTGTCGCACAGTAGAGAGATTACCGTATGGACAGGAGGAGAAGCTCGAGGGCGATCGGGGGGACGTGGAGGCAAAATGACAAAATAATTAATCAGAATACCTAGCAAAAGTTTCTCCTGCTCCTAGCTCATGGACACCTCCTACTCACACTCTCCGTCTCTGCAAGATTCGGAAGGGAATGATTCAGATTTCTCTTGGTACAGCTACTAGAAGACAGACGGGTTGCTCACGTCACATCTACGTCATCAAGCTCAGTTTGAGTCTGCGCAGTACGCTCGACCATCAGGAAGTTAGTGCTTCTAATTGACTTCACTTGTCTCCGTTGAATCCAATGGGGTCGCTGTGTCCAGTTTATATACTGTCTATGCTTAGACCTAAGTTAGCCTGGGGGGAAGGGGTCTAATTATTAGTTTTTGGTCTAAATTAAGTCAGTCTTTATTTTTGTGACACAGTCTAACTTGCATTAGACTAGACTATGAGCACATTATAGACTCGTCTAACACTATAGACCGGTCTAAAATAGCTTTGTGAAACCGGCCCCAGATCCGAATTTTTTTATGACGGATGAAAGTTTTGGAGGCGTGATTGACATAACGTGAGGTCGTATTTATTTTTTAACGTGTGAAAATTTCGGATGTGAGTTTCGGACTCTTCCTGTTTATTACTGCAATCTGTGCTATACTTGACAAAGCATCATGTGACTTTAGAAGACTTACAATGTATATATGACTCATAGAGACTTTGAGTTTGACAGAACAAATCACTGTCCGCTTTCAATATATGTAAAACTAAAATCACGGACATTCTGCCTCATCTCCGTTTGTGTTTCACGAAAGTAAGAAAACAGTACATGAGGGTGAGTAAACGATGTCAGAATGTGCATTTTATTTCAGTGGTGTCATAATCATCAGACGTACCTCGGGCGTCCTGTGCGGCGAGTTCATCTGCAGCCGCTCCTCGGCAAGTGGCTCTAGTTCTGATGTATTGGTGTGTGTTTTTACAGATTGCTGCTCCTTCTGTCTGTGTTGCTCAGCTAACAGCCGCTGACGCTCCTCCTGCATCCAGACAAACGGAGACGAGAAACTGCCGTCAGACTGTGTTAGTTTGGATTCCTTGGGAGATATTTTCATTGGTGGAAAAACAACATATGAACTGGCAGCAGCGTTCAACAGTAACTTTCACTTCAGCACATTATCTCACATAATTCAGATTTCATCGAATAACCTTGATCAATCAATAATTGCGACAAGCCTATTGGATGAAAGTAGGGCTGAACGATATTCTGTTTTAACATCGACATCGCGATGTGCGCATGAGCGATAGTCACATCGCCGGATCATGCGATGTGAAGGGTAGTAGCACCAGTGTTTCCCCTACAATGTATTAGGCGGCGGCGCTGGACATTCACTTACACTGTACACACCTAAAAACACTGAAACATGGCGACCGGCGGCGCTGCTAATGTGATGGCTCTGAATCCACTTGTTGACAAGGAAAGAGCAAATGGAAATATTTTTGATTAGGCTAATGTCACGTTGCCATAAGGGGCCGTTCACTTCACATTCACGTTCACATGCAAATATTTCAAATGTGGGCGCGCGGCAAGCGCGCTCATATAGAAGCGACGCGGCGCGCTCGTTTTCTCAGGCGCGCCTCTCTTCATGGTTCATGTGTGTGTGTGTGTGTGTGTGTCGGCGCACTGCGCTATCTGCTCAATGTTCCGCTCCGTCTTTGCGCTGCGCGTTCTGCTCCTTAACGGCCCAAACGCTCCAATCATGTTGGCTACCGATCACGCACTGGAAAAGCAAAATCCGCTCAAATAACGTGAAATTTCTCAGTAGTAGACTTCTGTTTGCTGAGCTGGTATAGCCATGCTGGGCAAAATGGTAAAATGACCTGCTCTGATCACATGCTCTGGTAATAATAGCTTTGTATGACTATACTTTATTTTGATAATTAGTCAGTTGCATAGGACTGAATGAAGAATAATATATTGGTGTTTTATATTTTAATATAGGGCTATTTTCTGTCCAATTTGTGTGGACATTTTTCTTTTTTCCCCCTTTTTTGTGTGTTTAATTTAATTAGTGATTCTACATTTAAATATGGATGATTAAAAGTTTGGGGGAAATGCGATTAATTGCGATTAATCACAGCATTTTTATTACATTACCGTTTCTTACATTTGAGCCCCGGCCCCTGATGAACTCTTTGCACGTCCCTGGAGGTTAGTGAAGTAAAATAGGCTATGCAAGCTAGTCACCTTTTAAACTAATGAAAAGTTTCATTTGGATTTTAATGTTCAAAATGTCTACAGGATAAAATAAATGAAAGTACTGGTTACATGATGATGTATCTAAGTGCTAAAGTGTGTTACAGAAAAAAAGATCAGTAGTGCAGGTAAGGTGGAAAGAGTTTCATTTTTCCACTATCAATTTCTACCTTACAGCTGAAAATTAACACAAAAGAAAAACAAATAACAATAATCCTGTCCTAATCCTGTTTGTGACCAGTTCAAGGTACGTGCTGCAATAATCATGCCTTCTGTTGATGGTATGTCAAATTTGTCTGTCTCAAAATGTCCATTTCTATCCACAAAACTTGCCAGAAATCATGGTTTAAGGGGTAATAATAATTTAAAAAAATCTTACAGGGGTGCATGACCCGCGAGCGGCTTGGTAACAACCTCCGGCACGTAACAGCACCGCTGCTGGAAAAATTTATAGGGGAAACACTGAGCACCCATGGTGTATTAAGAGAACGGTAGCACACAGTAAACACTAGTTTGTTGTATGGCTTGTTGCTGGGGTGACATGCACGTTCCACATGCCTGCACAGTGATTGGTTCGCTGTGCCGCTACTCACAGCCAACATTCACTGGCAATCCTGCAGCTAAAAATGGCAGACAAAGAGGATCCGCCGCAAAAAAAATGATGATTTCGTACCAAAAAGAAAGTCAAAATCAGCTATTTGGGACTATTTCGGCAACAAAAAGGAGGATGTTGACCAAAAAGAGGTACTTTGCCTGGAGTGTTATAAAGTTGTGGCCACAAAACAAGGAAACGCCACCAATTTGTCTGATCACTTAAAACGGCACCACAAAGCTTTTTTTATTTAAAAATGTGTTCTGCTTTTGTGTTTACAGAAATATGTTCTAATTTTGGAATAAGTGACCTTTTTGTCACTTGTAATGAAGCTTGCTTATTAGTGAAAACTTAAAGGAACCGTATGTAAGAAATGTATTTCAATGAATCATAAAATGGCCCTGATATGTCACTAGACATTAAGAAATCATGTCCATTTCAAATATTTATATCACTGACAACAGTAGTCCGGCCAGGATATTGTCATTTATAAGTGAAGTTGCAGCCCTCAACTGATGTTGATGTTGTCATGTTGTGTTTTGGCCTGATGCTCCACCCTCCACCATATCTACCAATCATGAAGTCAGTAGTGTTTCGGCATCCGGGTTGCCAGATCTGCTCTAGTTACCACAGCTACAGCTACAAACGTGTCGGATAAAAAATGTCTAACGTTACGAAAACCTAAAAGACCTCGTTATGAATCCGAAATACGTCGTGACAAAGTCCGGAAAAAAAAACGTACTGTGTAGGACTCGTCACTTGCCATTGGAAGCTCCTTGTAGCAGCCGACGTTCCTGCTGGATCCTGCAGCCTATCTGGCAACCTGGAGTCAGGGGGGAGGGGGAGGGGATACACCGCTCTACAGTCATTTGAATGTGATTGCAGTACCAGTTTTGGCCACAATCTTACATACGGTTCCTTTAACATGTTAAACTTATTAGTGAAATTATTAATATCATGGAATGGTAATAATTGACTTAAACCTGGACTGATGGCTCGCAATATCGCAATATATATCGCTGGGAAAAAAATATCGCAATGTAATTTCTTTCCAATATCGTGCAGCCCTGGATGAAAGTGTCTTTTAAATGAGTAAATGCAAAGGTAAATGTTGTTTAAGGAGCAACTGCATGACCAATCATGCAGCAGATGGCCTAAAAACAAGTCATGTGACCATATGCAACCGGATCACAGCTGAAGACGCGAGTCAGCATGAGAATTAGTGTGATTTTGTTCAAATGATATTAGAAAAACAAACAAACACAAGTCTCTTGTGAGCTGATGATGATGATGTATTGTTTGCAGTGATCAGTGTTGCTGTGGTTGTGTCGGGTCAGTAACTCACTCTCTCTTTCAGCAGACGTTCCCGCTCTGCTTTGGCCTCTCGGAGTTTCCGTTCGATCTCCACCAAATCCAAGAGGTTCTGAGGGCTGTAAAGGTGAAAGGTCACGTGATCCGATTGGCTTGCATTTTACATTTTAAGGAACTCTTAATACTAATGCAATTAATGTCCAATAAAGGTGAGTAATTACATGTAATTAATGACATTTTCCCATGTTCCGTCACCTAATCTGAAGTGAGAACTATTTATGGTTAATAAGTTATCTAACTCTTTACATATGAGCTTAATAAACAATAACACTTTGTTAATTACACTGACAATAAATGAATAACTCAGTAATTGTATAGTCTATTAATGTATTAACTATAGTTTATAAACTATTAATTAACCATTTGCAAATGATTTATAAGTGCTTTGTTTCTGTATACTTATTATAAAGTGTTACCATATATATATATATATACAGTACAGGCCAAAAGTTTGGAAACATTACTATTTTTAATGTTTTTGAAAGAAGTTTCTTCTGCTCATCAAGCCTGCATTTATTTGATCAAAAATACAGAAAAAAAATGTAATATTGTGATTATATTATTACAATTTAAAATAATTGGTTTTCAATTTATTATACTTTAAATTATCATTTATTTCTGTGATGCAAAGCTGAATTTTCAGGATCATTACTCCAGTCTATCACATGATCCTTTTGAAATCATTCTAATATGATGATTCATTATCAAAGTTGGAAACAGTTCTGCTGCTTAATATTTTTTCATAACCTGTGATACTTTTTTAGGATACTTTGATTAATAAAAAAAAAAAAAAAAAAAAAAGAAGCAAATGTTTTAAAAATAGAAATCTTTTGTAACAGCAATATACACTACTGGTCAGTCATTTGGGGTCAGTCATTTTTTTTCTTTCTTTTTTTGAAATAAATCAATACTTTTATTCAGCAAGGATGTGTTAAATTGCTAAAAAGTTATAGTAAAGAAGATTTATATTATTAGAAAATATTTTTTTATTTTGAATAAATGCAGTTCTTTTTAACCTTTTATTCATGATTTCTAAAGGATCATGTGATAGACTGGAGTAATGATCCTGAAAATTCAGCTTTGCATCACAGAAATAAATGATCATTTAAAGTACAATAAATTGAAAACCAATTATTTTAAATTGTAATAATATATCACAATATTACATTTTTTTTCTGTATTTTTGATCAAATAAATGCAGGCTTGATGAGCAGAAGAAACTTCTTTCAAAAACATTAAAAATAGTAATGTGTCCAAACTTTTGGCCTGTACTGTATATATAGCTTTACATGAGTGTACTGTATGTATGCAAATAAAGTTGGATATACTTAAATACACAACTTCATACATATTGCTGGGCGTAATATAGTATATAATACATACTAAATTATAATGTAGAGATTAAATTAAAGCCATTATTTATCTAAACATCTTCCTTTCTGGCCAAGCAATGTAACTTTTGTGCCAGGTTTGATGTCATTTATTGGTTTACATGCGTCATAACCGAATAAGACGCACTCGTATGTTATTTACTTAATTTAGGTCTGTTTCTCACACAAATCCTTTGACTCAGAACAGAAGACTAGAAGACACGAGTCACATGGACTGTTTTTATGGTGCTGTTATGGTGTATTTTAACCTTTGAAATTCGATATTCCTGGTCATGAACTATAAATTGCTGTTGTATGGAAACAAGCTACATTAAAATAGTGCACTAATAATCAAGCTGCATTAAAAATACTCCCATTATGTTCCAGGCCAGGGTATAAAGTTCACAGAATTCACCCGTTTAATGTTTACTCACAAACACTTCAGATTCATACGCCTCAAATAAAAAGGTTTCTCACACCCCTGTAAACACACACCTGTTAGAGCTTCCAGTATTATAATAGGAACATGAAGCCAGGCTGCTGTTCTGTGCCACTCACCTGGGCGCGCGGGAGGTGTTGGCACTGTTGCATGGCGCGTGAGAGCCATTCCCATCGGTCTGCGCTGATCTCAGCCCATTATAATGTCCATTACTCAGTCTGTGGGTGTGATGAGGAAGGCGAGGCGACAGAGCCTCTGAGGTTGGTCTGTCTGGAGTCATTCGCACCAACACTGGCATATGAAAAGCAACGGGACACGTTACATTTACATTCAATCATTTATTAGACGCTTCTGGGCTAATAAACATCTTAAAAATAATACAATTAGAATCACCTTTAAAAATAACATAAACTATGGAGTTATTGCAAAGAGATTGATTATGAAATGAGGTTCAATCACTCTTAATAGGTGTTTTATTGTCTGGTAGTTTGCAACAAATGAGTTTTACTATGGCTCAAACACACTGCGGTATCCTGACCTGTATGCAACACACACACACACACACACACACACACACACGTTCTGTTTTCATGTTTTACGAAGACTTTCCATAGACATAATGATTTTTATACTGTACAAACTGTATATTCTCTCCCCCTACACTAACCCGACCCCTAACCCTACCCATCACAGAAAGCTTTCTGCATTTTTACATTTTCAAAAAACACAATTTATTATGATTTATAAAATGTTTTCCTCATGAGGGACCAAAAAATGTCCTCAAAAGGACAAGGATTTTGGATATTGCCGTCTTTGTGGGGACATTTTGTCCCCATATCTTAAGCAACACACACGCACACGCAGTTCACTCTGGCAACTGCAACATTTCAATAGAAATTCTCTATAAAATAATTTCATCATCATATAAAAGGTGGAATCAAATCAAAATCAAATCAAATCAGGAAGTGCAATAAAATAAAGTCACATCCCATTATTCAATCATTAACTTATAAGATTTCAGGTAGCACTTTATTTTACAGTCCTGTTCTGCATGTACACACAATATACTTATTATAGCAATTACAATAACTGGGTTATAACTAGGTACTAACCCTGAACCCTAAACGTAACCCATGTTGTTACCTTATATTACCTTGGGTAAGTACACTGCAAGTACACATGACTTTAAAATAAAGTGTAACCAGATTTCTTATAGACAAATTTATGTAAAGAAGGAGCACATGAACCTTCGCACACAGACACCGTTCCATAGATTTCCTTTGTTTGATCAATTCCTTCGTGAGATAAACGACTGTCAGGATTATTAAAGACAAACAAAAGCAAAACTGTGTGCAGTTGCAGCGGCTCCACTCGCTCTTCCAGTTTGCGTCAGCAACTCTGGCACACCTTAACGAAAACACTGACAAAAGCTAATAAGCCAGGACATGCAGGACTGTCAGGACGGTTGGCTGTTGTACTTTGTTTTGCCGTTTTGCCTGTTGTCTGTGCATTCATCGTCTTGCACAATTGTGTTGCTGTTTGACCTACTTACAGTCTCTTAGCGCCAGTTAAACTGCATTTCATCACATTTTCATTCACCTCATTGGTTTGCTCACCTTGCGCAGAGAGAGGTCTATCGGAGACTTTCCTATGCGAGCTCCGTCTGCGGGGTAAGCTGGACGTATCCTTCGATGACTCCTGGGAACATGGTTTTGAACACAGTCAATGTGCTGACCGCAGCAAACTCATGAATCACTAAAGGTCTAGATGTCAAACCATCTAATGCACATTTCACAGTGTACCTGGGCTGCTTTGTGAATGGTCAGAGGGCTGAGTGACATCATGCAGGGGGTGGATCCAGTGATGTTGGACCAATCAGTGAGAGGCTTCTTCTCTTTCAAAATCTACAAAGGCAAATGTCCTTGATGTTTAGCATGTGAGTGAGAGACACATCCTGACCAATGCTGTTATATTAGTTACATGAAGAGGTAAAATATTAAACAAAAAACTAAGGCTAGAAGACAATAATAACTGCAGTTATTAAGACAACAAATAACCAAAATATAAATGATCACAATAAGCCATTGAATTACATTTATAGAGGAAAGAGGCTCTGTTCTAAAACCTAGTGCACTGCCATGCTGTCTACATAGTCAACAAGTGTGTCATTGAAACAGAGCATTCAACACTGATTTCAATACAGTTTCGCATTAGAATGTTGTTGTTGTAAATGTTATGAGCATAAAAATACACAAAACACACAAATATTGGGTAAAACAATCATTTAAATTACACTTTAGGTATTATTTTTAGCTTTTCATGAACTCAAAAAATAGACATTAAATAATAAAATAATAAATAAATGTAAAAAAACATTCAATATTGTATTTGTCGTTAGTATTTTAATAATTTAACAACACATTTGCATGTTCATGGTTCTCTAATGGGAGTTATTGGTCACATGACATTCAGGTAGTCATGTGATCACTTAATATAACTCACATAAGAGAACTGTGCACATGCAAATGTGTTGTTAAATTATTTAAAAATTAACTTAAAATTTCAGAGGGGGCTTCAAGAATATATTTTAGGTCAAAGGAGTTCACCTGACAAAAAAGTTTGTGAACCCCTGCATTATGGGACGTCCTGCTCCATAATGGATACATGCAAAGAAGGCGTCTTAGAAGGCAGTTGTTCAGTTTGTAATCATAAAACCCACTAGAGAATTTTATGAATTTGAATGAATAATGCATTTTAGGAACTTCCTATGGCTCTTTAAAATAGCATTTTTTCATTGTCAGGACAATCGGAGTGATTTTTTTCACCTGTTTAAAGGTCTGGGCCCGGTTCCCCAAAACTTTCTTATCGCTAAGTAGTTCTTAACCTATTCCTTAACCTCTCTCTTAACATTATGGCACGATTCCTGACACGTTCGTTCGCTAAGTATATCTTCTGTAAGTCACACTTTCGTAAGGTTGGTCTGGACCACTCTTAGCTTTACCTTATCACTGTTGCAGGACTATATGAAAATAATTCTGAAGTTTTAATACACCCAGACAGTTCATTTAGGCTAATTCAAGTGTTTTCGTGCAAAGAATAAAATTGTCAATCACACTGATTGTTGTTAGAATTTTAATTATATTATTATTATATATTATATTATTAATTTAATAAAAGAGCGCTTTTAAAGGCCAGTGAAAGCATAGGCTACAGTCAGTTAAGTCCTATTCGGACGCTAATATTGTTTCTCATGGGCTCGTCCGGTATTTTAAACATTTACAGGGGTAAGTCGGTGATTTTATTGCCGTCCGAATCCATAATATCAGTTTTTTTTCTCACCCAACCCGCGTAAAAATCCCTGGCCAAATTAGTACCTACTGTTTTTTGACAAACAGGTCGTGTGGTGATTTAATTGCCGTCTGAATCCACATCTCTGAGTTTACAAGAAGAGATTCAAAATTCACTGTTTAAATCCTTTTTGATCACTGCCGAGCACCGTACATAAGATGTGCACTTTTATTACTGAAATGCTGGAAAGTATTTCCAAGAACAATATTTCATCGCAGCTCCACCTCAGCGGACAAAAATGGGAAAGAGATGAAAATTTTGAAATGGTTATTGTGGCAGCAATATATGATACAATTTTAAAATATGTAGGCTATGCTATTATAGGCTATTATAGTTTGGATTATTTTTTTATAATATCCAATAGTCCTAATAAATGTAATTTCAACTATTTCTTAAGTGCTTCTTTTATAAAGAACACCGCTTTCTCACATAAACAGCCCCTGCACGAGAGAATAATTGATTCTCGAGCCATCGATATCAGCAGATTCAGCAGCATCACCACGGACAGCACCGGCTCACGTCGCACGTAAGAAGGTATATCTTAAGCAGCTTTCTAAGGTATAGTTCGGGGAACACGACTAGAAATGGTATACCTTTAGTTAAGTTATACCTTACGAGTCTTCGTAGCGCGCTAAGAGACAACGTTATCGGGAAACCGGGCCCTGATCTCTTAGTAAAGTAACAGTACAACTCATCAACCAGTGCTGTTATTGCCAAACAAAACTAAAAATACAATTTAAATAAGTTTAAATAATTTAAATAAGTTAACAGAAATAAAATACAATATAAAAAAAGCAAACTTTTTTCTTCTTTTTTTTACTAAAAATGACTAAGCGAACAACGAAGAAGAACTTTGCCGTGAGTATATCACTATCAGGGCCTTGATGGGTTACTATAAGTACTTGTACTAGTGATTACTGACTTAGTACTATTCAGAGTAGTTAAAGGCACACTATGCAGTTTCCGTTTTCCCTAGAGTCGCTGTGGAGTACTTGTATTTAACGTTACTGTTGTAAATACACGCAGAGCCGTCGTTTTCTTTTCCTTGACTCTTCCGACCGTGCTTTCTTCGTCGACTCTTCCACGATTCACGTCTGAAATGCGTGCTAGTGTCCTCCATAGAGGCTGCTTCATATGTTGTTGATGTATGTGACGTCGTGCCGTAAAGCAAGTCGTGATTCTCGCGAGATTTGTCGGGATGCCACCTCTCAAACCTGCATTCCCCCACTTTTACGTGCTTTTCCCTAATCACTGCAGTGACCTCGACGTGCGGGTTAGCAATAGCATTAGCCGTCAGGTGTTATTTAAATAAACTCCTGATGTACAGCAGGGGAAATAAGTATTGAACACGTCATCATTTTTCTCAGTAAATATATTTCCAAAGGTGCTATTGACATGAAATGTTCACCAGATGTTGGTAACAACCCAAGTAAGCCATACATACAAAGAAACAAACAAAAATAAGTTCAGAAATTAAGTTATGTGTAATAATGTGAAATGACACAGGGAAAAAGTATTAAACACATGAAGAAAGGGAGGCGCAAAAAGGCATGAAAAGCCAAGACAACTGCTGAAAACTTACAGTAATTAAAAAAGCAATCCAGCCCCCTGTCAGTGGAAATTAATAACAGCTGGTTCAGTCCCAAATGATGGCCTACAAAAAGGTCTCATTGCCAAGGTGTCACACAAGACACATCTCATGATGGGTAAAAGCAAAGAGCTGTCTCAAGACCTTCGCAACCAAAACATAATGATGGCATTGGTTATAGGCGCCATTCTAAGCTTCTGAATGGTCCAGTGAGCACTTTTGGGGCCATAATACGGAAGTGGAAAGACAATCATTTCACCATAAATTTGCCTCGACCAGGTGCTCCTCGCAAGATTTCTGATAGAGGAGTGAAAAGAATAATCAGAAGAGTTGTCCAAGAGCCAAGGATCACTTGTGGAGAGCTTCAAAAAGACCTGCAGATAGCAGGTACTGTTGTCTCAAAGAAAACAGTAAGTAATGCACTCCACCGCCATGGCCTGTACGCACGCTCACCACGCAAGACTCCATTACTGAAAAAAAAGCATGTTGAAGCTCATTTAAAGTTTGCTGCACAACATTTGGAAAAGCCAGTGAAATACTGGCAGAATATAGTGTGGTCACATGAGAGCAAAATCGAACTGTTTGGATGCCATAATACACACCATATTTGGAGGAGAAATGGCAGTGCACATTACCCTAAAAACACCATACAACTTGGTGTTGGCTCTTGGACAACTCTTCTGATTATTCTTTTCACTCCTCTATCAGAAATCTTGCAAGGAGCACCTGGTCGAGGCAAATTTATGGTGAAATTATTGTCTTTCCACTTCCGTATTATGGCCCCAAAAGTGCTCACTGGACCATTCAGAAGCTTAGAATGGCGCCTATAACCAATGCCATCATTATGTTTTGCAACAATTAGGTTGCGAAGGTCTTGAGACAGCTCTTTGCTTTTACCCATCATGAGATGTGTCTTGTGTGACACCTTGGCAATGAGACCTTTTTGTAGGCCATCATTTGGGACTGAACCAGCTGTTATTAATTTCCACTGACAGGGGGCTGGATTGCTTTTTTAATTACTGTAAGTTTTCAGCAGTTGTCTTGGCTTTCCATGCCTTTTTGCGCCTCCCTTTCTTCATGTGTTTAATACTTTTTCCCTGTGTCATTTCACATTATTACACATAACTTAATTTCTGAACTTATTTTTGTTTGTTTCTTTGTATGTATGGCTTACTTGGGTTGTTACCAACATCTGGTGAAAATGTCATGTCAATAGCACCGTTGGAAATATATTTACTGAGAAAAATGATGACGCGTTCAATACTTATTTCCCCCGCTGTACTTACAAACTTTCCAATGCCTTGTTTTATGAGTACAGAACCTATTTGTACTTCTGTAGAAGTTTGGTACCATTCCGGGCATTATTAGTGGGGTAATTTACGGGATACATCCTAGGATCCATTAGCGCCTGCACTAAACCATCCGGCTGATATATCTTTAACCCTTTAAAACCGGATGTGTCGTCGACGACACAGCCAACCAAGCTGTATTCATGTCTCTGTAACTCTTCAACCGTTTGCACTATCAAAATAATGCAAATAGTTCCTGAAAGTAGACATCATGCGCTTTTCGACAATATACGGCTTATTACGGTAATGTCATGCTTTCCGTCTGCAAATGACGGCGGCGTGGGCAGGAAGGATTTGAACGGAGAGATACGACGCGCGGCAGGTTAGAGTGTTTTGGATTGCATAAAATAATAAAAGAAACGAATAAATACATGGCGAAAGAAGTGTTAGACAGCAGAAGAGGGGATTGGGATGATTTTTAATGAAACTTGGGAGGCGGATGGCCGTTACTCTTTCACGTATCTAAGCATGTGGTGTGTGCATGTGTATGTGTGCGTGCCTATGAATGCGTGCATGTGTATGTGTGCGTGTATGAAAAAAAGTGTCCTAAATGAAAACTGTGCAACCCAATGTCACAAAAAAGACTTGTATATATGCATTATAGTTCATTTTTCAACTTTAAAGTGTTAGTTTCTTTCGTTCATGATTTTTCAGTTTTTTTCCTAAATAAAAATCCGTAAATTTATTCTCGTTTATTTTTTATTTTTGTCTATTTAAATTCTATTTACAAACTCACCACACACAATAATGGTCAATAACTGTAATTTGTTGAAAGCTTATCTTTTTCTGAAAAAGATGACACTTTGCACATGAAGATAGCACATTGTTTTAGAATTTTACAGTAAAAAAAATCAAATTATGTGAAAAACACCTATTTTAGCTTCAGGTTCTAAAGGGTTAAGCTCTAACTTTAATAATGTTCGACCAAGGGAAAAAAGGCTTCTGGGGGGGGTGTTTGGATCGAGGTCATGGTGCAAAGGACCCTAGGTTGATTTTACTCCGAACCATCCCTTTAAGGTACAAATCTTGCATAGTGTGCCTTTAAGGAGTTAAACAGTACTGCAGCTTTAAGATGAGCATCCATCCCACCCTCTGACTCACAGACACGCGTTTACAAAGTGCCATGAGAAGTTAAACTATCTGTACTTAAAATGTTCATTTCCTGTCATCTGAAAGCCAGGTTTTTCCTAATATTGGTAATTATTAGCAGAGCACATTTTACAAACGGGGTTAAACCAATTGTTTAGTCCATAATTCAAGAAGGTCCAGACAGCTCTTGATCGCAGCCTCTGACTCACAGACACATGAGCGACTGCGAGGAACATTATAAGCGTCTTTATTTCCTACAGTCAAATCAGTCATAATTCAGTTAGACAGTCCGTCATGTTACCAGTTAACAGCTGCTTCATTCTCAATCCTGTTTTCTGTAAAAATCCCTCCCTACATTCCCTGTCTTTCCTGATCCTGTCATATCTGCGTGCCAGAATTAGATTTTTACAGAGCAGACACACATCTCTTGAAGTACATACAGACAGAAACACTCACCAGACATGTGTTGAGTTTTGTAAGGACATCTGCTTTCTATCGCTCTGTCCTCTCACACTTCCTGTGGTCCTTCCCTTCTCCGGGAATCCTGCCCTCTCGGACTCTCTCTTCCCTATCAGTAATTCATTCCTCCACCTACTTTATCCTTGACTTTAGTTTAACTATAATCACTATAACATAACGCTAGCATTAAAGCTGAATGTGTGTGTGTCGTCCTCTTCCTCTTGAGGACAGTGTTATTTTAGTATCGTAACTGTATTTATTAATATTTTGGATGAGTTTTTATTGTTATACTTTCAGTTTTCATTGTAATTTTAGTCATTTTGATTCGCTTTAAAATCGTACCTGTTTGTATCTTATAATCCATTTCAGTGTACAAAGCAATCATTGCAAAATAGCAGCAGCTGCGCTTGTATGAAACAAGCGAGAGCGAGTCTGAGATTCCCGGATGACATAATTAAATAACTATATCAAAATATTGATTTGAGTTTTAATAATTTTATTAGCTCACCAAACGCAAAACTTCCACGAGGAAAAAAAACGTTCCCAGCAAGCATATAGCGCTGACTTCAGTTACCCGGATGAGCTTGTGTGATCAGTTTTTACTGGTTGCTGTCGGGGAATAACATACCGCTGGATGGTGTGATTGACCAATCAGAATCAAGTATTCCACAGAGCCGCGTAATAACATTAGTTAACTACATTAGTTTACATGAACTAACAATGAACAATACGTGTTCGTCTCAGTCAGCTCCCTAGCTCGTGAATCAGTTAATCGTGTTCACAAATTCAGGCACTGGTAAGGACAGTTAGGACCCCGACTCACTACACATTAGGACACTGATGGCTCTATTTCCGGCGACATTGAAACATCCTCAATGTACAACATCACTACTGGTATCTTTCTGACATTACTTGTTTTGGGCCTATCTTACACCCAGCGCAATGCAAGTGTTTTTTGCTAGTTTCAGCCCGACGCAGTTATCATTTTCACGTCCTGCGACACGTTGTTTAAATAGCAGATGCATTTGCGCCCATGCATTTTGTGGTCTGAAAACGAGGTGTGTGTTCTGGCGCATTGTTGGCGCGTTGCTATTTTGAGGCGACAGAAATAGACTGAGCCATTGACCGACTGAAACCTGGTCTAAAGTCAATGGCGCAATATTTTTTTTGTTATTTAAAGAGCGTGTTAATAATGTGCGCCTATAGGCGGATCCACAGCGCGCGTACACTCTGCTTATTACACACACAGGGACGCACAGTAGCACACAAACAAGCCAAATATTTAAAATAAAAGGATTACAGTGTAAAAGATTATTATTGTGTACATAAAGATATGGTGGAATCCGGCTTGTCCCGTAGATGTTCTGCTTGCACTTTAACCTCGCGCTCGAGCAGATCCGTTTGCGCTCTGGAGACGCGTTCGGTCTTTCCACTATCAAATTCCGTCATGTAAATAGCGAATCTGCCATGGCGCGAGCGCAACTAGCCTTTAAAGGGAATGGGAGATGAGACTCTGATTGGTTTACTGCACATAAATCCCAAAACACACCCATTACTCATTATGAGAATAGGACAACCCTTTTAGACCATTTTTCCCAGCGTTAAACTAGCAAAAGTGGATTTGTGCCGTGTCGTGCGCTTTAGACCATGCGCTTAGATCGTTAAAACAGGGCCCTTTATGTTATTTAAAAGTACTTTGATTGTTACATATCCCTGAAACATTTCAGCCATAAATTTATAATAAATGTTAGTTAGATTATGTTCATTGCCTGTATAGCGACGTATGTTTATGCTGAAATATAATTAAATAATGGGTTATTTTTTTAAAACATCTAACGCGTGTCATGCATCGAGTTGGCTCGCATAATTTATGTTTCGTGCTTCAGAATTTACAGTAAGGGAACATAGTGAGCATCGATGCTCCCTGGTTTTCATGGTACATTGTGGGATTTCTAGGGGGTTTAAGTTTCAGTGCACTGGAAGGATTTAGCTATTGAGACAGCTCTTAAAATGGCACCATGAACTAACATGAAAATTTTTATTAACTAACATTAACAAAGGTTAATAAAGGCTGTAAAACGTATTGCTCATGCTAGTAAATACATTAACTAATGTTAATAAATGAGACATTTTTGTAAAGTGTTACTGTTTTTTATTGTTAAAGGTGCATTAAGCAACTTTTTCATGTTAAAAATACCCGTTTTCTAACCCATACATGCTTAAACAATTGCCTGATGGGCTGAATGAGCCCTTCTCTGATCACTGAGATTGTCTCTATAATCCTGTAAAGTAAAATAAATAAGAGGGATTCGGGCCGGAATTTTAGACTGGGCGTGACGTCATGCGCGTTCACGGCACGCTCACCTGGCTGTCTGGCAGGTTTGTGTATTCGCCGCCATTCTCCGTAGAAGATGGATTCTAGGAGACCGGCTTGTAGTTCATTTCAAACACCAACGCAAACTCCACGTAAGATAAAAAAAAGAAAACTTTTGTCCGTGAGCGTGCACACTTCTGGCTGCAGTTTCGCTTGCCGCCAGAGGGGGCATAGTTCTGCAAAAACTCAGAGACTTGCGCAATGCACCTTTAAATGTTAATATTGTTATTATTAAATTTGTATACATTTTTTTTTCTGTTTAAAGTCCCCGTGAACCGGAAGTTGCAAACGACTTTTCTCCAGTGTTGTGACGTATTTCCAAGTGAAACGAAATATTGAATAGAGGGCAGGGTTTTACTCTAGCGCTCCTCCTCTCCATCTCTCGCTCATCGCAGACTAACGGTTTGAGGCGAGTAGTAAAGCGCTTTCAGCCCAAGCCGTCAAGCCTACGTCATCAGAGAAGGAACGCCATTCCAGACCGGAAGTAACTTTTCAGATTTTGATTAAAGATTACCACAACAAACACATTTTTTTTCTGTGTATTAACTTGCACGGATTAATTGTTCACCACAAGACTAGTAATATGCGCTAACAAAGTAAATAGGGTCCATTTTAGTGGTCGACCGATATTGTTTTTGATGGCCGATGCCGATATCTTAGAGAGCAGGATGGCCGATATAAAGCCGATATTTTTATTATATACTTTATATTTATTTGAATCAATATTTTATAAATTTAAAATAAATTAGAAATCAAATCTTTAAAATAAACATGCTTATACTTTAGATGGGAACTTCTTGAATCTGCGATCCTATTACAGTATATTTCACAAATTGTTTAAAAATATATGAATATGTGAATAAAAAGGAAGTAAACAATGTAACATTGCACTCAGTAATCTGGTAATTTCATGCGCACTGGTAATCATATTTTTTCAAATAAAGACAAGGTAACGCTAATATTATACAGCACACTGTGAAAACGATATGAATATGACATAGTGGATATAGCATAGCATATTTTAAAATGAAGGATTTAAAGTGTTTCGATGGCGTCTCCTGAAGCTGATCTTCTGTCCGCATTCACTCACTTCTCACGGACCGACCGTCACTCGCAGTCACATGTTTATCAGGCTACAGACGCACACTTCACAAGATATCACAGCTGGATTCCATTAAATCTGCAAGGTTTTGTGAAATTAAATGTTTATTAGATATTCAGAGATTTGTTTAAATGATGTAGATGCGCATTTGCTGAATGTTGACGGTAAATGAGAAAGTATTTTAGACTGATTGTTTGCCTTTTCTGTTACAAATAATATAAAAGCAACACTTTACTTTTTCGCATACCATTAACTTTCTTTGTTTACCAGTTCTGTCTAACAAAGTATTAGATATGACTGACAAGAGATCGTAAACTAATGAAGACGGAGAATGTGAGTGAGCGCTGTGTGATCAGACGCTGGTGTTCTCAGCGCCGCCCGTCAAAATAAAA
Organism: Leuciscus idus; assembly: GCA_021554675.1. Classification (NCBI taxonomy): domain Eukaryota; kingdom Metazoa; phylum Chordata; class Actinopteri; order Cypriniformes; family Leuciscidae; genus Leuciscus; species Leuciscus idus. Next base: position 30,530,657 of record CM038635.1, on the reverse strand, counting down.
GTCCGGAGCGCCGTCAAAATAAAAGTCCCGCTTCCAACACATCGGCCAATCAGAAAAACGTATCGGCCGATGCCGATATTTTAAAAGTGCCAAATATCGGCCGATATATCGGCCTTGGCAATATATCGGTCGACCACTAGTCAATTTTGATTTCATTACGACAATTTTAATACCACAACTTTAACTAAACGAAATTTGAAATTTGTTATATTCGATTTTCTTTTTGTAAACATTTAATTTATTGCAACTCACGTACATTTTTAGTATTTTTAGTTTTGTTTATAACAGCACTATTATAACAGATCCCACACAACAGAGGTGTTTCGTACTTTACAAAGTGATCAGACGCACCATTTTCACCTGATGCACCATAAAATAGGTGAAATAAATCCCACAGATGCACATTGAAGGAGGAAACCCAAAACAGACCAGAAGATCACAGATATAGGAGTTTTCACACATGTTTTTAAAACATGTAAAACCCTATTTTTGTCGTGTCACTGAAGAAGAAGCGTGTAGGACGTCTTACCCTCTGAGACCTGTGGAGCAGCTCTTTTCTCTCTTGCCTGAGGGAATTCAAAGCTTTATCCTTTTCTTGTTCCATTTCCTTCAGTTGTTTTTCTAGTTGCTGGACTCGTTCCTGCAAGACAGCGACGTGATCATTAAAACATTTTCAGCATGAACAGAAACTTCATACGAAACTTACACATTCAGCAATAAGCCCTGGTCTGGTGCGTTAGGGACTCATGAACCATGGTTTGGTTTGTGTGGCACTGAGAGGAGAGTCGGCGTGGTGCCGCCCACCCGGCACACTGAGCTGACAGGTCAGGGTCAGAGATCTGTCATACGGAGCAGATGAGTCAATGAGCACTCATGCACTGCTCTGACACTCTCACCTTGAGCGCTGGCACGACGTGACAAAACTAGATCACTCCTATTATACTCAATGGACACTAGACGCTCCTGATGCAGATGTAACACATGTATAATGGACAACCTGCTATTTTATATGAATATCATGTAATAATTTACACACAATATACATACACACACACACAATATAAATAAATAAAATTAACTGCACTAAAATTATATAGATAAATCATAGTGCTATACATTTTCATTGTTTATTAAATAATTATGAGCACTTAATTATTTATTTAAAAACTATTCAAAAGAATTTATGTATGAATAACATGTATTAATTTGATTGTTTTATATATATATATATATATATATATATATATATATATATATATACACTACTGGTCAGAAGTTTTAGATCGGTAAGTCTCTTCTGCTCACCAAGGCTGCATTTATTTGATAAAATAAATAAATTAAAAAAACTGTAATATTTTGAAATATTATGACAATTTAAAATGACTGTTTTCTATTTTAATATATTTTAAACTGTAATTTATTCCTGTGATCAAAGCTGAATTTTCAGCATCATTACTCCAGTCTTCAGTGTCACATGATCCTTCAGAAATCATTCTAATATGATGATTTGATGCTCAGAAAACATTCATTATTATTTTCAATGTTGAGAACAGTTGTGTACAATTTTTTTTCCAAAATTCTTTGATGAATAGAAATTTCAAAAGAACAGCATTTATTTAAAATAGAATCTTTTCTAACTTTATAAATGTCTTTACTGTAACTTTTGATCAGTTTAACTCATCCTTGATGAATAAAAGTATTGATTTATTTTATTTATTTCCCCCAAAATAAAATTTAAATTCTTACTGACCCCAAACTTTTTAATGTGTTTAATGTTACAAAAGCTTTAGATTTCAGATAAATGCTGTTCTTTTGAACTTTCTATTCATCATAGCATCATGAAATATAAATGTAAATAACTGTTTTCAACATTGATAATAATCATAAATGTTTCTTGAGCATCAAATCATCATATTAGAGTGATTTGTGAAGGATCATGTGACACTGAAGACTGGAGTAATGATGCTGAAAATTCAGCTTTGATCACAGGAATAAATTACACTTTACTGTATATTCACATAGAAAACAGCTGTTTTAAATTGGAATAATATTTCACAATATTACTGTTATTTTTGTATTTTTAATCAAATAAATGCAGCCTTGGTGGGCAGAAGAGACTTCTTTTAAAAACATTAAAAATCTTACCGATCTAAAACATAGTAGTGTATATATAGTGACCGGTATATGACCGGTAGTGTATATATATATATATATCATAAAAACATGCATATGTGTGTGTATGAGTGAAATAAATATAAAATAAATAAAAATTAGTGGCACTAAAATTTATGGTTTACAATATTAAAAATATTCATTTTAATTGCATTTGATCAACAGTACAGTAAAAAAAGTAAAACTGTAAAATTGTATATTTAAAAATATAAATTTTAATAGCATTCATTACAATTAAAATGCAAACAATATTCTAATAAAATTTAATATATAATAAAATGTTAATTCATATTTTTAAATATTTGTATGTGCAATATATAATTATATTACATTTTATTATAATATTGTTTGCATTTAAATTGTAATGAATTCTATTCAAATTAATATTTTTAAATATTGTTTATGTGCAACATATTAATTATTAATTATATGGATTAAAGCAGTTTATAGGAGACAGACAGTCTCCATGTAACCCGATTCAATTCAATGTCTCTCTCTCAGTCAGTCTAGTCTCTCTCTTTTGTGGCCCCTGATGTAATTACCTTGTTTACGGCATCATGTGACTGTGTTTGGTCTGTCAGCGTGAGCAATACTTACACTCATGCTCAGTGTGGCAGTCTGCCTCTACTGATGACATAACAGTCAATGAGGGTGTCTAATTTTTAAAACATCGATGTGTAGTGAAGACACACTAATTTCCATTAACTTCCACTTGAAGTCGCACTCACAACTCTGATTTGGCATGAACTGTGCGGCACTAATGTGTGATGTGCTCGTATAGTAATAAACATGAACTGTTAAGCAAATAAAATGAGAAGCACGCAATAGTTTCTACAAGACAGGAGTATAAAACATGGTTAATGATCGTGTTCATGATGAGTTGTTGGTAATCTAGTAGTTAAACTAGACTGAAACCTCAATCAGATAAACTGCATTTCTTAAGGCGAGACACTACAGGTGAATAGGGTTAAAAAATTTAACTAGCAGATATCACCATGAAGCTTTCCCAGTTGATTACCTACATTAAGATGAGAAAAAAATGTATTACAAGTTTTCTGTAATTTAATGTTTAAATATGCAAATTAGGCATTATCTAATTAAATATGCGGTAATTTGCATATATAAAAAAAACCGCAATCTGAGTATTGGATAAAATTATTTTTTCATTGTGTTCACATATTAGATGGGAAAAAAATTACAGAGGGATTTATGGATATTTACTTTTGTTATCCTGTAAATCAGAATATACTGTCAATAGCCTTAAAATTTTTATTTTCGCCATGTTTTTTGGAATAAAATATTATATAAATCAGGCTAGGAATAATATATTTACAAATCCCTCTGTAAATGTCTTCATAATATAACTAGGTACAAGACTGGAAAGTTTGGTGTATACTGATGTGGAGATTTCGGACTTGGAGAATGAGAGAAACGTCATTTTGAGAAAACTGGCCAAAAATATTTATATCAGCCAATGACATTGCGCATTTAGAGTTAAATCCCCCCTTTTACTTTCCCGATTGGTTGCTGATAAAAAGGAAATGAGCATATTTGGATCCGACAGCATTGTACAGGAGAGAGAGAGCTTTCTAACGGTGTGTGTGATGGCAGGGAGCAGACAGAGATCGCGGAGCAGCGTGTTCATTAAGAACGCCAACTTTTGTTGAATTTATGAGAAATCTACAGACGCAAACAGACAAAGTGTAGTAAAATAAAGACTTAAATGTGTATTTCAGACTTTTTTTCACCACAAGTCTGAAAGAGGACATGTTATCCCAAAATCTCAAAATTGACCAGTGAAAGAAACCCCGATGTTTTTGCCTGCCGTGTCTCGCCTTAAAACAAAGTTATTCAGCTCACCTGAGATGTGTTGTGCATGTGCTGTACTCTGGTTATCTCTCGCTCTATGACCGTTTCACTTTCTCCATTCTCTCCTTCTCGCTCATCTTCGATCCCGCTCTCCAGCTCAAGAATGTGAAACTCCATGTCTTCAAAAGTTCGCACTGTGGCTTCCAGCGCATCCTTGTCCTGAACACAAAACACATACAGACAAAATTCTTCAAAATTATAAGGCAGCAAGTTCACAGTTCATGACAATGCATGCAGCATAAATCTGTCAGTAGACTTTTATGCTTTTGTTTATTGTGCTAATAAACTTTTCTTATTATTATAAATGTTGAAAACAGTTGTGCTGCCTCATATTTTTGAGGAAAGTAAGTTTTTCTTTTATTCAGCACATTTATAATGTTACAAAAGTTTCTACTTCAAAAGCTGTTCTTTCGAACTTTGTATTCATCAAAAAATCCTGAAAAAAAATCAGGATTTTTACAAAAATATTACACAGCATAAACTGTTTTCAGTATTGATAATAAAAGCCATTATGCCCCTTTTTACAAGATGTAATAAAAGTCTCTGTGTCTGTGAAGTTTCAGCTCAAAATACCCCACAGATAATATATTATACCATGTTGTCATTTTTGAGTGGGAGGAAAAGGATGCTGTTTTTGTGCATGTATCTTTAAATGCAAATGAGCTACTGCTGTCACCCCTGCTTTCCAGAAGAGGGCGGAGCCTGTACAGCTCGTGGCGTGCCTTGATCCGGATACTCTGCCGACTTAGTGTTGCTTTAAATAACAGTACAGCCCATTGAAGAGATGCATGTCTGTCCCTCACAGCCTCGCTTTCATTCCCATTAAAAATCAAAGATGGCGCTGCTGTGAATAAGGTCTATTAGCATATTAGAATGACTTCTGAAGACTGCAGTAATGATGCTGAAAATAATTCAGGCTGAGTAATCGACCACCCCTAGTTTGTCATCACCTTTTGCAGCTGAAGCAGCATTTGCTCCCGCTGGTCTTCTGGCTGTGAGGGAATCTGTTTCTCCATTTCCTCACACTTCATCTTCATCTTCTCCACCTTCAGACGCTGCTCCTCCAGCTGAGCACGCTCCTGAAGGAAAGCACGTTTTTTATCACTAATGATGCTTTTTATGAACCGCATCATCTGTAAATCAAGCTGTGAAATATACAGACCTTCTGTCTGTTGGCCAAGCGCTGGCCCTTTCTTTGCCTGTCCTTCTCTTGCAACACCTGCAGTTGATCTGTGTGTCTGCGCAGTCGCTCCTGCTCTGCCTGCAGTTCTCCTCTCAGCAGGGCCACCTCCAGCTGCAGCTGCAGAAGAGCAAACACACGGGTCACCTCACTGCACGCTGAGCTGTTGCTGGTGGGAACACACCTGTTCTCCACTCACCTCGATCTTCAGCTCCTCCCTCTGCTGGTCGAGCTCTGTGATGTGCTGCTGCACCAGCGAGGGTGACGTCAAGAACTTCGCCGGGTCTCTGCCTGCTTGTTTGACCCGATACTGGTAAAGTGAAGAATGAGAGACCGATGTGGTTGAAACACCAGGTAAGTTGCATGACTGATTATAAGATGAACGTGTGATCATATAATATGAAATGGGAAATAAAAGGAGCTAAAAGGAGGCATCTTAGAAGGCAGCATAATATAAAATACAAATACGAAAAATAATACATAAAATAATATAAAATCTTATCTACTTTTTGGCTAAGAGTAGGCATCTTAGAAAGCAGCATAATAATAAATTTTGGTTCCACTTTAATTGAGGGTGACATAGTTACATTGTACTTAAATACTGAGTAGTAATATTAATTAAATACATGTACTTACTATAGATTTAGATCTAGTTACTTGTAATTGTGCATAATTTACTATTATTACTATAGTAAGTACATGTAGGAGTAACTGTTACGCGGGGTTGCTGGCAGGCAGACGAGGAAGACGAATATAATCCAATACAGGTTTATTAAACGAAAAGATCCAAGAGACGGTCAAACGGGAATCAACACACACACACACTTCACATAGATGATAACCGACAGAGGACTGAACCGAACAGGGAGTATAAATACACAGGGTAAATGAGGGAACTAAACAGGCACAGATCAACTAATCAGGGACTATTAACGAGAACAGGTGCAGACATGACAGAACATACTCGTGACAGTAACGTGTAAGAACGTCACCTTAAAATAAAGTGTTACCTAAAATACAAATGTAAAAAATAATATATAAAATAATGTAAAACGTATCTACTCTTTGGCTAATATAAAATAATATATAATAATAAAAGAATATATATATATATTAGGGCTGGGGGAATTAACGAGTTAATCTTTGCGATTAATTTGAGATGTTTAACGCATTAAAAATAAATAACGCAATTAACGCAGCACTTTTTTTTTTGCCTTGTTTTAATGACTTTCTGTTGCGGCTGCTATTGAAAAGGCCGAAAATATGCCGTCCCGCCCCTCCGTGTTCGGCGATCAGGTTTCATTCTCGCGCAGCTTGTTTAGTAACTTCACGATCGGGTCTTTTCCGCTCTGTGTGTGTGTGTGTGTGTGTGTCGGCGCGCTGCGCTCTCTGCTCAATGTTCCGCTCAGTGTTTGCGCCGCGTGTTCTGCTCTGTCGTTAACGGCCCAAACGCTCCAGTCATGTACCGATCACGCACTGGAAAAGCAAAGTCCGCTCAAATAACGTGAAATGTCTCAGTAGTAGACTTCTGTTTGCTGAGCTGGTATAGTCATGCTGGGCAACAATGGTAAAATGACCTCCTGCTCTGATCACATGCTCTGGTAATAATAGCTTTGTATGACTATACTTTATTTTGATAATTAGTCAAAAAATAAATCTGTTAAATCTGAGTATGTTGCATAGAACTGAATGAAGAATAATATATTGATATATTGATGTTTAATATTTTAATATAGGGCTATTTTCTGTCCAATTTGTGTGGACATTTTTCTTTTTTCCCTTTTTTTTTGTGTGTTGTTTTTGATTTAATTAGTGATTCCACATTTAAATATTGATGATTACAAGTTTGGGGGAAATGCGATTAATTGCGATTAATCACAGGAAATTGTGTGATTAATTAGTTAAAAAATTTTAATCGATTCCCAGCCCTAATATATATATTTTTTATTATAATTTTTTTATTATTATTATAATAAAAAAATTGTATCTGCTCTCTGGCTAAAAGAAGGCATTTTAAAAGGCAGTATAATACAAAATATAAATTTGCATTGGAAGGCAGCATTATATGTACCTGTTCGCTCTCTGTGCTGCTGCCCTCTGTGTCTGACTCCGCCCCCGAAGAGGCGGGGCTTTGCTCCACAGCCACTCGCATGATCCACGGGGATTTTCGGACAGGCTCCCACTGGCTCCTCTGTGTATCCATATTGTGTCTGGGCATGTCTAATTAAACAGGAGTGGAGACCAGTTTGGAGGTATGGGACATTTACAGTAATTCAGTCCGTCTCATGGGAGGCTGCAAACAAGGGTCAAATGACAGATTTGCTCAAGCTAACATGCATTGACCATTGTAACAGTGAAATCCTGTCCTAAAAAGATGCACATGACTGGTAACCAGCTTATGTTGTGTTATGGATGTTTCTTAATTAGATTAATCAGCAAAACAAAACAAAAAATCAGGTGAGATGTGTTTCAACAAACCACAGAAAAGGCTGTGAAGATGAAAGCACAAATGAAAGACACTAGATCAATGCCTTTACAGCAACAGCGGGGGGTGGTTGTAGCTTGTTCAGGTGTTTTTTTACACAATACCACACAACAAGGCCACAGTTCACTGTAAATAGGCTCTGTGTGTTCATTGAAGCTTTTGTAGTTCTCTCCACCCCGTATCGCCCTCTTACGCTCTTAACGTCGCATCTGACAAAGCTGAGTGTGGGAACAGACTCTCGGTACGCCATTGTCCAAACCCTTTCCCACCCTCTCTCTGCCCTGTCCATCAGTCCTGCCCATGCCAAAGCCTTATTAGGATTCAGAGCACTGGAGCCACAAGGATAAATATAAAACTCCCGATATGAGGAGTTCCAAACACAGACTGGCACACACAGAGAGTTCTGGAGGAGGAAGTGGCTTCTGAAATGTCACAGGCCGGTTTCATATTTCCACAGAGAGAGAGAGAGAGAGAGACTGGAGTCCTAGATTAACCACAGCCTCACTAAAGCAGAAACACACAATAGCTTGTTTAAACATGAATTTAGCTTAGCCCTTCATGACAAAAGCAGGTTTTTTTAGTATGTATATTTACCACATGTACTGGTGATCAAAACCAGACCCGGAAGATTTTAACTAGTTAGTTGAGATATTGTTGAGATGATAAACAGAATTGTTGCAATGCATTATAGGACGGCCTTCTCTGCAAAGGATACATGCAATGCGGCCTTACAATTTAACTAAAAGTCTGAGATGGCAGCCTAATATAAAATATAAGATGATAATATATAAAATAAAATTATGAAATAATTATCATGTACAAAATATTATAAAATAAAATTCTATCTGCTCTTTGGCTAAAAGACGGCATCTTATAAGGCAGCATAATATAACATATAAATATAAAATAATATACAAATAATATAATTTGGCTAAAAGACGGCATCTTATAAGGCAGCATAATATAATATATAAATAATTCAATAATAATATAGCAAATAATTAATGTATACTGTATGTACTGTATATATATATTAACATAAAATGTGAAATAAAATCTTATCTGCTCTTTGACTGAAAGGTGTTTTATAAGTCAGCATAATATAAAATACAAATATATACAAAATAATATATATAAAATAATATTAAATATTTTCTACTCTTTGACTAAAAGAAGGCATCTTGTAAGGCAGCATAATATTAAATATACAATAATAATAATAATAATAATATATAAATAATAAAATAATTACAACAATACTACTAATACTACTACTAATAAATAATATAATAAAGTTGTATCTGCTCTTTTGCTAAAAGAAAGCATCTTATAAGGCAGCAGAATATTAATATATAATAATAATAATATATAAATAATAAAATAATTACAATAATACTAATACTACTAATAATAAATAATATAATAAAGTTTTATCTGCTCTTTTGCTAAAAGAAAGCATCTTATAAGGCAGCATAATATACAATATAAATATATAAAATAATATAAAATCTCATCTGCTATTGGGCTAAAAGAAGGCGTTTTATTTTAACATTGAACATTTTCCCATAAAATGCTGCCTAACTAGGTGTTATAAAAAACCAAGATGTTGTCCTGTAGCCAGATTTGTCTTGGGTGTTAAGTCTAGTTTGGTTAACTAAGACCCGGCCAACATGTGACGCCAACAAGCCTCTAAACACAATCTTATCTGCCCTTTATCTAAAATCCAACTTAGAGGAGTGAGCAGTATTCAAGTAAGGTTTGAAGTCCAGAAACAATAAAGTGAAAAAGCAGATATGAAAGTTCTGGGTCACTGTGGTACACTTACAAAAGAAACCAAAAGAAACCAAGTGAAAGTAATAGAAAAGGGTGAAACAAACGGGTGTAATGAGTGAATAATCATTCGTAATTGCAGAGGAGTGGCAAGAAGAGATAAAAATGTGGCATAAACATCCTGTTATATAACGCGCCCCTCCTGGTCATTACTAACACCGCTTGCTCTGACTGACGAGCCCGACTCTGTTCACACTGACTTAATAATCACTTCTCCTTGACTCGGCAGTAACTCGCCACCGAACCCATGCACATTCCTTCCATGATTCTTTACAGCAAATAGGGTCAGTGTTGTGTGTGCGCGCCGTCCGTATTGTGATTGGCATCGGACAGAAGAATCTGTATGTCAACAAAATATCTTCCACATCCTGCCACAAAACCCAATATTCATACGACACGACTCAGTTGCGCTCCACCAAATCTTCTTGTAAAACCAGTTTAGATAAAAAAACCCTTATACTGTGGAGCACAAGAAAAGCTGCTATGTCGAACCTTCTGTCTGGCACTTCATATACAGAGCCTTTTTTGGGGTTTGCATTATGGGATCATTTTATGAATTTAGTTTTAATTAATTATTTATTTTGATTATTTTATGAATTAAACCGCTCGTGTAATCATACTAAGGTTCTATGTAGAGCCTTTTTTTCCCTGAGAATGTAATACTGAATTAATACTTCCAGGTGGAAATACTACATCTTTTTACTTGGTACTTCAAGGGTGTGTTCACACTTGGCATGTTTGGTTTGATTAAAACGAACTCTGGTGCGATTGCTCTGTTAGTGCGCTTCATCTGAATAAGTGTGAACGCTGCCATCTGAACCCTGGTGACCCCAAACAAGAGGACCGAGACGATGAGAACATGAGTCTCGTCCGCTTTCAAACGAACTCTGGTGCGGATCGACTGAAATATGAACTCAACACGGACCAAAGACATGTAAACGAACCAAAAACGGCACATGAGACCCTAAAAAGGACAGAATAATCACGCATACCTGTTATTTCTCATCATGGTGGTGATGTTGCCCATCACAGTTCGGCACAGCATCAGAACCACGACTCGTCACAGCAGATCTTTGTGTGTGTGTGTGTGTGTGTGTGTGTGTGTGTGACGGAGGAATTCCTGACGCTGTTTCGACTCCTTTACACATGTTATAAGCTCTTCACGAGTTCTCAGCTGGTCAACATACCATCATATGTACTTACACACATACGGCGAGCGCATTTATCCCAGAACACAGCATTGTTTTGGATGTTCGACATACCGTCACGTAATAAAAGCCGACCAATCAAGGTTGTGAACATATCCCTATGCCTTTAAGTTCGGTATCTTTAGGTTCGGTGTTAATATGCCAATGTGAACGCTAAGTGGACCAGGACTAAAAAAAATATTTTTTCTTTGGTTCGGACCAAACGAACCAAGCAAACCGAACAACAAGTGTGAACACACACAGACTATCGTTGTACTAAAATGGCTGATGTCCAAATATTAGGGTATTATCATCGTTTTTGTCAAAAAAAAATTATATTTACATGGAACCCCAAGCTTCATTAAAAAAATACCACAATACTGCCATGGTAAATTAGCCTGGGAAAACCCAGACAAACTTCCGGCAAATTTAGATTTTCTCTGCAAGTAGTCTGGCAAAGAGCTCATTCAAGACGATTTCTAATCCATCCAAATCGCGGCACCAATCAGAAACGTTGAGGCGGGCTTTACACGATGACAATCGCTCTGATTGGTTTTAGGTCTATCCAATTGCGCCCAGAGGCATTTGAGTGACGTCCGTTGGTGAAGCGCAGCAACTTTTAAATGCATTATTATATTCAAATTGCAAACACATGAGGACAGTCTCCATGAAAGACCCACTGGCAGATGAACGTGCTGCTACATTTCTCTCCGAAACGGTAGGAAATTAAATTAGATTTAATAGAGGATTTTAACTGTGACAAGATGATTGACAGGGCAGTTTACGTGACAGGACGCACGCGACAGATCCGTCCGATAAAGATGACGAAGTAGTATGTCCCAAAGCTTGCCTACTTTTTTGCTACACATTCAAAAGTAAATACCTTTTCTTCACAAAAAGAGTACATACTTTTATAGCGTAGTGTAACTTAGGGACGCAGCATATGGCTTTACACGATGACGATCGCTCTGATTGGTTTTAGGTCTATCCAATTGCGCCCAGAGGCATTTGAGCGACGTCCGTTGGTGACGCCCCTTTGGAAATGAGTTATTAATGAAGCTTTGCCAGACCATAACTCAGTTACTACTGAGAATGGTCTGGTTTTAACCAGGCTAATGGTAAATGCCCAAATATCATGTATTACCATCCCCAAATGATAAATTACATTGTACCTGAAATACTATAGTACTATCATGGTACATGCCAAAAATAAATCTGATAATACAAATGCATAGTTTGTTTTCTGCAGATACACTGAAAAAACTTTTTATGTAGGATTTACTTTTAAACAATTTTCCCTCTGAAATTGCAATTAAATATAGATAATTCCAAAGAAATTAGTACCACATTGAATTAAATGTGAAATTTTGAAGTAGAAACACTGAAATAGTATTTTCTTTCATGCTTCAATAATCTTTGTTTTATTTACAAAATAATAAAAATATATTTTTTTTTTAAACTTGTTTATTAAAGTAGATTATCATTATAACAGACGCATGTGTGTTTGGTATATCTTACCTGTACAAAGTCGTTTCTGGCGTAAAGCTGGTCTCAGGACAGCATTCCTCGCGCCGACTGCTCAAACTAAACAACAAATACAACACACACACACACACACGTTCAACACGCCTCGTTATAATTACAGGTGCAACGTTCTTCAGTGAAACACTCATGAAATACAGCTGAACGGCGCAGGACGCCCAGATGATCATGATGAGCTGGATGTTTACTCAGATGTGAGCCGTCTTCCCTGCATATATGTTGTCATCACTTTAGTCTGTGAGCGTAACAAACAGGTTTGCTGTAGTTTATCATAAAGCAAACAGAGAGATATCAGAGTGACCCACACACTGATGAGGTCAGTGTTCATTGAGATTGACCTCACACACAGGCCCTGAAGTAGCCTTGACTCACTGAGAGATAGTTCATTTTAGTTATTCACAGAAAGAGTTAGTGATGGACTGAATTGTAGAGTTTGTGATACTGTTTATTCTCAGGGGTTTTCAATCTTTATTAGCCGTGGACCCTCAAATATGATCATCCTCGTGAAAGGGACCCCGTTCTAATGTTTAAAAGGCAGCTAGGCCTATATATTTTCATGTGTAAAGTCCCAACTTACACTGTGACATATTAATATAATGATAATATAATAAATTAGTTTTGTAAAATAAATATTTAGTTTCTATTATGTTAAATTATAAAGTTTTTTTTTTCCTTCTCACTATAGTAGCCTACTGTTATGATTTATTTATCAGAATAAATTTTATTTACTTTTATACATTTATTTGAATCATTTCTTATTTGTTGTAATCAAATAATTTATTTATTTTTAATATTTATTTATTTTTTACATTTTTACACTGTTTTTCTCTAAACTTTTTCCTGTGATCCAGTTTGAAATCCCCCTGTTGTACAGCTGATATGATGCTGGTTTATACACAATAATGCCAGCAAATGACATGTATGCAAATCACACTTGTGTTACATAATATTTACTCTAAATTCACTTCAATGTGAACACATCCGTTATTAATGCAGATGAACAGTAAGTTAAACAAAAATATTTATTAATATACATACATAAATACAATTCTGTTGAATGAGTATATATATAGATATCATAGTATTTTTTATTACTAGGAATTTTGCAGACTAAATTACCTTGATAGTACCATATTTCATTTTATTTAATGGTAAGTTAGTAAGTTACCATATTTCATGCCTCTCCTGAAACTGTCATTCAGGTTCTCCACTTTTACAAACACACACACACACACACACACACACACACACACTGCCTAACGTTACTTGATCCAGGTTAAAACACTCACAGGAGATCCCTGTCAATCAATTTCTTCTCTCAAGAATCAGAATCTCTAAATATGAAGTATGACTTAATACGTAATTTCGAGAGAACGTTAATAGCGCTAAATGTCATATATACGTACCGATCATACCTGTCCAGAACTTCCGCCTCAACGGTCCTGGGTTATATAAAAAACCGACAAAATATCGATACAACAGTGATGAATAAACTCCGTGCTGGGGATTTAAACAGGCTTTCCCCGAAACAACAAGATACGATATGACCAGCGGGATTTCCAACTTTCACTCAGCCGTTGTAGAGAGAGAGAGAGAGAGAGAGAGAGAGAGAGTCTCTGGCCGCGTCTCAAAACGAGACGCCTGCGTAAACAGCGTGTGGGCGGCGCGTTGGAGTTCGCTGGCTGCACGCGCACGTGACGCTCAATCCCGCTGTCTATATAGTCTTCTCACTAGGGTTTGAAGCACAGCCCATAATGTCAGCTGAATGTGACCGTCAACAGGTGAAGCAACAGTGCTTAATGACACTTCAGATTATATTAAACAATCAAAATATGAGTATGTTATATTGGGAAGAAGTAGGCTACACATTAATTTGGTTTTGGTATTAAAATGACTAATTAAGGCAAAATTACTTGTATAAGGCAAACTTATTGTGCAAAAAGGGCATAGAAAAACAAAAAGCGCACAGGAAATATAAAGCACATTGACTATGTTTAATATTTTGTTGGTTCTCCCTTGTTTTTTGATTACAGCAGCCATTATCCTAAGTTGATCCACTTGACAACTTTGTGTATGTGTCATGCTTAACTTCTTTCCAATCCTCCTTAAGTTCTTCCTAAAGTTGAGCTTCATTGGAAGACCTGCATGACATTAATAATTTCCCAAAGGTTTTCCACAGCTTTAAGGTCAGGAGACTGAAGACTTTAAACTTGAAGACTTTAAAATGCTGAGCATGAACACTTTCATTGCACAAAACTTTGTTGCATGCACGGTGTGTTTGGGATTGTTATCATGTTTTTTTATTTTTTATCTCCACATCTTGATTCTCCATATCGTGTTCAGCAGGATTCGCAAGTATTGGTCCATTTTCATAGTGCCAGTAAGTTGCAACAACATTATGCAGCCATATGTCCCCCATCATGTTCCCCCTACCGTATTCTTCGGCAAATGCAAGGTGTTTTTTTTGCAGAAGATAAAACTAATAAATGGTTTCTTTACTGAACCTCTCAATCCCGCCTCTTAGACGATGGCTTACCGTTCAAGATGAAATTGGAGGCTGGATGTCTCGTTCAGGTCTTTAGAAGCTGTTTTGAGGTGGTCCATGCACATTCAAGGTGATTTCCATCCTCCTTTCAAAATGGACATTGTGACCATTCACACCCTGCACATGAGCAATGACGAAAACTGATTGACCAGGGTTTGCTATTTGAACAATATCCTCCTTGGCTGCAGAGGACAGCTTCCATTTGGTCAGTTTCACTAAAACCTACAAAATAACATCTAATAATATAGCTAATATCTGGCAAATTGTGATTTATTGCTGGGAAAAATGAGTGCAAGATTGACCACTTGGCCAAAACTGAACGCGTATACTAGTTTTACACTTCAGGCACAACTTTACAACAATAAATATTTAATACAAAAGTTTAAATAAAGTGAGGAGAAGCCAATTTATTCCATCTGTGATAAGTTTGTTTATGCATTTACTTATATTTGACTTAATATATTGGATCAAATATACAATACAATATACAATGTTTATTTATAAAGCACAATTTCAAAACAACCAAAGTTGACCAAAGTGCTATAAATAATAAAAAACTAACAATTCTAACAATAAAACACAAGCTATAAAATATTGAAATATTGAAGTGTCTCTCTAAAACATTCACACATTCTGTCTGATCAAATGACACAAAGTTTGATCATTTCAAAATAGGCTTGAAAATATGAAAAATAATTTATAAAATAAATAATATATATTATTTATACATTTATATATATATATTAATATAGCTAATATCTGCCACATTGTGATTTATTGCTGGGATAATGAGTGCAAGATTGGTATGACCACTTGGCCAAAAATTATGTCTGCACAATTCGTATGTTTCATTGCATCATGAACGCGTACATTAGTTTTATACTCCAGGCACAACTTTACAACATTAAATATTTAATAAAAAGTTTAAATAAAGTGTTAAAAAGCACATTTAGCCCATCTGTGATAAGTTTGTTTATGTATTTAGAAAGTGTTCTCAATGTGCTCACCTGGTTAAATAAAGGTTAAATAAATAAATAAAAATAAAATTTACTTTTTAATTGAATTATATTTGTCTAATTAAATTGGATAAAATATTGAAATATAATATTCAAGAGTTGGTTGGTATGTGTCTCTTTAAAACATTCACACATTCTGTCTGATCAAATGACACTAAGTTTGATCATTTCAAAATAGGCTTGAAAATATGAAAAATAATTTGAGGTAATGATGTTAATTAATACAGATGAAGTGAGTTTTCTCATAAATTGTTCAAAAGGTGCCGCGTATGAGGAATGACCCCTAATCGTTGCTCAGTTCACTTCTGAGGGAGTGACACAGACAGTGTGACATCACGACAGAGTCCAGCGCGACTGCTGGGGTCATAAACCTCAAGCGTAAGTGTGTATGATATTAGTCTCAGTGCCACACAGACAGAAAGACAAGAGCGTGAGATGCGTATAAAAGCTGAGACAAAACACAGAACAGATGGAGGGCGGTAAGACACGGACAGCTGGCTCTTTTGTGCACTGAAGTGTCTTCCTCCTGCACACAACATACCGTCAGAGACATGATTCAAATCTTATACCTCGCAGCAAAAGAACCTCATTTGGCAAACGCAGGCGAGACTATATCAAGACTTTAGTGACTGCCTTTATGTGACAGTTTTTGTTTCACTATTATTCACACTCCCCACTGTCACACAATAAAAGGCCTGTTATTTTCCTGCCGAAGCACATCTGTTGGCTTCCTGGCATTGAGCTGCTTCTGCATAAAGGGCACTATAAGTGTTGAGTACTGTGAGTGAGCTTGATGAAACGCAGGTAACTGCACAACACTCGCTTGTTTACAGGTCAAGTGTGAAGCACTGAAACCAAACTGCATAAATAGTCATCGCTGTCAAAGTTAAAATACTGTCCCTGTCTGCCATTAGTCAAGGCACAGAGATAGCTCCGCCCACACATGCACACCATTGGCTGAGCCAGTGTTATGCCACACACCCACCCAGGACAATGGAACAAACAGATTCCAGTTCTATGAAGGCTTGTTTTCACCACAAAAAAAAAAAAAAAAGGTAAATGCAACTTTTTAATCACACAATTAAAAGGAACATGCCGACTTTTTGGGACTTTAGCTTATTCACCGTATCCCCCAGAATTAGAGAAGTCCATACACACCCTTCTCATCTCCGTGCGTGCCGTAACTCTGTCTGACGCACCCACCGCTAGCCTAGCTTAGCACAAAGACTGGAGGTAAATGGCTCCAGCTAGCATACACATTTTCCTATTTACATGTGATTTGTATAGTCACAGCGTGTATGAATAACAAGGTCACATGAGACACAGCCATCTTCTAACCGTATACATACTGGGAACTATATTCTCAGAAGGCGAAGTGCGGAGTGATTTACTCCAACTCTAAGCGAACTCTCTGCTCCTCACCACGGGGCTTCTCAGGCGCTGTGAGCAAATCACTCCGCCCAAGTAGCTTCGCCTTCTGAGAATATAGTTCCCAGTACTATAGTATTTATACTGGTGTTATTTTGTCACTTATTGGGAGCAGTATGCTAGCTGGAGCCATTTACCTCCAGTCTTTGTGCTAAGCTAGGCTAGCGGTGGGTGCGTCAGACAGAGTTACGGCACGCACGGAGATGAGAAGGGGATGTATGGACTTATCTAACTCTGGGGGATACGGTGAATAAGCTAAAGTCACAAAAAGTCGGCGTGTTCCTTTAAGACTTTTTTCCTCACAATTGCGAGTTTATATCTCACAAATGCAAGTTAGGAACTCATACTTGCGACATCTCGCAAGTCAGATTTTTTCCCTCAGAATTTCGACTTTACATTTCAGAATTGGGGCTTTTTTTTCTTCTCGGAATTCTGTTTTTTTTTTTTTGTGCCATGTTATACATATATAAAAAAAAGGTAATTGTGACTTTTAGCTAAAGAATAAGACTTTTTCTTCTTCTTTCTTTTCCTTTTTCTTCTATGAACTCATAATTGTGAGTTTATATCTCGTAATTCTGACTTTTTTCCTCTAAATTCAGTTTTTCTCCCTCCGTTTCTGCTACAGAATAAAACTAAAAAAGGTAATTGCGATTTTACAATTCTTACTTTTTTGCTCATAAGGTGAGTTTATATCTCACAATTCTGAAAAAAGTAAGAGTGAGATATATAAAAAGTCACAATTAAAGTCACAATTACTTTTATTTTTGTTCCGTTGTGGAAACAACCTTTCATAAGAGCATAAAACTGCCTCCAAAAAGAACATTAATTGAAACTACACTGCAAAACCAGCCCGGAAACCCACACAATTGTCCACATTTACACGTCAATGACGCAGAAACATCACCTGTCTGAACGTCCTACACCTGAATCCTCTGAAAAGACTGAAAGTCAGAAGATCAAACTAACAGTATCACAGTAATCTGAGTGTGAAGACTCATCAGCACTGATATACTCATGCAAATGACATTGTTTTGAAGACGAGACCTTCAGGCTGTGCATGAACTTTCAGCCCATTTCACTTGCAAATCACCTCGTTTTTCTCGTCCGTCCTGATGGTAAAGGCATTTGTGGAAATGCAACATTCAGGATGTTTGTATAAGTGACAAAAAAAAAAAAAAAAGAGCCAAAAAACTGGGCTTGACGCAGGTGTGGATTGACCAAACATTTATTTAAAACAGATTAAATATATACAGTACAGGCCAAAAGTTTGGACACATTACTATTTTTAATGTTTTTGAAAGAAGTTTCTTCTGCTCATCAAGCCTGCATTTATTTGATCAAAAATACAGAAAAAAAAAAGTAATATTGTGATATATTATTACAATTTAAAATAATTGGTTTTCAGTTTATTATACTTTAAATTATCATTTATTTCTGTGATGCAAAGCTGAATTTTTAGCATCATTACTCCAGTCTATCACATGATCCTTTAGAAATCATTCTAATATGATGATTCATTATCAAAGTTGGAAACAGTTCTGCTGCTTAATATTTTTTCATAACCTGTGATACTTTTTTAGGATACTTTGATAAATAAAAAAAGGGAAAAAAAGCAGCAAATGTTTTAAAAATAGAAATCTTTTGTAACAACAACATACACTACTGGTCAGTAATTTGGGGTCAGTCATTTTTTTTCTCTCTTTATTGAAATAAATCAATACTTTTATTCAGCAAGGATGTGTTAAATTGATAAAAAGTGATAGTAAAGAAGATTTATATTATTAGAAAATATTTTTTATTTTGAATAAATGCAGTTCTTTTTAACCTTTTATTCATCAAATATATTAGGCAGCAGAACTGTGTCCAACACTCATAATAAATCAGAATATTAGAATGATTTCTAAAGGATCATGTGATAGACTGGAGTAATGATCCTGAAAATTCAGCTTTGCATTACAGAAATAAATGATAATTTAAAGTATAATAAATTAAAAAAACAATTATTTTAAATTGTAATAATATATCACAATATTACATTTTTTTTCCCCTGTATTTTTGATCAAATAAATGCAGGCTTGATGAGCAGAAGAAACTTCTTTCAAAAACATTAAAAATAGTAATGTGTCCAAACTTTTGGCCTGTACTGTATATTTTAGAGTGTTATCACAAAATATATCATAAGATGAGTTTTACTATAACCTTTCACATTACAAATGAGAGCTCCAGCACTTGATCATTTAAAGCATTTAAGTAAAGAATGCTGAAAGAAGCAGACCATCATTTCTCTGAATGAGATATTATATGATTCAGCACAGAGTTAAGGCCAAAGTATTTTTTGAAATCCAGAAGAAGAAGAAAAAAATCGACAAAAACAAATACTGACCATAATGAAAATGTAATTGTTTGATATTTTCATTGTTCTGGTTCATCTTTGTCTGCTTACCCGGAATCACAGGAATGATTAAATACAAATATCATCTCACTGAATGTAGTTTATATTTATATGCACTGTTAAATTAAAATAAGACACCTAAAAAGTTTATGTCAGCTTTCACATTCAAATATCATGAAGTCCACACACCAAGTTCGCAGGCACTGATATATCTGTGGGTTTAAAAACAAAACATGAGGCCTTTTAGTTATTACAATAATGTTAAAAAACCACACAATTTTAGTTAAGCTTCAAACACACTCAATATGAGCCAAACGACACACCCCGTCAAACCTGACCCAACCACCTTAGTCATAATGACTGATAGATACAGGTGTTCACTCATTCCAGTATAACGGACCCCTACGGCACCTTTAAAGGGATAGTTCACCCAGAAAAGAAATTCGTCATCATTCACTCATTTGCATGTTGCTCAAATCTGAATTACTTTATTGTTGTAGAATCTGGTTTGACACCATGACAGATGTTGTAGCCAAACACAACATGCCACTGTGAGTGTGTGAAAATGTGAATGAGCGCTGAAATCTGGGGCTGTTCTTCACACAGAATATCATATGAATTAGAGTATAGTGACAGTCGTGGTCACAGATGTTGAATTATTGATGTTACACAGAATAATAACATCATACAGGTGTGGAAGGACATGAGGGTGAATTGTTGATATTTGAAAAGCTTGGAATTATTAAGTTTTTTTTTTTAAAGAAGTATCTTATTGGTCAACAAAGCTTTATGTTTAGCTGTTTTCTATTTGGACATACAGTACAGGTCAAAAGTTTGGAAACATTACTTTTTTTATATTTTTGAAAGAAGACTCTAATGCTTATCAAGGCTGCGTTTATTTGATCAAAAATACAGAAAAAAAACATTAATATTGTGAAATATTATTACAACTTAAAATAATAGTTTTCTATTTGAATATTCTTTAAAGAATCATTTATTTCTGTGATGCAAAGCTGAATTTTCAGCATCATTACTCCAGTCTTCAGTGTCACATGTGACATCCAGTCTATCACATGATCCTTTAGAAATCATTCTAATATTCTGATTTATTATGAGTGTTGGACACAGTTCTGCTGCCTAATATATTTGATGAATAAAAGGTTAAAAAGAACTGCATTTATTCAAAATAAAAAAATTATTTTCTAATAATATAAATCTTCTTTACTATCACTTTTTATCAATTTAACACATCCTTGCTGAATAAAAGTATTGATTTATTTCAAAAAAAGAAAGAAAAAAAATGACTGACCCCAAATGACTGACCAGTAGTGTATATTGCTGTTACAAAAGATTTCTATTTTTAAAACATTTGCTTCTTTTTTTATTTATTTTTTTTATTCATCAAAGTATCCTAAAAAAGTATCACAGGTTATGAAAATATTAGGCAGCAGAACTGTTTCCAACTTTGATAATGAATCATCATATTAGAATGATTTCTAAAGGATCATGTGATAGACTGGAGAAATGATCCTGAAAATTCAGCTTTGCATCACAGGAATAAATTATTTTTTAAAGTATATTCAAATAGAAAACTATTATTTTAAGTTGTAATAATATTTCACAATATTACTGTTTTTTTTCTGTATTTTTGATCAAATAAACGCAGCCTTGATAAGCATTAGAGACTCCTTTCAAAAATATAAAAAAACGTAATGTTTCCAAACTTTTGACCTCTACTGTATATAATGCGCATATAAACCGGTGTAACGGTCCTAACAGTGTAATGTAACTGTACATGCAGCATAAATATACTGATACTCTACCTATTTTTTTAGGTTTGGGGAGATTGAGGTTGTTCATGATGTTCACAAACTCGTCCAGTGTCTTTGTCAGCCGTGGATTAAACTTCTTCTCCTCGTCTACGGTGGACACAGTCTGGCCTTCAGCGTTCAGAGTAGATCGAAACAAACAGGAGAAGAGAAAGTGAAATATCCTGCTACTACTACAAAACCTTAGTAAATAGTTGTTTAATTGTTTAACATTGGTGTCTTTTATCAGATTACTCAATGAAGCAACGGTTTCCACACAGTTAAAGTGGTTTTAGACTTTAGTTTCCCGTGGTAAAATGACTTTAACACACAGCGACTCATAGTTTAATGCTGTAAATCACGTACCCTTGTAGTCGTGTGCGGGGTAGATGAAACAATGTGCAGGAAGGGTGAAAATCTTCTTATGGATCGACTCGTACAATTTCTTTGGACAACCTGAGTGAAGACAGACGAGGAGCTTTACTGTCTCGCCACCATGTGGCCATTTCAAGTACTACAAAAACAAAGGCAACATGAGCACAGGGAACAATCTACAAACAACTATTAGGGCTGGATGATATTGTGAATATTCACTAAATATTTACCATGATATTACTCTACAATTTTTTAACAATTGATTTTTTTCTGCTTTTTATTTGGGTATTACATTTTCCAAACAGTATGTCATTTGACTACCTTCACAATTAATGTAGGTACATATTGGCGTTTATGACTGTTGTTATATTGGTGCATTTAAATGTAAAAGATTGAATCTTATTCTTCCTTGTGTACATTTAGAGAAAAACAGTATGAAAATATTGTTATGACCTATAATGCTTTTTTACATTATCATCTTTCTTTAGTGTGTGATGTTGCTGTTTGATCATGAAAAAGCTCTGCAAAGTTACAAAGCACAAAGTCCCTCCAGCGGGAGTATCAGTTCACACTGTTTCTGAACTCCCTGAAACGCCTCCATTGTAGTCTTGAGTTTTTTTCCGGGAATAAGCACTTCACAATATTCATAATTTTAATAATTTCAGCCCAAGGCATATGCAAATAAAGGGGCGTGGCCTGGTTGAGTTAGTTAGTAGTGTGTTGAAACTCGCGGTTATGATAAAGGGTGTGACATTTCCAAAACACGCTCAAAGCAGCTGACCAATCACAACACACCGTTCCAGCCAACCAATCAGAGCATTTCAGAAGGAGGGGCTTCATAGAGACAGGAACTAAACAGAGCGATACTGACAGACTGGGAAGAGAAGTTGAGCAACAATGTCGAAAAATACTGTGTTTTATTGAACATTAAGCATGAAAACCTATTCTAGTAGAGCCCAAAGTCAAAATCAAGACTCTGTAAAAGGGCATAATATGGCCTCTATAACAGCTCCACAATGGGGGATTCGCTCAATCAATCCTGCATTTCTGTAATCCTAACGCTTCGGTCACCTTGCTGAAAGTCTGTCCGTCCACAGCCCCGGATGAGGATGGCGTCGCCGGTGAAAGCCATTCTCTGATCTCCAGTGACGTACGTCAAACATCCATCCGTGTGTCCCGGGGTCTCTCGCACGGTTAGACACTGAAACGCACCAAAAGCCAAAGTTCTGAAAAGAGTAGTAATCCTATCAGCACTTTATTTATTATATAACCTGTTCAACTCTCACTGACTATGATAAGCATGATAACAACACCGTAAAACATCAACACAGCCTTTGTGTTTTTCTTCACACTGAAGAACTATCATAAATAACTATCATAAATAAACTAACTGTAAATGACCTGTTCATGATCCTGTTTTTAAATCTGAGTGGATTGTAAGCTTTAGTGCATTGCCCTGATCACTTGCAATATTAAATCATATTATATATTATTTAGGTGATATTATTATATATTATTTAATATAAATAAACACACTGTAAATGGCCCAGTCATGATTTTGTTTTTGAAACATGTCTTGAATAGCCCCGGTCAGGTGTAACCCTTCATACATGTTTCCCGAAAGTGATCCGGTCTCCCTCGGAGAGCAGTATGTCGGCAGTGGCTCCGCTGTGTTTGGAGATGCCACTCTTCAGTCCAAACACCTTCTTCTTCAGCAGTCCAGTGCCAGTGATGTGATCCGCGTGACAGTGAGTGTTCACTGGGAGAGAACATGCACAGACAGACATCATCAAACTGACAGTAGACCAGGCTGTTTTTGCATCTATTTCATAAATGGAAGATAAAACCAGGGCCTAAAATGAACACTTGCCAAGCTCCAAATGCGAGTCAAAATCGAGTTTGCGAGTGTATGAAACGGTGCGACTCGCCAGTCGGCCGGGAACATTTCTGTGAATTCTAACAATGCATGAACGTCAACGACGCTCGGGACGGTTGAGGGAAAAAGGAGCTCATCACGTTACTCACACACAGTGTAGAAAGTTTTGTGCGCGCAAACATCCAAAGTGCTAAACTAAACTGAGCTCTTTCACGTCTTCTTGCACTTGAGAAAAAATCTCTCACTGCTCTAGACTGAATAACTTTTGTAACTTTAATAAGGATGCTTCATTTATACAGTGAAGACTATGCAGTGTTATACCATGGTCTGGGTGAATACTCGATTCTGATTGGCTGCAAGGTGTCCATTATAAAGTGCTAGAGGACACCTAGTAAAGGAGTTCTGGTGAAACTGACTGTTTACCGTTCGAAATGAATAAATAAATGCGCTGGCTACATCAGCTGTGAGTAACCATAGCAACAGGCAGTAAACTGAAGGCTTCTACATCAGCTGTGAGTAACCATAGCAACAGGCAGTAAACTGAAGGCTTCTACATCAGCTGTGAGTAACCATAGCAACAGGCAGTAAACTGAAGGCTTCTACGAGCTGAGCGGACTATAAATATCTCCGGTTGCTAAATAAACCGTCAGGCGTAACCAGGGAAACCAAGTTATTGTTTGTAAAAACTTTAGATTTCGATTGTAAAACTAATTCAAATATAAACTAATGTTTTAAAAATGTGTTATTTGGCAAGTGACCATGGTATAAGCGGGTTAAAGCCCTTCGAGGTGTCCATAGTCAGGTATTAATGGACTTTGGCAGAGGCAACCGTTCACGCCTCCGTCGTCCATTAATACCTGACAATGGACACCTCGAAGGGCATTAACCCTTACTTATTTAACATTTGTTTACTTTATTAAATTTCTGTACCTGAAAACCACTGTCAGACAGTTTTTCCCCCCTCATTTGTGTCTGTCTTATATTGTATTTATTGGTGCTTTTGCTAGTAATTTGATTATTAGTTCTTATTTTATTACTGACTGTTTACTTGTCTTTAATATTATTTTAAATGTACATTAGTTAGGCTAGTAGTTTTAGCTGTGGTCTCAAAATTGGAATCGAGAATTGTGAATTTTCACTGGTAAAATTTAGTTGCCATTTGTTGCATTCATGCATTCAGTTTCATGGCTCCGGCCATTTTGCCAGTTTAGGCCCTGGATAGAACGATCGATAGATAGATAGATAGATAGATAGATAGATAGAACGATAGATTCACCGGCCACTATGAGCTTAAGTCCCAGTTGATTGATGAGCTGCAGGTCTCTGTCCACAGTTTCCAGCACGGGGTCGATCAGCACGGCCTCTCTGGTGTCTGTGTCGGCCAGCAGGTATGTGTACGTGCTGCTTTCAGATTCAAACAACTACAGGAACAACATCATCATCATCATCATCATCAGGACTGTCAGAGTGAGTCAGCTGAATGTGTGTGTCCAGTAACATTCCATTCATATCTGCCTTCATCTGCACACTACGGTAACCGTGTATCAGTTTACTCGTTACATGCAGCTCACACACACACACACACACACACACACACACACACACACACACACACACACACACACACACACACACAAAAAAATTAAAAAAAATCAACAGGGTAACCATTATTTTTGACAAAATTCCATAGTGAAACTTCTTTAATCTAATTTGAAATTTTCCACCACTGAGATAAAACAAATTAAAACGACAAATTCATTTTAGAATAACAGGAAGCAGCCGAAAGAGAGCTTTTACAGAAGTAATTAGTCAATGTATTAGTAATTAGTATCAGTCAATGAATGCAATAATTAATAATATCTAAAAAATTTGCAATTTATATTTTGTTACAGTATTTATTCATCTTTGTTAACATTAGTTAATAAAAAAATACAACCGTTCCTTGATAGTTCATGTTATAACTCAGGTCCAATTAAATAATAAGAAACACTTTTGGTTTTAATAATGTATGGTAAATGTTGGAATTAACATTAACTAAGATCAACGCATGCTTTTGAAGTATTTTTCATTGTTAGTTCATGTAACTCATGTAGGCTATGTTACCTTTTTGTAAAGTGTTACCAATTTAACAATAACTGCAGGTTTAACTGTACTGGGTAAAAATACACAACATACAAAATAGACAATAGACAATATATACTTGCATTGTATATAACATACCTGTTCACATAGTAAATACATATATTGTTCATTGTCTATTTTGTATATTGTTTATTTTATATATATATGAGCCATTCCACCAAAAGGGTGACATTTGCCTGTTGAAACTTTTAAAAATTTAACTAATTTATTATATTTTTTCAACACTGAATCTAATAACACATACATTCCACTATTCAAAATGTATATTGGTCAATCTCAGGTAACTTTATATCATTTTTTAGGGTTCTAGGTAGTTTTTATTCATGTTTTTAATTAAACATTTTAAATTTGCATTTAGCTTAATGTGCGGGACACTTTGCTTAATAATAAAATGGATTTTAGAGTTAATTTTAATGCATTTTTATACATATATTGTCCTGGGGACAGAAATGTCACCCATTCGGTGGAATGGCATATATATATATATATATATATATATATATATATATATATATATTTGAAATCACTTATTTTATTTATATTATTTATTTGTATTATCTGTCTGTGCACTTGAAGCTTCTGTCACCAAGACAAATTGGCAATAAAGCTCTTTCTTTTTCTGAACTGTGGAGAATGAATAAAATGTTGCAATTTGTTATGCATTTGCTTTGACTGTCAAACAAAGTGTTTTGCTTCACAGTCGTTTCAATGTTCCTTTGTTTTCATGCTAAACATACAGCGGTCATAAATATGTTTTTCACACTTATTTTAGTGAACGCATGCCAGTTCTGTTCAAGTCGAGGTCAGGTGTTCAAAATCTCATAAAATATCAATATCTATTGCAGATTTATTGTTGTAGAAAACTTTAGGTCACATGATGCGAGATAAGTTCCTGCAGACTTTATGTGTCTGTATTTCACTTTGTCTTTATCACACAAATCACTCTCTCTGGTTCTCATTCAAAACAAAAACATACACTTGTTTCTCCTCATGTCACATAAAAAAAAATAATTAGCAGTGCATCAGAAGCCCCGCGCGCTCTCACCTGTCTGAAGAGCGGGGCTCCGGGCTCCATCAGTCCGCTGTAGAGTCTCACTGACGCCGCCGGGCCTCTGTGGTCGATCACCGGTGCTTTGCACTTCCACAGCCGGATCGCAGAGCTCACTGCAGGCTTCAGTCTGTTTAAAAGAGCTGCACTCATTTTACTTCTGTGTGCACGTCGGAGTCTCCACCTTTAACCGGTATAACGAGTCTCAGATCAGATAACTGAAGGACCTTGGGTCGTCAAACTGTAACTTAACTGTAAACGAACATATTAAACGAGCGAGTGCACGCCTCCTTCCGGGATCTCAGATAGTTGGGGCGCGTATTATTTAGGAAGAGACGTGAATTGCTCATGCATGGGATCGCTTTATAAATGAACTAATATGCAGTATAGATAGTTGTGTCGATTCCTAATGTTTTATGAAATTCTAAAGTGATCACGGACACTGACAAGGAACTTTGACTTGTCCGCGCATGCGCAGCAAGCTCGCGTGTGCAGCGCTGCCACTTGGCGGTGGGATGCCGAGTGAACTTACGAGAAAAAACTAGTTTTTGGTTTAAAAACAAAGCCTAGCCTACAAATAACCATTAGAGAACGTTCTGTTAAAAATTGTATTAGGGTGTCACAAAAGCCTCCCTCTCTTCTGACAACATAGAAAAAGAGAAACTAGTAAAAAAAAAAAAAAAAAAGATCATTTTGATGAAATCTGAGAGATTTCTGTCCCTTCATTGACAGCTTCGTGCCTTGATGCTTCAGAAAGTTCATAAAGAGATCTTAAACCTAATCCATAAGAACTGAGCGGTTTATTCAAACTTTTCGGGAGACTCTGTCATAAGATGAACAGATTGAATTTAGGCTTTTATATTCACATGTAAACATTCATCAACTGTTGTGATAAACAGCTCAAGCATGTTCGTTTGGCGTGCGAGAACCAATGAGGTTCATTCTCGTGTTACGCAGCACGTTTGAGCTTTGTTCTTGTGTGTCAAGCAGGTTCGGTTGAGCTTCTGTTTATGTTCGCTGATCAATGTTTATATTTGTGTAAAAGCCTAAATTCAATCTGTTTATCATAAGCCCCTTTCACACAGAGATTCCGGAAAATACACGGATAAAGTGACCCGGGATTTGACCCGGGTTCGTTTGATTTTGGTTCATTCACACTGCGAGTGATTTTCCGGAATGAGAGAGTGCGTTCACACACAACCCGTAAAGACACGTGACATCGACCACGCTTGTGCATTTTTTTATGCATTTCCATAAACTTGCGCATTACGTACCTTTTCACAGCTGGCGAACGATCCCGGCTTCAGCGTCATCACTACGACACGGCATTATTACGGCTTTTGTTCACACAGAGTGCGTTCCGGGACTGAACACGGCAATGTTACTAGGTCCCCAACCCGGCATCGATCCCGGCATCAATCCCGGGTCGTGTTTGCGTTCACACAGAAGGCACTCTGGCAATTTGCCGGCAATTTCCCGGGTTCAAAGCGCTGTGTGAAAGGGGCTATATAAAGCGACTGAGTCTCTTCAGAAAAGTTTGGACTAAACCGCTCAATTCATATGGATTAGTTTTACGATCGCTTTATAAACTTTTTGTAGCGTCAAAGTGGTAGTTGCGTAGCTGTCAATGGAGGGACAGAAATGCTCTCAGATTTCATCAAAAAAAATCTTCATTTGTTTACGGAAGATGAAGAAAAGTCTTACGGGTTTGGAACAACATGAGGATGAGTAATGAATGACAGAATTTTCATTTTTGGGTGAACTATCTCTTTAAGGATCAACATCTATTGCATGCAGATAGACTGTAGGCCTATTAGCTAACTTTTTTTTTTTTTTTTGTCAAACGTTGTGAGAAATGCTCCTGCAGACTTTAACAAGACTTTACATGTCTCTATTTCTGTCTGTTACCAAAACTGTTCAGTTACATTCTTCAAAATATCTTTTGTGTAAATAATGACAGTTTATACTTTTGGGTGGACTATCCCTTTAAAAGAATGTTCCTAATCTTATGAACTGATTCCCAAAATAAATCAAACAGAAAACGTGCTAACGTTAGGCTAATATTTCGTGTTCAATCAATCAATTAAATTATACTATAATAACTAGGGTTAAAATACAATAGAAGCAGCTCACATTCTAAAAGGCATCAAAGCAACATTTGACAGAAAACATTTACAATTATAGTAGGCGACAAGTAATGTTTGATAACCAGAGCAATAGCAGCTGTAAAGCTGCAATAAAGCTGCTTTGAACTTACCTGGAAATACGCTTGTAAAGGTCAAAGCTGCTGTCCGCCTCTATACCTGCACTTTCAGGTTCTTTGTAGAGAAGTGGGTGATGTACAAAAATATTCAATTATCATGAAACACAGAGTGTCTGGAGTCACGTAGGCTCAAAAATATCAATGAGTCTCTGAGGGTCAATTACAAGACGCTTCCAGTGTGATACCAAGCAACAACAGCAGCACACCCTAATTAATATTCATGAGCCGTCTAAAACATGTAATGAAAAAATTAGATGTTTACCAGCCACTATGAGTGCAAGTTCCAGTTCATTTATGAGCTTCAAGTCTCTGAGTTTCCAGTACAGGTCAATCAGTCAGATTCAGATTCAAACAACTATAAACAACATCATCATCATGAAGAGACAACTTTCAGAGTGAGTCAGCTGAATTTACTACGTCCCACATTCCATTCATATCTCCCAACATCATTTTTATTCATGTATTGTTCTCACACGCCCTTTTCTGAGCTTACGTGACTGCAGTCAGGCATATTAAATCAGCATGAGCCGGTCTGGATGTAATGATCTTTTATTGCAGCCTATATTACAGAGATGATGATATCTGCTTCTATTCAAGGTTTCAATTATCTGTTGTAAGATTAAGACACTGTACAATCTGTATACCAATACTGCATTTTCAAAAGTTATTATCCTTTATGGTGGCCACTGAGAATGCCTTTTCATTTTCATCCTGAAATGAAATGAAATAAATGTTAATATATATATATTTTTTTTGGGGACTTTATATACATGCACATTGGTTTTAAAGGAATGTTCCAAGTTCAAATCAGTGAAAGTCTGTGTAAACAGTCTTTTTTGTTGGTGGTGTTTTGTCGTACATATCAAATAAAAGGTACTGGTTTTATAAAGTCATGTCAGGAGTTTGGTTGGTTTATTAAATGTGGTTTATTTTACACAGTCACTCACTTTTTTGCAATCCCCATGGGAGAAATAAATGGGAAAAAATACTTCCGGAACTAACGCTGCTGAAAAAGTGAGCGGGTGTAAAGTGTAAACAATGTCATGCCACTTTTAATTCCATAGTGCTTTATACAATACAGATTGATCAGTGTTGATTCCATTTAGTGGCAATGTTACAAAGTTCATCAATTCGATTGTATGCATAAAGTCCTGTGGTTTTACTTTTGTGTATTATGCAGTGTTTTGCCCCATAGACTTCCATTGTAAGTGCATTACAGTAAATTTTATTTGAGGTCAAAGCTTAACTTGAACCCGTAACATTCCTCAAACAGAAGGATGATGCTGTTGGTGTTGTTTGCGTTTACACTGATGTACTGATCCAGCCACTGGAGAAGCTGAGTGATTCTAGTGTAGACGCCTGGTTTATTGCGTCTTCCACATCCTTCTCCCCAGCTCACCACACCAGCCAACCTCCAATCACCCGCTTCAGTTTTACACACTAGAGGACCTCCGCTGTCACCCTGGAGAACAATCACACAACACACCATATAACAAACACACACACACAGGATCCTTCAAAGAAATATTGGTAACACTTTACAATAAGGCTCTATTTGTTAACATTTGTTAACATGACCTAACATGAAAAATACTAAAGCATTTATTAATCATAGTTCAATTCAACATTTACGAATACATTATTGAAATCAAAAGTTGTATCTGTTAATATTATTTAATGGACATGAGCTTACATGAACTATGTTACGCAGGGCCAGGGAAGAGAGATGAAATATAAGAGCAGCAGTTTTATTGAAGAAAACACACAAACAAAGATCCAAAACAGCAAAGAAGATGCCAATAATCCATACAGGAAACATAAATCAAGACAGGAATGATGAAATCCAAGCAAGAAACCAACGCTAACAAGGATAACGATAAAAAATGCAACAGCTTTACAAGGGGAAGACAACAACTGACTACTGAAACACAGGGGTATAGATACACAAGATAACAAGGGACAGGTGAGGGTAATTATTCACTATAGAAACAAACAAGGGTAACTATGGAAACAAAACAAGGTAGCTAAGGAAACAGGCAAACACAGGAACAATGCGAACAGAAAATACATATCAAAATAAAAGATCTTAAACACAAAACGCGGAAACAAGACAAGAATTATGACTAACAATAAACATTTGTATTTTTATTAAATGTTCACAAAAGTCAGTGTTGTATTAGTATCATTGATGTAATATTACAATTTTTGTCATTTTTCTTGAATTAGGTTTTATTTGATATTTTCATTTTAGCTAAAGTTTTAGTAATTTTGTTTAAATGTCTATATAGTTTTTATTAATGAGAAATGTTGCCTTCTAGCTGAAATAAAATAAGTTTAGATTTTATTTCAGTTAATGTTTAATTTATGAATTTTTTACTCATTGTTAGTTAATAGTAATGAATTAACTAATGTTAACGAATGAGACTTTATTGTAAAGTGTTCACTGTTCAGTGTATCAAAATATTTCACAGAAAATGTACAATTCTGTCATCAATCACTGGTTTTATGTAATTTTCCCTCATGCAGGTCAATATGAATCAGATTTGACTTTTAGTGAATCTGTTCCTCATTATTATTGGACTTGAAATAATGATGTGCATGAGCATTTTATAGTCTTTTATAGCATTTTATCCTTTTTTTGTAAAAAAAGAAAGTCATGCAGGTTTGGAACGACATGAGGGTGAGTAAATGATGACAGAATTGTCATTTTTGAGCAATCTATCATGTTAATGGATGTGTATACCTGACAGGAGTCCACTCCTCCCTCCATAACGCCAGCACAAAGCATTCTGGGAGTGAGTTGGGAGCCGTACACGTTGGACTGTAAGCATACGGACTGATCGATAACCTGAACTAAAGCCTGTCTCAGGTGTGAGGACACCGACCCTGTAGAAGAGAGTGAAAGACACCTTCACGAGAGTTCGGGAGGCCTGTAAACGCTTCAGAAACATGATCTCACCTCCTTCATGAGTGTAACCCCACCCTGTGACCCAGCAGGGGGAATCAGGAGGAAAAGACTCGCTCAGACGAGGTAAACACACGGGTCTCACTCCATCTAAACAACAGTCAACACATCTGTTCTGAATTACAGAGAAACCATCTGCATTAATATCACTTACAGTCAACATGACATTTGCACCTAATTTTACTAGATTTTATTCTTATTTGTTTTATAATAGATTCTACCTATCTATACATTAATATACAAAAAGAGATCCTCTTTTATTGATACTTTTCAACTAGAGATAAAAAAGGAATCTTTCATTTGCTTTGAATTGTTAACAAATATAAAGATCAGAAAGGAGTATTTCTTGCTCTCTGATTCAGTGGCAAAACACATTATGTATGTTCATACGAAGATAAACAAAAATAATAATATTTTAAAATGTAGATATATTATTTATATATATGTAAATGGTAACAATAATAAATAAATATACACATACATATTATACACACACGCACACACGAACATATACATAGCGGTGCGCTTTCTTTTCCCCCTAAAAGCCCAAACTTAATCAGCTAGCTCAGTGATTGTCATGAAATACAGTCTACTGTTGCTAAACTGCAGGACGTGCTCGATAATAAAAGAATATTAAAACTGCATTAAGCCGCGAAAGACACACTGTTCTCCAAAAGGCTTTCTGTGCACGCGGACAAGCCATGTGAACTTTGAGCTTTGGGTTCGTGCATAAATGGGTAAAAACACACAGAAATGTGTCAAAATGTTCGGCTTGGTGAGTATTCGCTTAAACACCGTCGGTTATGTCTTAAGTGAACAAAAACAGTTGGGAAATAAGTCGTAAAATGTCTAAAAATGCCACTTTAGTCTAGTTTATTTCTTGGTTTTGTGACAGAGCCCTGTTGTGTATTCTCTGTCTTGTCATGTGAGCGTGCGGTTTTCGAGTTCGCTCAGACCGTACGCTCTTCTCTCTGTGAGTATTGTTGTGTTCTGTGTAGCGCACGGCTCGTGTTTACATCGGCCGCGTGCTTTCATGTCGTGTTGTGTTTTACACTGGCTGTGTGTTGTTCTGCCTGAACACGCGGATTATGTGTTCTCATTAGCTGCGTGTTCATGTCTCGTTTTTGTGAGCTTGTGATTTGTTTTACTGGCCATGTGCTTGTGTTTTTGTCATGTTTGGTGTGAGTCATGTATGTTTCGTTGTGCCATGTGCTCTTCTGTCGATTGTCTAACCCTGCCCATCTTGTTACCTGATTATTGATAAATTTGCTCCACTTGTCCTCCCTCGTTACAGCCTTGTTTGCTCCCTATTTATTCTCCTTGTGTTGGCAGTCCTGTGCCAAATCGTCGCCGTATGTTTCCCTGCTGTGTGGTTCAGTCAAGTTAAGTTAAGCCAAGTCTAGTTGTCTGTCTTGTTTTCCCCCTCGGGGTAGTTTTTGTTTGTATTTGATTTGATTTGACAGGAATAAACTAAACGCTATTGCCTATTTTATAAAAGGGGAGGAGCTGCTCGATATGTCCCGCCCTGTCTTCCTGTTTCAGTGGAAATGACATCAACACACTGAATAAAGCTGAACGTTTTAAGGCACTTCAGCGGGCCTTTAAGTTAAAAGAAATGTTGGTAGCACTTTGCAATAAGGTCAGTTAGTTAACATTAGTTAATGCATTAACTAATATTAACTAACAATGAGCAATACATTTATTACAGAATTTATTCATTTTTGTTAATATTAGTTAAAATACACCTTTCATTGTTCAAGTAAGCTGAAGTCCATTAAATAATATTAACAGGTACAACGTTTGATTTTAATAATGTATTAGTACAAAGTACAAACTAAGATTAATAAATGCTTTAGAAGTGTTGTTCATGGTTAGTTAACTAAAATAGTTAACTTATGTTAACAAATGAAACTTTATTGTATATTTTACATTTCACTGCCCTGCTTTTGCATTTTCAAATGCAAAAACACATCCTTTTTTAAACCAGGAATGTGTATTAAGAAAATAAATTGAGTCAATTTACATGGAACATAAACGTGCAAAAATTTTGGGATTGCAAATGAATTAGCTAGTCCTGGCCGAGTGAACATACCTCCCATCTCCATCTCAGTCTGCGTGCGCAGCAGACACAGGTCGTAGTCGTTGTCGCTCCCTGAGAATCGTGGGTGTGGGTGTATCTTCAGTGTGTTGTAGCGTTTGCCCTGAGACGAATCCGAGACACTGACAGTATCAACGACCACGATCCAATCAGACTCCAGCATCATATCATATCTGACAAACAACACAAACACAGCAATGAAAAAGTCAAAATGCATTTGTATAGCGCTTTTCACAATACACATGGTTTCAGCTTTACAGAAAATCATGATGTAAATGTTTATAATTTTTTAACATCTTCACACCTTCTAGTCGCATTTAGCAGATTAAAGCTGGTCGATAATAAAGTTGACATTTTCTCTCCGTTGTCTCATACTCACTGTACAAAGCAGTGTGCGGCGGTGACGACCCAGTGAGAAGTAATGATGGATCCTCCACACACGTGTTTGCCACGCCAGTGTAAACTGGTCTGCCACCCCCACTGGTCCTTCGCAGCCTCCGTACCACCAACAATACGCATCCCATGAGACCCAGCATTCACTGCTGTGGAGCAATCTGGGCGACAAAGTAGACCAAGTTCACTTCGACAGGAAGAGACCGTGTGACATAATAATAAAATCAATTATATATATCTTAATATATCTCTGATGGTACCTGAGGAAATGTTGACGGTGTCGTTGGCTGGATATTTCACCGAATAGAAGGGCGCCGGTGTGATGGTGCAGTTCGGTGAGCCGCCAGCAGGGGTGTCTCGCACTTTGGTTGGGAAACACACAAACTTCACTAAAGAGGAAAAGTATTGCGTTATCTGACTGTTTTCATGATTTAATCACTGTATATTGATTTGATTCTACCAGATCACAGTCTTTACTGAGAGCACATGTACCTATAATGGCAATGCAGACGGTGAGGATGATGAAGGTGGGGATGAGGGTTGTAATTAAAGCCAGACGTGATGGACATGATGGACAGAGTCTGAACCCAGAGACATCTGTGATAAGAAAACAGAATAAAAAATACGTAAAACACATCTATCTATCTATCTATCTATCTATCTATCTATCTATCTATCTATCTATCCATCTATCAGTCCGTCTTTCCATCCATCAATCAAGTTATCCATCAATCCATCCATCCATCCATCCATCCATCCATCCAATCCATCCATCCATCCATCCATCCAATCCATCCAATCCATCCATCCATCCATCCATCCATCCATCCATCCATCCATCCACCCATCCAATCCATCCAATCCATCCATCCATCCAATCCATCCATCCATTCATCCATCCATCCATCCATCCATCCATCCATCCATCCAATCCATCCATCCATCCATCCAATCAATCAACCAATCAATCACTCAATCAATCAATCCATCCAATCAATCCATCAACCAATCAATCAATCAATCAATCAATCACTCAATCAATCAATTAATCCATCCATCCATCCATCCATCCATCCATCCATCCGTCCGTCCATCCGTCCATCCATCCGTCCAATCAATCAGTCAAATCAATCAACCAATCAATCCATCCATCCATCCGTCCGTCCGTCCATCCATCCGTCCAATCAATCAGTCAAATAAATCAACCAATCAATCCACCCATCAATCAATCAATCAATCAATCAATCAATCAATCAATTAATCAATTAATCAATCCATCCCTCCCCTCACCTGCCCCGTCTGTAGAGGAGTTCTTAGAAACACTAATGTTAATGCCTCCTTCCTGTAGGATGATCTCTTCTTCTTTGGAGGAGGCTCTAGGGTCTGTGAGGGGTGAGGAGCCGCTCTCAGGTGGTGGTAACCGGGGCAGATGTGGCATGAGTGTCGACAGTGTGTAGGGAGCCAGTTCAGAGACTCCCAGCAGCTGGACACAACCAAGAGAGATCCGTGGATGTGTGGACGTGTACAGCGCAACAGGAGGGAGAGGAAACTGTATGGATGCACTTCCTGTTCCGTATAGAGGGAGCTCTGTCGGCTGCGGAGACACATCTGTGAGACTCTGGACACCCAGGCTTTTTGACGTAGTTCCAGGTATCAAGGTGAGAGGTGCGTCCGTCATTACTGGAGCCGTGAGAAGAGGAAGAGCCGTGTTTAAAAGCTTCGGGCAGGTGGACAGCAGATCTGGAGGAATCCCAGTGGACGGAGGAGGACATGTTGGGAAGGACTGCAGAGGCTCCTGGTTGTCTTTTGCAGGGCTGATTTTATAGAAACCCTAAACATAAGAAAATGTCAAAAGTTGATCATGTCACTTATCACAAGGCCTGGACGGACGGACTTTGAACCGACAGAATTCTAGCCAGTGTTCCTACACATTTTTCATTTCAAATTTCCAAACCTATCTGTAGATTTCTCAGACCATATTTAACCTAAATGGTTCGTACAGCATTACCAGCAGCATTACATTTGGTATTTAAGTACAGTCATCTGTAATACTTTTATTTTCTCTTTTTTCATTTTTTTTTTTTTTTCAGGATTATTTGGAAATTTTCTGAAACTTTTCAGGATTATTTGGACATTTTCAGAAACTTTTAGAAATTTTCAGGAAATTTACCAGAAATGTTCAGCCCCTTTGCAACCCTAGTCACAATCACCAAACAGCGAAGTGTACAGTCTGATTTAGATAATCATTTGTTCCTTTAACTGTTGTTGGTTTGAGTGACAAACGCACATTTCTTTTAGTGAAGTTCAAAAGAAACTTGTTTATGGTAAAGACCTGTGCGTCTTGAATCCATTCAGTCATGTTCAATTAAACAAACTCTAAACTTTTGCCATGAAAATACTCTGCTTGTGAGTCAATTATAATTTTTTTTATTTTTTTCATTCTTAATTTTTCAAGAATTCATTATTCTTGAAACGTATTTTTCCATATTTTTTTCATACTTATCAAAACCTGGAAATGACTCAAATCAAATTCAATTCTTTTCCAAACTGCGTAGGAACCCTGTCTATCAGAAGACTTTAAACAAGGTAAATTTAGTTAGAAGAGTTGACTAATAAGACACTTAGCTAAAACATCAAATTAGCCAAAATATTGGATTTAAAAAAAAACATGCATGGGGAGAATTTTGTTCATGATGGTCACTTTGGTTCAGCGTGCATCTGACTACCAGCACTATTGCCAATTTTGTTACCTAGACAATGAAAAAGATCAAATGTAAAGCAAAAAGGATGCAGAAAATAATTTCTGCAACATTAAATTAACCATTTAAGATCATTCAGAAAGCTACACAAAATAGCTATTATAGTTAACCGAAACTTAAAACATAGAAACAATATTCATTGCTTGAAATAAAGTAAAATATTCTTTAAAAACTTTTTAAACTATAAAAACGAAGTTACTTTCTGTCAGCTAATTGCCAAGGCAATATTTCAAATTTTCATTTAGTTTAACTTTATGTACTAAAATAACTAAAAGTGAAATAAAAATCAATAAAAACTTATAAAAACTTATAAAAAATGACAAAAACAAAACAGAATTACTAAAACTTTAACAAAAATTAAAATGAAAACCGAAAAAAAAAAAAAAAAAAAAAAAAAAAAAAAATATTAATACAAACTTTAATAGTCAATTATACTAAAATAACACTGCTACAAAATATCATGACCCTGTTTCACACTGACATTTGACATTAACTGGTTGAGCAAATGTCACTGTG
Organism: Leuciscus idus; assembly: GCA_021554675.1. Lineage (NCBI taxonomy): Eukaryota > Metazoa > Chordata > Actinopteri > Cypriniformes > Leuciscidae > Leuciscus > Leuciscus idus. The sequence continues at coordinate 30,492,768 of CM038635.1, read as the reverse complement.
TCAGTTTCCTCTGTACATTAAACAGGATATGAAACAATATTTAGCCATTATTACACACTCCGCCACCACACATTAAATGTCATTGCTGTTCAGCTAATGTAAACTCAGCGCCAGTTTCTTCAAGACATTTTGATGAATTGTTATGAAGACTATTGTTCTTACCTGGGCAAAAGCCATAGTTTGTGTCAGCTCATGCGTTCAAAGAAATGAGGCCATTCTTCTAGTGCCTCCAACAATAGATGACACTTGGAAACGCAAGCAATAATGAAAAGAACAGTGTCAAAAGCACAACAGCAGAGGTGCGACTCGCTGCATACACCGTCCATTCACTCCGCTGAGATGCTCGCCGTGTCTCATTGTGTCCCAGAGATGCTATCTTGTCCTTCACTTCCTCTATTTCAACAGCATTTCATCCGCTGGCATTCAGTCTAAACCTTCAGCTGGTGTCTGATGCTTCTCAGGAATTTTTATGAAGAGTGGTTCGGCTGTAATGGATAGCAGTCGCCAAGGCTGATGAAAAATGCATGCTGATTATTGTTAGACGGGGTCAGAGTTGAGCGACTGAGGGTAAGTTATACTGCGACTGATGGGTCCCAAAAACAACACAAAGCCAGTGACTCAGCACGTACCTTACACAGGTCACTGATCATGATGACTGAGGGGAGGAGGAAAATATCATGTTAGCATCATCTATACTTTGCATTGGTTGTGTCTACCTGTAGGGCTGTGCAGATTTGTATACGTAACAGGCATGATAAAGATTTAAAACATGACCTCATATGGAAAATGTGCACATGTGAGTGTGGTTTAAGGCTGTGAATCCTGTTTCACCCCAGGAGGGTTTTTACCTGCCCGATCACATTACAGGATTCGACCGTGTAAGGTGCTGGAAGTCAACAGGAGACGTGCAATCTGTAATGGGAGCAGTTAGATTGAAAACAAGATTAAACTAACTCAGTCACGACGTCAGATCACACTAAAAGTCAAGCCGAGGGAAGGCAAACAAATAAGAAACAGGAGTTTCAAGCCTCCTTTGAAACAGGCCTACATATCATAAATCTAAAACTAAAAATGTCCGTTACTTGAAATAAAATGTTCGTTTAGTTTTAACTTGATGTACTAAAATACAAGAACTATATTGACGTAATAAAATCATATAAATGTCAATGACAAAAACAAAAAATTTACACACACACAAAAAATGCTATAATTGCTATTTCTCAATGATAAAATAAAACTTTTTTTTTTATTTTTTTTTTTTACCAAAATCAGATTAAATTGAACTAAAACAGATTGAAATGAGCCCTTTAAGAGATTGTGTATATAACTGGAAGTTTTTAAAATATATGCACATTTTCAAGTCGTGTGGTAGGGGATAAAAATCTCAGTGGACTCAAAATTGAATATTTATCTCATGTTATTTACAGCATACAGTACAGATTCAGATCTTCTGCATGATATTATGTTAGATCACACTTTCTCAAAGATACAAAATGATAAGTGTGTTTATTTCTTCTTCTTCTGTCTTACATGTACCGCCAAAAAGGACAAAAAACACCATTAATTTATCATAAAATAGTCTCATATCAATACTTCTGAAGTCTTCTGAAATCCTTTGTGTGAGGAACAGACCCCAATTTATTTAGTCTCCACAGAAGCACTGAAATCTCATTTATGATCATGTTCAATTAAACGAGTCATGGCGTGTCCCCATCGAGTACAACATCTTTGTTTGCGTTTCACAGAAAAAATAATATGGGTTTGGAAGCAAAGGCTGAGCAAATGACGAGAAAATGTTAATTAAAGGACAAGTTCGGTATTTTACACTTAAAGCCCTGTTTTCAGATCGTTTCTGATGAAATACAATGGTTAAGATTGAACTTTGGACAAATGCTGCTGTCCCGAGAATTTTAGGTTTTTGTGTTAGGAGAGTCTATTATTCAAGCTCTCAACGGAAGAATGTACGGGTGTGAGGCGTTTGGAAAAATAGGTCCACAGTTTTACAACGAATGGTAAAACACCTGTTTAAAAGCATCTTTTGCAGCGATTTTTGTGTGAGCATATCAGTGAACACCCCTGACCACTCGGTGAGTTTCACGTCTTTGTAAACGAACGATTTTTCCAGTGCACCTATGCAACCGTTGTATAGGTGGGGGGTGCTACCACAAAAACCTAAAATTCTCGGGACAGCAGCATTTGTCCAAATTTCAATCTTAACCATTGTATTTCATCAGAAACTATCTGAAAACAGGGCTTTAAGTGTAAAATACCGAACTTGTCCTTTAACTTTTGAATGATGTTCTGCTATAAAAACACGTCCTTTGCCGATTGCAACCGTTTCAGAGAATCAGTTCCACAAACAAATGCCTTTTCAAATGTCTCGTCTTTTCTTTGCAGTCATTGTGTTTCTTGATCTGTGTTATCGTTACACACTGAGCTTCAAATGTTTCCCTTGTCTGTCACAAGCTTCTCTTGTTCAGTAAATTCCCCCGTTGTGGTGTGCTGTCTGTCAGCAGTGCAGGATTTTAATGAAGGCCTTGCGGAACTCGATGTTGAAGGTGGTGTAGATGACGGGGTTGACAGCGCTGTTGAGGTAGCCCAGCCATGTGACAGCGCTGTAGAGCGACGGAGAGATGCAGCAGCTGCCGCAGTGAGCTTTCAGCACGTGTGTGAGGAAGAAGGGAAGCCAGCATATGATGAAGACACCTGCAGAAAACACAAACATCAAGGGGAGAAAACTACTTAAACAACTTCTGCATTTGTAAGCTGCCCTGGTTAAAAACATCTGCAAAAAAAAAACAAAAAAACATTAGCTGTTACATTAGCCGCGTTTCCATTACCCTTCAAATTGCGCAAATTGAAATTGCGCATTGAAAATACGCCCAATGGAAACACGTCAATTGCGCGAAAACTCCCATTTATCACAAAAAAAAAGTTTTTTCAGGCAATTCAAAAAAGGAATATTTCGCAAAACTGCAATGGAAACAGTTGTTGCACATTTACAGGTCACCTGACTTAGAAGGCGCGGTGTGTTTGGACAGAATACGAGACAGAGTTCTTCATTGAATTCATAAAAGACAAAAGAATGACAGAAATACTGGATTCTAAACCTCATAGAGGTGCCACAATCAAGACCTCGGAGCAGAAATGAGGGAGAAACACCTCATATGTGCCGTTCACAGTACGGATCTTTCCTTGCCATTAATGCTTGGATAACACGCCTTTCCTTCCTTTAATAATAATAATAATAATAATGTCTAGTGCGCTGGCTGTGATATATATAAACATACCAACGTCCGTTGCCATGATTTTTGGAATGACTTATCGTGAGAGGAAAAATTACGTTTTAGTCGCATAACATCGGTTAATGGAAATGCCGTCATTTCGCAATAGTTTTTTTTAGCGCTATTTAGAAAAAAAAAAATCGCCTATTGTCAGTCTGTTTTGATTTGTCTTTATCTGCATAGCTACCAACTTTTGAGTTTTGCTTGGAGTGAGATTTGGGGGCGTTATTGGGATGTAAAAAAATAATCTTGCATCACAATAAGTGTATTGTGATTGTCAAAACATTTTAGTAACTAAACTGGATTTTATTAGGTTTAGTGACAACATGGTACAATGTCTGGTAAGCTACGTTTTTTTTATTATTGCTTAAAACAAATGTCAGGATTTCAAATTTGATTTAATATTGACTGATTTGGATAAATATTAGGTAGGCTACACAAGATAGGCATTAATTTTTCTCACGAAAAAAAAAATCTCACCTAATGCTGTAAACATACAGAGATCCCTATCAGCTGGCAGTATTATCTTAGGTTAAAAATAAATATAATGCGTTTTTTATTATAATAACAACTTTATTTAATGATATAAGTAAAAAATATAATAAATATGTAATATAGGGGTGATATCAGGTAAAATGGGCCATCAGGTAAAATGGGCAATTTAAGGTTTGTGAGTCCCAGCCCCTCTGGAATTTAGAACCAATGACTGCAAAGGATTTCAAACTGTTGTCATAACTGTGCTTAACAAGTAACAGGTGATTTGATTGGTTTATGGTTGCTATGGTGGGCGGGGCAATCATTCTAATCAAGACTGCACCAGAAAGCTGCATGTTAAGTAGTCTGGCATACCAAATGTGACTAAACTATTATAAGGATGATAAATCTATAAATAAAAAAAACATGCACATAAAAAAATATGCATAATATCTGTCTTGATGGCATCAATCAGAAATAATGTTGTTAGTTTGGTATCTGAACATATTTTTTGATAAGGAGATGATTTTCTTGGTAGCCCAATTAACCCACTAAGGTAAAATGGGCTACATGGTTTCAGCTAAAATGGGCCATTATCTCTGTCACTCACAAACACATACGCATGTGTGTGTGTGTGTGTGTGTGTGTGTGTGTGTGTGTGTGTGTGTGTGTGTGTGTGTGTGTGTAAATGTTTTATTACACACATTTTTTATATATTTAAATTGATAATAGCCTATATACATTCACACACACACACTCACTATGATCCCCCCCCCCCCCCCCCAACAGTAATAATGGTAATAGATGGTAATAGATATTTTATTTACAGTGAGTATGGCAAATGAGAAGGAAGCGAGTGGAGATGGGAGAAGGAAAGAGAGAGGAAGTGAGAGGATGAGAGAGGGAAAGAGAGAGGAAGTGAGAGGATGAGGAAGGATGAGAGAGGGAGAAGGAAAGAGAGAGGAAGTGAGAGGACAAGAAAAGATGAGAGAGGAGACAAGCAGAGGAGACAGAAAAAGAGAAAAGAAAGGAGCAAGGACCAGAAAGGAAAGAATACAAACACCTTGCAAAGTCTGCAAAAACCACTATGGTGACCCAGATGACTCTAAGGCTACTGAGGAATGGGTCAAATGTGAACCATGTTCTGCATGGTTTCATGAGAGCTGTGGTGAAGAAAACGGAATATGTGATGACGATGGTTTCATCTGCAAAGATTGTCTTTGAAAAATCTTTTCATCACACACACACACACACACACACACACACACACACACACACACACACACACACACACACACCAATTATCAATTTTGAATGAGATTTTTTTTTATTTGTACATTTTGTTCTAAATGTGTTCACACACACACACACACACACACACACACACACACACATCAGTTCACTGATCTATATATGCTGTTCCAAAATGACTTTGTTTAATTGCAATTGCAATTTGAATATGGGTTTGACTTTGCACCCAAAATGTTTTTTTTTTAATTGCACAATATTAATATGTTTGTTTAATACAGTTTAAATGTTATGTGGCTGTATAAGCAATTGTGTTTTAAAATTAAATTTGATTGTAAATAAATATTTCCCTTTGTAGTTTGACTGGCCCATTTTACCTGAAACTGCTCATGCAAAAAAAGTTGGCACAGCTAATGTTTCAAGAACTGTAGGGCATAAATAATTATATTTTATTACATAATTTTAGCACAAAATTATCAAAAACAGGCATTATTAATCATAAAAACACATGGAAAAGACATATATGGTATTGTATTATTGTCCCAAACGATTTACCAAAAAGTGGCCCAATTTAGCTGATATCACCCCTAGTAGCCTACACATATTTAGCTAAATACTCTCTATAGCTCTTTTTTTCTAGCCAACTAACGTGCTATAGCCTATATTATGGTCATCAAATGGCATGAGGTAAATGTTATGTGACATAATTGTTCTCCAGCTGTTTTATTGACCTCTTTCCGCAGTTGAAAAACACTGATCGATATTATGTATGATGAATATACATTTCGGTAAGTTGTACTGTTTCTTTTAACAGTGTTCATTCGTGTTTATTTACTATTAGCTAGTAGAGATGATCAGGTCACGTGCCGCTAGGGGTCTGTCACGTCACATTTACAAACGCCAAAACGGTATTTATTGTTTGAATTTCGTCATAAAATTGACAGAATCTGAGAGCTGAGATTTTTTTTAATATCATAAGTAACCTGCTCTGTCTAGTCTGTCGGTCTCCGTGTCCTCTTTGCTTCGCGATTTTTCTGTGCGTGAGAAAATGGATGTGTGGCGTGAGAGCGTGTGAAAAGTGTTAATTGCGTGAGTCTCACAGTGAATGCGTGAGAGTTGGCAGCTCTGTATGTGTTCTGTCTATTAGTTCAGTTTAGTCTTCCTCCGCCCCCGCCTGTTTGTTTCTATAGTTACTTATTGATTGGTTAGTTAAGTTCAGGTGTGTCTTGTTAATTTGCCTCTTTAGTTCTGTCTATTTATACCCAGTGTTCTGTCTTGTTCCTTGTCAGTTATTTTATGTCGTGTTATGTTTGGTTGTTCTGTTCCCGAGTCCTGTTTCCTAGCCTGAGTCTGTATTTTGTCTAGTTTTGAGATTGTTTAAATAAAAGCTGCGGCAAGTAGATCCTGCATTAGGGATGGGCAAATGAAGCCTCATGAAGCACTGAGGCTTTCCCTTAAAAGTTTCGTGGAAAAGATTCGAAGCACCAAGAGTGTCGAAAACAGCGCCATCTTGTGGCAGGTCAAATTTACAGCAGCCATGTTTATGAGCAGCTGAGTGCGCAGCGCCGTTGTTTTATACATTAAGCACAAATAAAAGCCTGAAAACGCTAAATGTTCAGTTTCTGATAATATAATTCACATATTAAAGTGTGGCAATAAAATAAATGTAACAATTTTATTAAAACTATACAGAAATAAAGTTGCTTGATGCAAGTAAATGTTGGTCTAATTATTTTATGGTTTCTATGCTGTTTATGTGTCAGAATATATGATCATAGGCTGTAGGCTTATTTATATATATTACACACACACAAAACATTTTTTAGTAAATGGACTTCCAAAAACCTGTAGAGTAGTGGTCTAATTAATCGCTTTTTGTATTGGAAATGTGTGAACAGCTTGCAACGAAACTTAAAAGGACAAGATCTTCCCCGAAAGCCTGTAGACTGACTTTCATGTGAAAGATTCGGGCCGGTTTCACTTGGAAAATCAAAAGGATTTCACACGTTTTCACACACTCCCGAGAGCCTCTCTTCCATTCTATGACACATGAAATGATTGCTTATACAATATTCATTTCAGGATAATGCTGAAAGAGCTATTTTATACTATAATGTCAATGTGTTATGCAAAGAAAAAGGACTAATTCAAACTATAGTCTAACATAGCCAGATCTATATAAGTCTCAAATATACTTTATAATCAAACTATCATAACAGTGTAATTTTAATGATCTCTTCAGTCGACATGATGCTGGAGAATATCAGTGCTGTTGCAAATATATTCACATCGTTATGATCAGATGCTTTCTGAACGGCTGTTTTCTCATTCTGTCATTTTTGTAGTGTGTTTATTTTGTTATTGAGAGGAAAGCTTGCAGCACATATTTACATATTCATCTAATCGTCGCTCTCAGCAGCGTCACTGCGGCATTAGCAGATCGCACGAAAATGTACGAATGAGATCGTACGAATTCAACATACACGTCACTGGGGCGTAAGCAGATCGTACGAAAATTTACGAATGAGATCGTACGAATTCAACATACACGTCACTGGGGCGTAAGCAGATCGTACGAAAATGTACGAATGAGATCGTACGAATTCAACATACACGTCACTGGGGCGTAAGCAGATCGTACGAAAATTTACGAATGAGATCGTACGAATTCAACATACACGTCACTGGGGCGTAAGCAGATCGTACGAATTCAACATATACGTCACTGGGGCGTAAGCAGATCGTACGAAAATTTACGAATGAGATCGTACGAATTCAACATATACGTCACTGGGGCGTAAGCAGATCGTATGAAAATTTACGAATGAGATCGTACGAATTCAACATACACGTCACTGGGGCGTAAGCAGATCGTACGAATTCAACATATACGTCACTGGGGCGTAAGCAGATCGTACGAAAATTTACGAATGAGATCGTACGAATTCAACATACACGTCACTGGGGCGTAAGCAGATCGCACGAAAATGTACGAATGAGATCGTACGAATTCAACATACACGTCACTGGGGCGTAAGCAGTTCGTACGAATTCAACATATACGTCACTGGGGCGTATGCGGATTGTATGAAAACGTATGAGTGACATCGTACGAATTCAACACACACGTCACTGCAGCATTAGCAGATCGTACGAAAATGTACGAATGAGATCGTACGAATTCAACATATACGTCACTGGGGCAAATGCGGATTGTATGAAAACGTATGAGTGACATCGTACGAATTCAACACACACGTCACTGGGGCGTAAGCGGATTGTACGAAAACGTATGAGTGACATCGTACGAATTCAACACACACGTCACTGGGGCGTATGCGGATTGTATGAAAACGTATGAGTGACATCGTACGAATTCAACATACACGTCACTGGGGCGTAAGCAGATCGTACGAAAATGTACGAATGAGATCGTCGTATTCAACATATACGTCACTGGGGCGTAAGCAGATCGTACGAAAATGTACGAATGAGATCGTACAAATTCAACATACACGTCACTGGGGCGTAAGCAGATCGTACGAAAACGTACAAATGAGATCGGATTAATTCATACAAATTAGCCACCAAAACATATAAAATCAGTTATAAATTACCAAGAGATGGTGTTGGAATAACGTAATAAGCATGGCTTTCTTTTAAAATTTTTTTTTTTTTACAATGGTGTCAGTTGTGTGTTGTGGTTTGCTGCGTATCCCTGCGGTTTTTATGGTTACTAAATTTCCTTAGAAAAGGACAATAAAGTTGAACTTTGACTATTTCACATGTAATTACAAAGAATCAGCAAGTAAAACATTTAATACAATTTTTATTGTAAAACATACTCCAAATTATTTTATTAATTTTTTTATGTGAACTGAAAAAAATTGTGTTGGATTTACTTCTAAACAATTTTCACTTAAAAATTGCTAGTAAATTTCACAAATAATACAAAGAAACGGCAAGTAACATATTTAATTAAATGTGAAATTTTGAAGTAGAAATACTGAAATATTATTATTATTAAACATACTCCATTAATCTTTGTTTTACAGTGTAAGAGTGAAAAGGTGCCTATAAAAAATACTGCACATTTGTACCGTTCATCTGAAGTCTAATTATAAATGTGTACGTGATAAAGTGCTGTTGAAGAAATACTGACTATCAGCACTATTTGAATACCTCTCGTCCAATCAAATTAGAGGACCTGAACTATCTGTTGAATAATAAATATTTATTATGTCAAAAGTGCTGCTGCTTAAATGTCAAGCCTAAAAGAACAAAGAGACCTAAAATCACTTAGTTCAGCAGCACTTATGTTCACCAGCATGTGCAGCAACTACAAACCAGCCGGAAACGCTTCTCGACTCCAAATGGAGTCCGTAGAAAGATGCTTTAATCGGAGAATAAGAAGCCAGTTTTCTTTGACAACATGAGATATTTCAATGTGGACACTTGAAAGTGGACTCAAATCAGGGTTATTATCATTAACTAAAATAAAAACTAGTAAAACATTTAAGTTAACTGAAATAAAATAAAATATAAATATTAGATGAAAAAACTTAAGGTTAATGTAATCTAGAAATTTTGAGTTGAAGCTGGAAATATACTGGAAATATAAACTGACCTAAAATAATAAATAATTGATAGTGATACCTAAATAGTGACATTAAGGCGAGACACTAAAGGTGAATAGGGTAACATTTTTAAATAATAGATATCACCATGAAACTTCCTCAGTTTATTACTTAAACAAGTATATAAAAAAAATGTATTACAAGTTTTTGGAAATTTGTATGTTTAATTATGCAAATTATACATCTCATTAAATATGCACGATTTTGCATATATTTTCGGGTGATAGATCTGAACATATGATAAAGCCAGGTGCAAAATTATTTTCATTTTGTTTACACACATGATGAAAACAATTTTTTTTTCAAAATATGCGGTCCATAAATTGATTTTCGCCATATTTTTTTGATTAAAATGTCACATAAATCAGGCCAGGAATTATTTATTAACAAATCCCTCTGAACATATCTTCAGAATACTGCTAAGTGTATAACTGGAGAGTTTGGTGTACACAGGTGCTACATAGGCTGAGATGTTTGTACTGGAGAATGACAAAAAAACTAATTTTGAGAAAACGGCAGTTAAAGAGTTAAATAGCTCTAAATGAGATTTCGTCGTTAGCTTTAAATCCCCCTTTGGACATTCACGATTGGTTACTGATAGAAAGGAAATGCCCATATTTGGGTTATATAGCGTTGTGCAGGAGACTCAGAGCTTTACAACCATACCGGTCATGACAGACTTCAGTAAACAGTAATGTAAATGTAAATGTAAAATGTAAAATGTAAAATGTAAAATGTAAATGTTAATGTAAAAGTAAAATGTAAACAGACGTAACTTGGCGTGTCGTGTAGGAATGCTAACTTCTTTACTTTTTGAATTTTGAGTTAAGCTCTTGAAATATACCTAATTTATGACGATTGCTAAAATATGTGATGGGGAAAAGGCAATAAAAAAAACTGCTACCAGGACAGTCACCAGGTTCATAGTTTTTACTGTGATTTATTTGAACCTCTCACCTAAAACGATGGCGAGCATCTGTGTCGCCTTTCTCTCTTTCTGCTGCGACAGTCTTCCTCTCACTCTCTCCTTCGCCACGGCTCCTTTCTCTCTGTCTGCGTTTCTCTCCCTCCATCCGTGGGGGCCGTTCACGCTTTCCTGCAGGGTGGCCCTGCGCAGGCCGGGGACCGAGAGCGTGGAGCAGGGACGCGTGGGACGCGCGGGACTGGAGATTTTAGCGTGTCCGGGCTGCTGCGATTGCTGTGGAGGCTGCTCTCTGTCCTGACTCAGAAAACACATGGGTTCCACGTCCAGAGGATGAACCACGGCCTCTTTCACCAGCGTCTGTCACAGAGAACATGATTCACACTGACATTCACGCTTAGGAAGTGACTGAATGTGAGAGTATGAATAGATGTAGTGTTTTACCACTTTCTTGCGTTGCGGAGCGGCTGGAGGAGGCTTTAATATTAAAGTGCACAATTTCACATCTTCAGGATGAGTACACTTATTCTGACAAACAAAAAGAGAGAGAAAACAATGAAACAATGTGACAGATTGCAGTCACTAGTTAATCATTTTAATTCTAATCAAAAGGCAAGTCATATCTAGTTCAAAAGTTTTGGGTTGGTAAGACTTTTTAATGTTTTTGATAAGAAGTCTCTTATGCTGTGTGCACACCAAAAGCTAATTTAATTATTTGCGCAAGTAGATTACATACAAAGTCAATGCAAAGACGCGAAAAACAATAAACATCCCGCGAGTAATCTAGAACGGGTAACGCGATGCGAATATTCGCTTCACTTTTGGTGTGCACACACCATTATACTCACCAAGTCTGCATTTATTTGATGTAAAATACAGGAATATTATTACAATTTAAAATGACTGTTTTCTATTTTAATATATTTTCAAATGTAATTTATTCCTGTGATCAAAGCTGAATTTTCAGCATCATTATTCCAGTCTTCAGTGTCACATTATCCTTCAGAAATCATTCTAATATGCTGAAACATTTATTATTATCAATGTTGAAAACAGTTCAGGAGCTACATGTACATATTTTTATGGAAACTGTGATACAAAGTTTAAAAGAACAGCATTTATTTGAACTAGAAATCTTTTGCAACAATATAAATGCTACTGCCACTTTATATCGATTTGATGCTTTGCTAGGGGTGTAAGAGAAGACAAAAAAATAATGATCCGGTACATTTCTCAGTTTTGAAGTCACAGTTTAGTACAGCATGGAAAAAAACAAACCAGTGGTTTACTGAACAAACTATATCTGTCTTTAAAAAAAAAAAGTCTGTCAATATTGCTGCAACTGGCAGCAACACACACTGGAGTTTATGGTGTTGTTGGATGCAAAATATTTTAGAATAAGGTTAGAATTATTATACTCCTTCGATTTGATTCACATGCACATGCCAACACTCGTTCAAAGAAATCTGACAGTAGATTTATGATTTAGTCTGAAGCGCATGTTTAAGTCCACTTGGATCATGCACTTATATGGCAGCAGCTCACTCTGTGTCCTTCTTTATTTTTCAGATATGTTCGCAACATCAAAATATATTGATATAAATAATATTGGGCCCTGTCTTACACCCGGCGCAATTCAGCGGCAAGCGCGATGCAAGTGTTTTTTGCTAGTTTCAGCCCGACGCAGTTATCATTTTCACGTCCTGCGCCACGTTGTTTAAATAGCAAATGCAATTGTGCCCATTTGTTCGCCCATGGGCTGCTGGTCTGAAAACGAGGTGTGTGTTCTGGCGCATTGTTGGCGCGTTGCTATTTTGAGGCGACAGAAATAGACTGAGCCATTGACCAACTGAAACCTGGTCTAAAATCAATGGCGCAATATTTTTTTTGTTATTTAAAGAGCGTGTTAGTAATGTGCGCCTATAGGCGGGTCCACAACGCACGTACACTCTGCTTATTACACACACAGGGACGCACAGCAGCACACAAACATGCCAAATATTTAAAATAAAAGGATTACAGTGTAAAAGATTATTATTGTGTACATAAAGATATGGTGAATCCGGCTTGTCCCGTAGATGTTCTGCTTGCGCTTTAACCTCGCGCTCGAGCAGATCCGTTTGCACTCTGGAGACGCGTTCGGTCTTTCCACTATCAAATTCCGTCATGTAAATAGCGAATCTGCCATGGCGCGAGCGCAACTAGCATTTAAAGGGAATGGGAGATGAGACTCTGATTGGTTTAACACACATAAATCCCAAAACACACCCATTACTCATTATGAGAACAGGGACAACCCTTTTAGACCATGCGCCTGGCATGCCGACCATTTCTCCCATCGTTAAAGGGATACTCCACTTTTTTTAGAAATAGGCTCATTTTACAGCTCCCCCAGAGTTAAACAGTTGAGTTTTACCGTTTTCGAATCCATTCAGCCGATCTCCGGGTCTGGCGGTACCACTTTTAGCATAGCTTAGCATAGATCATTGAATCGGACAAGACCATTAGCATCTCTCTCAAAAAAATGACCAAAGAGTTTCGATATTTTTCCTATTTAAAACTTGACTCTTCTGTAGTTACATCGTGAACTAAGACCGACGGAAAATGAAAAGTTGCGATTTTCTAGGCTGATATGGCTAGGAACTATACTCTCATTCCTGCGTAATAATCAAGAAACTTTGCTGCCGTACCATGAGTCCAGCAGGCGTAATGATATGACGCAGCGCCTGAAAATAGGTCTAATAGGTTAGACAAACTTAGTCCCGGTCACGTTGGAAGTTGCCGAGCTGGGGACTATTTTCAGGCGCTGCGTCATATCATTACGCCTGCTGGACTCATGGTACGGCAGCAAAGTTTCTTGATTATTACGCAGGAATGAGAGTATAGTTCCTAGCCATATCAGCCACAAAACTGTATTTATTTATATTTATTATAATATTTATACGTACTGAACTGAAAGACCCTTGCTGAAAATGTTCATTATGAATACATTTACTGAAACACCTCTAATCCTTACAGAATAGATGTATTAATTTGGTTGTGTTCATGAGTGAATTGTGTTGTGGACTAGTCTCAGGTATCGGTAGTGTACCATTATTTACAATTTCAAAACTTTTGATGGCACCAACTGCAATTTCAGTCAATTTCTTTTTGCTAGACCAAAAGATGTAAGCAAATATTGAAGGACTGCTAAGGTTAGGGCTTAGTAAAATTCTAGTGAAAGGATATTCCCAGCACACCTTGCGAGATCTCTGTCCATCTCTGGGCTCTGGATGGAGACCGTGTCTGCGCGAAGGTGCAGTGCGTCTGCCTCGTCTGCGCAGGACCACGCAGATCTGCACATACACCATCACGGTCACAATGAAGGGCACGTAAAAGGAAGCAACAGAAGAGTAGACCACGAAAGCAGGGTCGGCAAAGCTGCAGTCTCTCCCTTCTTGACTGGCTGATATGAAAGACAGAAAGAACAAGAGTGAATCTCATGCAAACATGCAGTTTACATCAAAATCGAACTTCTGAAGGAATGTTAAAGAAGGCCATATTATGCCCTTTTACAAAGTCTTGATTTTGTCTTTGAGCTCTACGTTCAAAATGTTCAAAAACCACCTTATTTTTCAAATATTTTATTTCAGCACCTCTCTTCCCAGTCAGTAATGCTCTGGGGTGCATTTCCAAAAAGCATCATTAGCCAACTATGTTCGCAAGTTCGGTCGTTATCAGCATAGTTCAATGAGTTGTGTGGTTGGAACGACAGCTCTCGAGCTGTGGTTAGAAGCATATAGTTTCTAGTTTGTATTACATGTGGACTTAATAAATCCTTATCTTGAGCAAAATAAGCAAGCTGACATTCAGTACAACTTTTGTCTTTTATTTAGAATACCTAAAAATGTCATTTACGACTTTTAGTTTGTCAAGAGATTAAAAGCACTGTTTTTGAAGAGTGCGCATGTGCGAACGAGCTCTACTACACAAGAACGAGCCTATGATTGAATCTGGAAATAAAGCAAAATAACAGAAAAATTTGAAATAGTCCTCAGATGCCATGTCTGTAATTTATAGCAAAACATCTAGCGTTAATTCGATCTCAAACAGATTCATTAAAAGAAGTTATAGAGAGCCTAAGTCCCTCCCCTTCCGGTGGACCACCATGGGACCTTATTTTGGAAAAATATTGTATGGTAGTCAATGGCGAGAGACAAGAAATATTTTGATCTCGTTTGAATTGTGCCCTGAATTACACATATGATATTTGTCAATTTAAAAGATACATTTTAAAGTCAAGAAAGTCGCAGTTTGATGTAAAACTGTTGAGGTATAAGACTGTGAAAATACGTAATTACAAAGACTACAAACTCAAAAGGCGCACATGTGACATCATACCTTTTCTCTCAATGAATGAAGCTAACTTTACTGAAGCTAACGTCTGTCATTTTCTCTCTAGTCTTACGTTATAATCGTAACGTTACGCCGTCATGCCTGAGTGTTTGGTACCAGATTGCACACATACGGACATAGTGCGAGACGAGAGATGTAGTTCATTGAGCGATTTTCACATAAAACTAAATGTCACTCTTCTGTTTTATGACAAACTGCGACTTTCTTGGCTTTCATAATTATCTTTTAAATTGACAAACATCATATGTGTAATTCAGGGCACAGTTCAGACGGAATAAAAAGATAAGTTGTCTCTCGCCATTGACTACCATACATATTTTTTCATTAACCAACGTGGTTGAACGACCACTTTGCAACAACATGGTTTCGGGAAACAGTCGTGACTAGCTAGTTGATTTCTTCAACGATGCATCGTACTATGGTAGTTAAGCAGCGAGTTACGTCGTTGTACGGTGAAACGCACCCCTGTTTAGTTTCTGTCTCTATGAAGCCCCTCCTTCAAGCGTAACTAATGCTCTGATTGGTCGGCTGGACCAGTGTGTTGTGATTGGTCAACCGCTTCCAGTGTCTTTGGGAAATGTCACGCCTCTTACCATAACTGCGAGTTTCAACACACTACTAACTAACTAACTCAACCAGGCCACACCCCTTTATTCTGCATATGCCTTGTGTGGGAATTATTTAAATGAGGATTATTGTGACGTGTTTGTTCCTGGAGTTCAGAGTATCAGTGCGCACTGATACAGAGAATAACTCCCTTTTGAGTGGCCTTGTGCTTTGTAACTTTGAAGATATTTTTCATGCTTCAACAGCAACACTAAAAGAAAAACTGAAAATGTAAAAAAAAAGTATTATAGGTTCTCCTTAAAGAAACTTTTAGACCTTGACTCAATGGTTCTTGCTAACATAATTTCACAGTGCTCACAGTGGAAGTGTCATGTTTGATGAACGCTGCATATTTTTTTCTGTTTTTCTTTTCTGAGTTTTTATTGTTTAAGCACCATGTGCTAAGACAATCTGTGAAGGACTCTGTGTGCAAGCGCAGATGCCACTTGAGCTGAAGAGGACCTCGCTTATTGAAATTCAGTCAGGGAGGTGTTTCGATCATCCTCCTGCTCTACGTTGTTGTCAAGGTTGGTTTGACGTGGAGCATTATATATACGTCTATGTATATATACACAAGCACTAACTTTAAATACAGACACAAATAGTGGATAAGTGGAGGCTTCTCAATACTGAGGAGCTGCAAACACAACATATTACATTAAAGGCCCACTGAATTGCAGTCCCCAATGGACTTCATTCGCCCCAATGGAAAGCATATTTACACTGTCTAAATCGTTCACATCCCCTATATAGTGCACTATGTGCCATTCACCATGTAGAAAATAGTATGTGTCAACAAGTAAATGATTTTAGCTGCAGCTTCAGCATCTATTTATAATGTAGGGGGCGGAGCTTTAGATTCTAGAGAGCATTTGATTGGACAGAAAATCTATTGAGAAGCTGAAGTGCACAGTAATGTCATCAAAATCATTGATCAGTATTGGCGGAAGTGAGAGACTGAAAGTTTTGAAGGCTTATGTCTTCTAAATGTGAATTTTGTCATTGATTAGGAGCGCAATAGCTTATAAATAACAGTAAGGCTAACACAATCAACTAAAAGCCCAAAAAAGGGGACTTTAAGCATAACTAAACTGAACTAATGGAACTAATTCCTTGAACAGCTGTTATTTTAATACCACTGATTTAGTATTATAGTTTTTGATAATAGATTGAACTACATTTTATTTTTATATTCTCCGTTTTAGTTTTAGTAATTTTGTTGATGGCTTGTCATTATTATTATTTTTTTAATTATTTTTATATGTCTGTATTGTTTTTATTACGTTTTAGTTTATTTTGGTTTTAGTTATTTTAGTACTTCAACTTAAACTAAACAAAAATGAGAAATTTTGCCTTTGATACGGTAAAACCGACGCTATCATTAACATTCGTATAACAGTGAGTCAAATGCCGAGGAAGCCTCCGGAGCTGAAATCCATTCATGGTAATGGACGTTTTGTTTCTGACATGAGCTGTAAGCGGTTAACCAATCACAACAGGCTGAGCCAACTGACCAATCAGAGCAGAGTAGGCTCTTGGAAGGGAGGGGTTTCGAGAGACCGGATCCTTGTTCGAACCATTTCAGACACTGTGAGAAAAGAGGTGATGTACAATGTATATAATCAATGAAACTCCAATGAGCAAATGGAGACTTTTACATTGGCACACAATCTGAGAAAATGACTAACAATAAATGCATAATAATTTACAGCACCTGTGACCCATCCTTATGATTCCCACTGAGCTAAAAAAATTTTTTTTTTAGGGATTGCCCGGAGGCTGTGTTCTGTGGAGATCTGATCTTTAGAGCTTTAACACAAAGGAAAACACACATATTGCCTGGAGGGCAGAAACAATAATTATGCACGGAGCGAAACCTCATTACAAGTGCATGAATCCAGCCAAGTCCCTTTGGATGGAAATCAGCACAAAAGTTCACTCTGCAGTTTCAACCAATGAAGTTCATGAAAACTCTGACAGAGGTCAGGCTCATAGGACGGAACTAGAGAGCTGGAGCAAGAGACATTTCTCGACAGGTTTTGAGCAGTGATGACGGTTTCACTGTTTTAAAAGAATTTCAGCTCATCCAGCTTACCCACATTCAAGTGTTGATAAAAAAGAATGCATGAAGACTTCCCGGTAGCCCTATGGCCGAGATGCACGTGTAGTCGAGAGCTCCGTCTCAGGTCCTATTTTTTGCTTTAATCCGACCGATTTTACTGCTTAATTCAAAGATAATGGCTTCTGAAAACAAGAAGACAAGTGCGGGCACACAAATGAATCTAAAATCATACACTACCAGGCTTAAAAATAATCAAACTCCGGCCAAAGACCCATCGGAAGACCAAACGGACCCGGCTGTGTTATTGGCGCTAAAACAGCAAGAGACGTCGATGCGTGATATGATGAAGCAAGTGGTAAAGGAAACTGTTCAGGAAGTTTTGTCAGGTGAATTTGAAAGAGATGTTCGAGACGTCTATTTCAGCCATTGAACAGCTTTCAAAAGATGTGAAAGCGCAGGCCGAAGTCTCCGACACCTTAAAGATGCAGCAAAACGCCATGGATGTCTCACTCCGCGCTGTGAAGAAGGATATAGCTGAACACGGTGGAGAAATTAGTCAATTACGAGAAAGAATTGCAAGCCAAGACGACAGAGCCAGACGTCTCAACTTACGGCTCGTGAATCCACCAGAAGGTGCCGAAGGTTCTGACCCAATTGGGTTTCTCCAAGAAAAACTCAGCAAATGGTTTCCTGCACTAACAGGTCCCAAAGTTGAAATTCAGAGGGCACATCGGATCTATGGACCCCGCTCCGGTGGACGTCCGCGCACGCTGATCTTTTGCTTGTTGAGGTACGGCGACCGAGTGAAAATTCTTCGAGAGGCCAGGGCCCTGAAATCTCCACCATCCCATGCCAGGTCGAATCTGTACTTTTTCGCGGATTACAGCCCCGAGACGACTTCCCGACGGAAGGCCTTTGACGCGATCAAGAAACAGCTCTACGCAAAAGGCTATCATCCCTTCTTGGTTTATCCTGCCGTATTGAAGGTTAGAGAGGATGGCGGAGAAGTTCACGAGTTTCACTCGCCGTCGGACGCCGAAAACTTTCTAGCCGGTAAGCAGAATGCTGATCACGAAGACCCGGAATGCAGTAACAACTTTGACGCACTTGCTAATATGGAGAGTGGTCATGCACTGTAAAAAATCTGTATCATAGACTTTGGTGGACTTCGAGAATCAACACTCGAAACATTTGTGGATTGTTCATTAACATAAGCAGTTTGATGTAGCGATCTGAGCTAGAGGCGCTTGGGACGGTTGCGTCACTGTCAAGGAGCTACGCGGAGTATTTCTCTTTTTTTTTCTTTTTTTCGTGTGAGCTTAACCAAAGACAGAGATAGGCAAGTTATGCCGCCTCAGTTGTTAACGGTTAAAAGTTCTCCCGGTTGGGAGTTTAGGTGTTTGTCAGAGTGGATCTTTGTTTCTTGGATTTGAAGGTGTTTTTTATTTTATTGTATTTTTTGTGGTCTCACTACATGCAGTGACACGTTAAAGCGCAAATGTATCCGTTCATTTCTCCACTACAAGAACTGGTAGAGTGGTGCAGGATTTAGTATTGATATCATGGAATGTCCGAGGTCTGAACTCGAAAGTAAAACGGGCTAAATGTTTACATTATCTTAAGCAGAATAAGGTAACCATAGCATTAATACAAGAAACACACTTAAGACAGAAGGAAGTGCATCGCTTTCAAAACAGACACTACAGATCTGTCGCATCCCAGCTAACAATTTTATGTTCCCAGAACGTTCTGGGAACATACATTTTTGGTTCACAGAACGTTCCCAGAACGTTCCCAGAGGTTCCCTTAAGGTTAGGGGAATGTTCCGGGAACGTTCCTTTTAAAATAACCTACAGGGAATGTTCCTAGAACATTCTTGTTTGGTTCCCAAAAAAATAACCAATACGGGAACGTTAGGGGAACGTTCTGTGTTTGCAAAAGGAGTACTAATTTTATTTAGTAGGAAGTTCAAAGCCCATGTCGAATATATTGGATCTGATAATGTGGGTCGAATGGCTTATGTATGTGTTGTCATTAATAATAATACGTTTTGTATAACATGCATTTATGCTCCAAATGATCGTAATTCTAACTTCTTATCACTTTTGACAAAAACACTATTAGATTTTAAAGACTATTATTTAATAATTGGAGGTGATTTCAATCAAGTGTGTAATCCTGCCCTTGATAAATCTTCAGGTCCGGCGGTAGATATAGCGCACCCTCCTGGTGAATTGAATATATTCATGGAAGAGCTCAATGTAATTGATGCGTGGCGCTCTAGGAACTTATCCATTAAGGATTATTCCTTTTATTCATCCCGCCACAAAACATATTCTCGAATTGATTATATTTTTGTTTCATCTCAACTTGATGGATGCATTGTGTCCACACAGATATTGCCTATTCTTATATCTGACCATGGTGCGATACTGTATACACTTCTCATAGGGGATAGAGTGAATTCCAAGACTAGGCGTTGGAGATTTAACAATGCTCTCCTGAAAAACAGTGACTTCATTTTACAGCTTAACTCTAATCTTGCTGATTTTATTCTTCGCAATAAGGATTCTGCTTCTAATTCACAATCCCTATGGGAAGTAACTAAATGTTTTCTACGGGGCAATGCTATTTCCTTCTCATCGCGTCTCCATTCGGCTAGGAAAAAGACTTTATCTGATTTACAAACTCAGATCTCTCTAATAGAAAATAGGCAAAAATCTGCATATTGTGAATCGAGAGAGAAACAGCTGACAGCACTGAAAAAAGAATATAACACTGCTACGCAACATATTGCAGAATTTATAATTCATAGAACTAGAGTCAACTACTATTATTATAACGAGCGGTCAAGCAGACTTTTGGCTTTAAAAATGAAGGAAGGGGAGTCTTTGTCGTTTATTAGTAGTATTCAAACACCCCAGGGGCTGATCACTCACAACCAGCAAGAAATAAATTGTACATTTAAGGAATTTTATTCCACATTATACACCTCAGAAGCGAATCCTAATGAATGCGCGATGAGGGAATTTTTAGCCGACTTAAACCTTCCCTCCTTATCTCCGGAGGAAGCTATGGCTCTAGGCGCTCCTATCACACTAGAGGAGTTGACAAGAGCTTTAAAATCTTTGAAACTGGGCAAGTCCCCGGGTTTAGATGGGCTTCCTCCTGAACTTTTTCAGGAGGTATGGGACCAGGTGGGGCCACTGGTCCATGGCTTCAATAAATTATGCCATTGAACATGGGAGGTTTCATAGAGACCAAAATACATCTTTGATTACTCTACTTTAAAAAAAAAGACAAACCACCGTTCTCCCCCAAAAGCTACCGGCCTATTTCTTTAATATCTTCAGAATTAAAACTTTTTGCAAAAGTACTTGTAAATCGAATTGACCCACTGATTGGTAAACTGATACATGAGGACCAGACTGGTTTTATCAAAGGTAGACAGGCTTCTGATAATGTCAGACGACTTTTTCACATTCTTAATATCCTTGAAACATCTAACAATCCAGCAGCACTTTTCAGCCTAGATGCTGAAAAAGCCTTTGACAGACTTGAATGGAGGTATTTATGGGCAGTTCTTAAGGTATTTGGCTTTGATTGTAATTTTATATGGATGATAGAAACACTATACAGCTGGTCGCAGGCAGTGGTTCAAACAGGGCAGGTTATCTCCAACTCTTTTCCTCTTAATAGAGGGTCTCGTCAAGGCTGTCCACTTTCGCCAGTCTTATTTGCCCTTTCCGTGGAACCTTTAGCACAGGCCATAAGACAAAACCCCTTGATTTCACCAATAATTATTAAAGATACAAGTCATAAAATCTCATTATATGCTGATGACATTATCCATTATTTTTCTGATATTACTAATTCGCTTCCTCAGATCATGAACCTTTTTCTAGTTCCTTTTCAGGATATAAAATAAATTGGGAGAAGTCCCTATTAGTTCTTTTAAATGATGCAGCGAAGAAGACCCCCCTCCCTGACAGCTTACCTCTCGAGTGGCACACCTCAAAATGTACTTACCTTGGTCTATGTATTCCTCCCTGTTTTTCAAATGTCAGCTTTGAGAATTATGTTACACTTAAGAGTAAAATACAGGCGGATTTACAAAGATGGTCGTCCCTGAAATTGACATTACAAGGGAGGATTGCGTTAGTAAAGATGAATGTTCTTGGGCGTTTACATTTTTTGTTCTCCATGTTGCCATTTTCTCCCCCTAAAGATTATTTCACAGACCTCCAGAGGATGACTTCTAAATTCATTTGGAATAACAAAAAACCCCGCATCAAATTGGATACCCTAAAACGTCCTAAGTCTTTGGGTGGCCTATCATTGCCGGACTTTAAGTTGTACTATTGGTCTTTTCAGTTAAAGTCTTTAAATTCTTGGTTAGATGTACAACCTTCCCTGGTTCCTCAGTGGAAATTAATTGAAGAATCATTGGTTGCTCCTCATAGATTGCAGGATGTGCTATTTTCAGGAGTCAAACTTAAAAAAGCTTCTAAAGAATTTGGCCCAATTATAGCTAATTCAATATCTACATGGCGTCTGGTGGAAAAATATGTTAATCATTCATCAAAATTTTGCATGCAGTCTCCTATTTGGAACAATTACTACCTATTACGAAACATGAAACCATATACTTGTTCGCTGTGGTCAGATAGAGGTATTAATACATTAGATAATATTTATGATCAGACAGGGTTAAGGACATTCCGGGATCTGCAGTCTTGTTCTGGATTTTCATGGTTCCTGTATTTACAGCTAAGATCTTCACTTAAAGCTTATGGAGTTCCTTGGGACAGACCTTTGACATCTCACCCCATGGCTCATTGGTTTGAATCCATGAAGGGGAAAACAGCCAAGGTCTCTATTATTTATGGTAGTCTTGTCTTGGAGAAATGTGGAACTCTTGGTATCACCCGAATTTGGGACAGAGAGCTTTTGGCACCGGATCACAGTTTTGATTGGGAGAAAATATGGCAAAATGTCTCAGTCTCGTCTAAAAACCCTGCCCACCAGCTGATAAACTACAATGTAATCCACAGAATATATTATACACCTCTGAAGCGTTTTAGAATGAAACTTATTCCCTCCCCTGTGTGTGATAAATGTAGCACTGGGGCAGTCGGCAGCTTTCTCCATCTATTCTGGGAATGTCCTCCGATCTTCAGCTTCTGGGTTAAAATCTCTTCTTTTCTGTCACAACTTTTGGAACTGACAATTGATCCTGAGCCATGTCTTTTCCTTCTTAACGATGTCTCTTCTGTTGCCCTTACGTTAAATCAAAAACGGACTCTCTTCTCTGGGTTAACTGCTGCCAAGAAAACCATAATTAGTTCTTGGTTTCCCCCTAATTCACTGTCAAAACAGCAGTGGTTGTCCTATTATATAGATATTGTTCGTTTGGAGCGATCCACTGCCTTAATTAATAGGGCAAAGATTAAAACTATTGAATACTGGAGCCGAACTCATGACAGCTTAATGTCTATTCTTTAAACTTAAGTGTTCTAAAGGGATAGGGGAGTATACCTAGATGTGGATCAGGGCTAATGGGACGGCAGGTTCTCCCTTTTCCCCTTCCCCCCCTTTTTTAATTGTTTTTATATTTTTTTATTTCTTTTTTATAGAGGCCTTAATTATCTTTATTTCAATAGAGACTTTTTACCTGTAAATCATTTATCTCTGACTATGTATATAGTTCAATTTTGTATATTTTTTTTATTATATATTTTTTATTATTATTTGATTAGTCCTTCTGTATATGTATATGTTTCTCTTCTGTACATTTGTTTTGTATTTGTTATCAGTTATGTCCTTCGCGCTGAAGTAATTTTGTGAAAATCTGTCAGTGCTAATACTGATAGCCTTGTTCGTAAGAAAAACAATAAAGTATTGGTCAAAAAAAAAAAAAAAAAAAAAAAAAAAAGAATGCATGAAGCTAGAATAAAATGTTTTTTTTTTGCTGTTGTTTTTTAAAGCAGATGCTTTATTCTTTCTTTTCACATATTGCAGATATTCAGATATTCATACAACAAAATATTCTGGGGGCCATGCAACTTTTGTGAAAATTATCAAAAATGCTGGCGGTCGCTGGCAACTTCTCAAAAACGCTGGTGGGGAAAGAGTTAAATGTAAGTTATTCAACATTAAACTTTTCTAAGGCAATTTGTTTAACTGGATAAGCTGTATTTAACAGTCTTTTTTGCACTTTTTCCTCACTCATACGTGCATTAAAATTTTTGCCAATATTTTTTACCCTGGGAAAACCCAGACAAGCTTCCGGCAAATTTAGATTTGCTCTGCAAGTAGTCTGGCTAAGAGCTCATTCAAGCCGATTTCTAATCCGTCCAAATCAAGGCACCAATCAGAAACGTTGAGGCAGGCTTTACACGTGTTTGTGTTATAACAGTAGTCACTCTGCAAATGATTTCAAATGATTTTAACCCAGCAATATAGTAATAGCTATAACTATAGTAACAATAGTTGAGCATTTAAAACTGCTAAAATGACAAAACAGAAAAAAAAAATTGTTGTTTTTAAGCCATCATTTTTTAGTGAACTGTTGAGATATGTCAAAGAATTGCACACAGAAGATCACAGAAGATCAAATGAGTTTTGAGTGATTTTAAGGACATTCTTTTGATATTGAGTGTACATATAAAAGAAAACAAAGCACTACGATTCTATCAATACAGTTTCCTCATAAACTAGTTACAATGTCCAGGTAAGTGTTTTGTACCTGTGTTATTGAGACCAAACAGCAGCGGGCAGGAAATGGCAAATGACAGGAACCAGACGATAGCGATCATCAGCGCGACCCGTCTTCTGGAGCTGTAGCGCGTGTTGTAGAGTAATGGCATGGCCACGGCCGTGTACCTGCACATAGACACACAACACGTTTAGATGAATGTGGAACATGCTGCTGTTGAAGTGAAATGCAGACGTGTTTTCAAATTACAGGTGTACCAAATAAAATATTATGTCACATTGATGACATACAAGACAGACAGTCAGGCTATGTTCAGAAGGGAATACTAATTCCCTTTCGTTCAGTCACTTCCCCTGGTGGACGGCCGGGGGAGAATCTTTTGTTACCCCATATGTGGTTAAAGACAGAACTGACTTCCCCATCTTTGAGTTCCCAGAGGGCGTGGATGGCAGGGCGCACGTCCGGGCCGGTCATTCCGCCTCGCTGCCTCACCGAGGGTACGTCTGTGGTTCGCATGACCCCGCTGGTTCAGTTCTTGGGAGCCTGGCTAGAGCTTCCCAACCTGTCCCGCTGGCTCGCGAGAACCATCAGGCTCGGCTATGCGATTCAGTTCGCACGATCTCCTCCTCACTTCCGGGGAGTCCGCTACACTATGGTCGGTGGCAATGCCCCTGGCATGCGTGCGGAGGTCGCTACCTTACTGGCGAAAGGTGCAGTCGAGATTGTCCCTCCAGCCGAAATGTAGTCCGGCTTCTACAGCCCCTACTTCATTGTACCGAAGAAAACCGGTGGGTTACGGCCAATCCTGGACTTGCGCGTCTTGAACCGATCTCTTCACAGGCTTCCGTTCAAGACGCTAACGGCCAAACGCATTTTCGAATGTGTTCAGCCACAGGATTGGTTTGCAGCAATCGACCTAAAGGACACGTATGTTCATGTCTCCATTCTTCCTCGACACAGACCACTCCTACGGTTTGCTTTCGAGGGGCGGGCATACCAGTACACGGTTCTCCCATTCAGGTTAGCCCTGTCTCCTCCGCCTTCACAAAAGTCATCAAGGCAGCGCATCCTGAACTATCTCAATGACTGACTGATACTAGCTCACTCTCGAGACCAGGTTTGTGAACACAGGGACCTAGTGCTCCGGCACCTAGGCCGCTTGGGCCTTCGGGTCAACTGGGAAAAGAACAAACTCTCCTAAGTGCAGAGGATCTCTTTTTTGTCGGTATGGAAATCGACTCGGTCGCTATGTACGCACAGCATACGAGCGAGCGCGCGCAGTCACTGCTGACTTGCCTGAGACAATTCAAGGGCAAGAGTGCGGTTCCACTGAAACTATTTCAGAGGATCCTGGGGCATATGGCATCCACAGCCACACCGCTCGGACTGCTTCATATGAGACCGCTTCAGCACTGGCTTCGTGATCAAGTCCCGAGATGGGCATGGCAACAGGGCATGCTTCGGGTACCAGTTACTCGGGCCTGCCATCAGACCTTCACCCCATGGTCGAACCTCAGCTTTCCATGGGCCGGAGTATCCTTAGAATGAGTTTCCAGGCATATTGTTGTATCAACAGATGCCTCTGCCATGGGCTGGGCTGCCACCTCCTTTCTCAGAGACGGGGCACCCTTGTCCCGATCTATGGAACCTACACGTATGGCTTCTGGACGGGACGAGGCAGGTTTGAGTAACCAACCACCTCAGGTGGTGGCTACCATCACTTCCGCTGGGGCCTTGTCTATTCGACACGCTTATGCGTTGAAGTGGAACCTCTTTGTCACCTGGTGTTCTTCTCGCCAAGAAGACCCCAGAAAATGCCCAATCGGGTCCGTGCTCTCCTTCCTCCAAGAAGGGTTGGAACGAAGGACGCCTCCTTCCACCCTCAAGGTTTACGTGGCCGCTATCTCTGCGCACCACGACCTCCTGGAGTCGAAAAAAAGTGGGTCAGCTCGACCTGGTCATCAGGTTCCAGAGGGGAGCCAGGAGATTAAATCATCCTCACGCTCCCCTCGTACCCTCTTGGGACCTCGCACTGGTCTTATCTGCCCTGCAGAGAGCTCCCTTTGAGCCTTTGCAATCAGTTGAGCTTAGGTTCCTGTCTATGAAGACAGCGCTCCTGGTTGAATTGGCCTCCATCAAACGGGTATGGGACCTGCAGACATTTTCAGTTGACGAAGCGTGCCTAGAATTCGGGCCGGCCCATTCCACTCCTCGGACTGGATACGTGCGATATTCTCCTCAGGTGAGTTTCTCCGAGAAGCCCTGAGTTCCTCCAGCACTGTTGAAATCAACGCCAGAGTTATGCCTGCGGCAGCTTTCGTGTTGGCTAGTTGCCTCCATGTGCATGGTTCCCCCCCTTGGGCGACCCCCACATGTGGTTCACAGATTCCACCCTGCAGCCACAGCGCTTCAATCAACATGATGAATCCTGACAAATGCATTTGTCAATCTATACACATCAGTAACATGAAGGAAACAAACAAAGGTCATTTATCCTGGAGTGGAGGGGCATTTCATTTTAAGTTGGGTTATTTGAGAAAATAAAACCCAAGACACAATAACGACCAGAGCATATCTTTAAAAGTCTGCCGAACACTTTATAGAAATGTCTTTTAACTTCAACACGAGCAGATTAATTTATTGAAAAGTTTGAGGTGTCTGTTCTAAAGGTTGTGCACCACATGAAATACAGTCTTTCAGAAACTAATTTAAAGCCCTTTTTTTGTGTTGAGTAAGAATAGCACCACTGTCCTCTCATTTAAGCCTTTTCATGTAGAAATAGTGTGATTAGTCAAAACTTAAACCGCTTCTGAATATACTGTATGTAATGGTTGAAAATGAAAATGTGGGTTTGAATAAGAGGGGCAGTTTTCATTTTACCACATTCTCAGGTACAGTAATGATGCTTTACGCTTATATAATGGCCAAGCATCATCCACAATGCTGAGAAGTGAACCACATCTGCAGCTCGTTTCTATAGGCCTATAAGTTATTCATGCACATCGACTTTAATGTACTTCCAATTTTCCAGCACATTTCCAGAGACGGTTTAATGAGGAGCAGCATTCACTAAAATTCCCCGCAAGGGAAAAAAGTGCCTCTAACACACTGCAGGATTTATAATTCATAATCTCCTCTGCCTTGCCAGCACGTAATTGCCTGGAGTGCGTCTAAACCAAAGATAAATTCAGGTCTAGCAAAGCTCCAAACAAACGCTAAGGCAAAACAGATTAGGAAATTGCTAAAATGTTCATCAGAATCATTCATATTTGTATAAAAAAAAAAAAAAAAACAGAACAGGATTTCATTCATGCATCGCTTTGGCTGTTAGTCAATGTTAACTCTCTGGGCCCTATTTTAACGATCTGCAACGCAAGTATCAAACGCGAAACGCAAGTAACTTTGTGGACGGGTCTTGGGCGCTGTTGCTATTATACCGGCGGTATAAATGACTCTTGCGCCCGACGCAAATCTAAAATGGATTGGTCTGAAGTAGCTTCATTATTCATAGGTGTGGTTTGGGCGTAACGTGAAATAAACCAATCAGAGCGTCATCTCACATTCCCTTTAAGAGCAGGCGCGCTTGTTCCATGGCGGCTTGCTATTACAACGGCGGAATTGCCAGACGCACGCCAGGAGCGGTTCACAGCCGAGGAGACCGACGTTCTCGTCAGGGCCGTAAAACACAGAGAAGTGACATTGGGGATGGAGAAACACGCCCAAATTAGCTTCGGTTAAACAGGCGTATAATAATTTGGGTAAATGTGTAAGCTAGATTTATGCCTATTTTTTCACATCTTCATGGACACAACAATGATTTCCCTCATGTGTTAATATTTTTCCTTGTAATAATGTATGATTTGCAAAAATGAAAACTGCTGCTTCTGTGTAGATGAGAGAATCAAAGTGTATGCGCGTTGTGCACACGCTACATTGATTATGGCCAAGCATGCGCCCTTAAAATAGCATATGAACACGCCACTGACTTTAGACTAGGTTTTTCCTGGTCAGTGGCGGAATTGTTTTCTAAACCTGCAAAATAGCATCAGGGAACGTTTGCGCCGGAACACGCCTCCTCTTTGCGCTGAACTGCGTCTGTGGAGGGAAAAATCCGCTGTGCGCGGGTGCAAAATAGGAATGATACATGCGTCGGTGTACAAAGTCAATTGCGCTTGGTGCAAGATAGGGCCCATTGAGTCAACTGGGATGTAAATGGGACGGTGAATGAATGGATCACCTATCGATGCTGATGGCACATAAGTTGAGGATGCTGGCAGTGCACATCATGACGTCCAGGGTGAGCAGAATGTCACAGTGGATCCGACTGAACCTCCATTCACCCACAACCTGTACAAACACATATGTTCTCGTTTAGACATCAAACATTAGTGCTTTTTGAAATATCAGCATAAAATCAGCTTATGTCACTTAGAAAGCTGGAGACCATCTGACTGACGTGTACAGTGACCAATCACGGTTTGTTTTGTTCTTATATAGGGCTCAATGATATCAGCGAAATGGAAAATGCGAATGTATCACAGAACCCGGTCATAAAAATTCTTCACAACAACTTATATTACAAAATATATTACTATTGTACAGTAGAATGTACTTCTCATTGTAATGATAGTAAAAATATGAAAACTTTTTTCAAGGAATATCAAATGTTTTCTTCCATGTTAACATATTTTAACAGTAAACCTCTGTTGTGCAGCACTTTGTTTGCTAAATAAATAAATAAAAGGATTTGTTTTCTAATTTGAATTTTGTTACATTTTAAAAGTGTAATTAAATGGTTCATGTTTCATGCCTTCATTTGCGAATACCACCATTTTTGATAATAAATTAAATCATAAATTCAGAAAAGTTTAAACAGAATTTCAGAATTTTTTATAGGACTCAACTATTTAAAAAAAGAAAAAGTTAAATTGTTTAGTTTTTCAAAATTGTTATTATTAATAGTTTTAGGAATTCAATTGATTAGACATGCTTTTTTGATTATTTCAATCTAATTAAACCATGAAAAAAATGTATCAAGAAAATTTTAAATGGAAAACAGAATTTGGGAAATAAATAAAACTGATTTCATAGGGCATAGAAAATATAGACTAGTTTTTATTAAACTTTTAATAAATTGTTGATAAATTGTATAACCTCCTGGGACCCAAGAATAGACTTTTGTTCACTGTAGTGGACATTATATTTTAGTGAATTTCTCTGACATCATACATGTCACATGACACAACATGGGTGTCCTGTAAAGAGCACATTCAGGGCTTTTCAGAGATACCAAATGTTTGGAGGTTTCACCATGAAAACAACTTCTCCTTGGTCTTTAAAAATGTCTGACATTAATTTAGTGATCAAATGTAGCATTCTTATGGAAATATGATAATATATTGTAATTATAATTTAAATTGGACTACTTTTCAAATTGTATTTCATAAAACAACATCTCAGGAAAATGTTATGGGGTTTCAAAAAAAAAAAAAACTTTCTGTTACAGAACAGGGCATTGATTTCAAACGTGTCCACTGTAGAGGACATCAGGACTTACATCTTGTTTATCAGGCATTTTAGGAGACACAGCAAGTGAATATGGAAATAAATTATACATCAATATTCCTATGAAATATTAGATATTATTATTAAAATGTTGCCAATTATTACTCCAATTATTACACTTCTTTTTTCATTAAATGTTGCTCCAAGAACACTTTAATGTGCAAATTAGATTCAGTGTATAGATACATTGCATTGAATGGGAATATTAATTTACGGCCATTTTACCCACATATTGCATAAAGTAAAATGGTGTATCAATTCATTCCGTTATTTCTTTCATAACATAGTTGAGAATAATCTTTATACAAATTTTGGTTGAAAAAATCCTGAAACCCCAAAATGTATTGGTGATTGAAAAAAAATCCCATTGTTTTTGCCTATACATATAATTTCTTGTCATTTAATTTTTTAAACAACTTAGTCCTGGCGTCCACTACAGAGGACATAGCATAACGTATGAATAAAATATTATTTTTCAAAAATGTTTTTTTTACCATTTGTTTATTGTGCTCTAAACAGTGTGATGACATGGAAAAAAACAAAATTCAAAAAACTTTTTTTTTCTGGGTCTCAGGAGGATATGATAAAATTTTAGACTTGCTTTTTGATAACTAAAATGGAATCCAAAAAATGAAGAAAAAATAAATTAAAATAAAATAGAATTTTGGAAATATTCAAACAGATTCCATAGGGCACTACTTATGTGCTTATCAGGGTTGCAACAACATGTAATTACTAATTAAATTTACCAATTAGTACATCTACTGACCTCCAGATAGACGCCCCAGGGCATCACCAGTGTGGCCAAGAGCATGTCCGACACGGCCAGTGACACAATGAGGTAATTTGTGGTGGTCTGCAGCGCTTTCTCTCGGGACACGGCCACACACACCAGCACGTTACCGAACACCACGCAAAAAATCAGCAACACCAACAACACAGCATAGAAGTTATACGGCGGGGAGGAGGGAGATGGAGCCACTGAGCAGTTTGAATGTGGGAGAAACGAGGACAGGGATGGAGAGACGGAGGAAAACGCCATGGAGGAAAGAGCTGGAGATGAATTCGGGGTTGGGGAGGCGATGGAGAAGTTGTCCTCAGTTACGTCGAGAAGAGGCATTATGCAGCTTCTCTGGGCACCTGGGAAGACATGTTAAAACTATTCAAGGAATAGTTCAGCCAAAAATTACAATTGTGTCATTATTTATTCATTAACCATTTTGCAAAGCCCTTATTTCCCATGGGCACATGTGCCACTGGTTTATTACATCAACACCTTGTCAATAAGCTGTTAGAGAAACCCAAACATCCATTTGATCCGCTTTATTAAAGCTACACTGTGTATTTTTTTAAGTTGATTCTTAGCAAAAAACACTTTGTTCTTTCAAAATGATATGTGCTCATTAAAGGATTAGTTCACCCCAAAATGAAAATTTCCTAATAATTTACTCACCCCAATGCCATCCAAGATATCCATGTCTTTCTTTCCTCAGTGGGAGAGAAATTATGTTTTTTGAGGAAAACATTTCTGGATTTTTCTTCTAACAATGGACTTCATTGGTTACCATCGTTTTTAAGTCCAAATCAATGCAGTTTCAAAAGTCTTTGAGGTGTTTAAACGGGCTGTACGCGATCACAGCTGAAGAAGAGGTTGTTATCTAGCGAAACGATAGGTCATTTTCAAAAACATTTTTTTATATTTTTTTACCTTCAATAGTTCGGATTGAGCTGATCAACAAACGGACAGGGAACTACATCATCACGTTGAAAGGTCACGCCGGCGCCGGCAGAAGTACCGCCCCACTGTTAACAATGCGACCGTACGTAAGAGGATAGTTCAAATAGTATTGTTTGCTATTATATATAATAGTATTCAGTGAATATGAATATGAGTAGTATATGAATAACATTCTGATGAATATGGATAGTAGTTCAAATAGTATTGCTGGCGCCGGCGTGACCTTTCAATGTGATGACGTAGTTAATAGTGATAATTAGATTTTTTTTTCTTGAGAAAAATTACTATCTTGTGTAGCCTACCTAATATTTATCCAAATTAGTCAATATTAAATCAAATCACAAGAATTGAACTGAATTGAAATCCTGAAATTTGTTTCAAGCTATAATAAAAAACATAGCTTACCAGACATTGTACCATATAAACATTGTAACATGTTGTCACTAAACCTAATAAAATTCAGTTTAGTTACTAAAATGTTTTAACAATCACAATACACTTATTGTTATGCAAGATTATTTTTTTACATCCAACGCCCCCAAATCTCACTCCAAGCAAAACTCAAAAGTTGGCAGCTATGTGTCTAAATACCCGTCTCGGTAAGTATTCTCTCGGTTATGTCACAAGTGAACAGTTGAGAGAGAAACTGGATGTTTTTTTGTCCGTTTTGTCGGTCCGTGCAGTCAGTCTTAAAGCACACACCTAATATTCCTATTGTTGTCTGTATCATTAATGTCAATTAAACAACAAAATACAGCTTTAACAAAAAATGAAACTATTAATTTCTATAGTGAACAAATATAGTGTTATTTTACATTTAGGCTTAATTATTAATTGTTGTACCTGAATACTACTGTTAGACTTTGTAACTTTGTTATTAATTTCTTCTTGTAATTTGTGTATTTGTTCTTATTTTATTACCGACTGTTCACTTGTTTTTAATAATGTTTGAACTTTATCAGTTAGGCTAGTAGTTTTGATGTAGTATCAAAGAACTTCAAGTGAGCTTTAAGTAATAAATGAAAAGTATAGTTACGCCAAGTAAAGTTTGTTCTCATGCGTTAAGCAAGTATGGTTGAGCTTCTGTTTATGTTCGCTTATCAATGTTTTGAACAAAACTGCTTAATTCATATGGATTAGTTTTACGATCTCTTTATGAACTTTTTGAAGCATCAAAGTGGTAGTTGCGTAGCTGTCAATGGAGGGACAGAAATCTCTCAGATTTCATAAAAAAAAAAAAATAATTTGTGTTCTGACGATGAACGAAAGTCTTACGGGTTTGGAATGACATGAGTAATTAATGACAGAATTTTCATTTTTGGGTGAACTAACCCTTTAAGTTATTTTCCCAGCACGCACACACATGCACGATCAGGCCTTCGGTGCATTACAATGCAACTTTTCATTACTTTACCAAGCACTTCAGTGAAAGTGGCGCCCAACGTGGGGACTAATTGCATTGGCAGTCTGCTCTGTGGCATCAAGAGCTTTGTTCAAGGAAACAAAATGTAAAGCTACAGTGAGGTAAAGCCAGCACGACTGCAGTTTCATACAGAACAGTCACGCATGAGTCATGTAACAGCAGGTTTTATAGTCTATTGAAACTATTCAACCAAAAACACAGTTTCCTTGGAAGCACTTGATTGCATTTGAGGTATACATACTAAATATATTCTCAGAAGGCGAAGCACTGCTACTTGGGCAGAGTGATTTGCTCGCAGCGCCTGAGAAGCCCCGTGGTGAGGAGCAGAGAGTTCGCTCAGAGTTGGAGTAAATCACTCCGCAGAAGTAGCAGTGCTTCGCCTTCTGAGAGAATATAGTTCCCAGTATGTATACGGTTAGAAGATGGCTGTGTCTCATGTGACCTTGTTATTTGTACACGCTGTGACTATACAAATCACAACATGTAAATAGGAAAATGTTGGCGTTATTTTGTCACTTATTGGGAGCAGTATGCTAGCTGGAGCCATTTACCTCCAGTCTTTGTGCTAAGCTAGGCTAGCGGTGGGTGTGTCAGACAGAGTTACGGCACGCACGGAGATGAGAAGGGGATGTATGGACTTATCTAACTCTGGGGGATACGGTAAATAAGCTAAAGTCCCAAAAAGTCGGCGTGTTCCTTTAAAAGGAGTGTAAATCAATGCACACAGTCACAACGACACTAAGTCCACGGGGCAAACAACTGCATTTACAAAGCAATTTCTGCAGCTTCACATAGCACAACACATCTTTTCAGGGTTCAGTGAGATCACCATCCCAACACTAAGATGTTTCTTAGGGCAGCAGTTCATTTAAACGAATTATGCAAACGAGGTTGCAGCTGCGCGGCAGTGAAGCGGACGGTCCGACCCTGATTAAAGGGAAAGCGGCACTCGACACACTATGCAAAAGGGAATCTATATTAGCTTCTGTTCTCATCCTCACGCCTGTTAATCAGGAATCACTCAGGACAATACACACTAATGAGAGCTCTCGTATCTGTATTTCATTTGACCGTTGATGAATCTGTCATTACAGAGACACAAAACACTGATCACTGATGAGAAAATGATGCATATGTGATAATTAAGTATTAGCTAATGAATGTATGCACTCAAAAATTAATAGCTATGCGTGCAGTTTGATTCTGCAATGGAATAATCGCTTCCTAATCTAATAATCACCTCCATCTCCTAAAAATGTCTGCAGCTGATGATCAGTTTTAATCGCTACGTCTCAATCCTCATGAAAACATGCCACGTTGCACTTCAAACCAGAAATAAAAAAGAAACTGAATTGGACCATTTATATATTTTTTTTGCATTGTGACATTATTTTAATGACAATTAAGCACAGTGCACACTTTCTCCTAGGTCACCCCAAATTCATTTTATATTCAAAAAAATGTTTTTTACTGTATAGAAATCAATAGCATAATGCATACTTTACAATTTACATAAAATGATTAATGATTAATGATCATTTTTCCAATATTACAGTACTGAGAAGAGCTTTTGCAGAACATTACTGATACTGAGTAAAAACAAACACCCCTCACACATCTGAAATATTACGAAAAACGAACAAAAATCCTGCATGCCTGATGCAGTTCACAAGACCAAAAATGGTAATGAGTAGGTAATTAGAAGATGACAATTAGGAGGAAAATGTGCATAATTGTCATAAAAATCATCTTACAATAAAACGGGATATTCAATGAGAAAGAAAATGTGTAGGTCTGGACTTGATTTGAACTAATTGATTGGATGTTGAAACGTGTCTCTGTGTGGACAGGCGTAGCTGAAGTAATTTCAGAGAGAGAGAATTTGCATGAAACATTGTGAAGACAATCACTCTCATTAAAGGGTTAGTTCACCCAAAAATGAAAATTCTGTCATTAATTACTCACCCTCATGTCATTCCAAACCCATAAGACTTTTGTTCATATTCAGAACACAAATGAAGATCTTTTTGATGAAATCTGAGAGCTTTCTGTCCCTCCATTGACAGCTAAGCAACTACCACTTTGATGCTTCAAAAGTTCATAAAGAGATCGCAAATGAATGAGGTCATATGAATTGAGCTTTATATGATGAACAGATTGAATTAAGGCTTTTATTCACATTTAAACATAGATCAGTGAACTTAAACAGAAGCTCAACCGAACCTGACACGCGAGAACAACTTCATTGATTCTCGCTGAAGCTCAAACATGCTGCGTAACACGAGAACGAACCTCATTGGTCCTCTTGATGAAGCTCAAATGTGCTGTGTAACACGAGAATGAACCTCATTGGTTCTTGCTGAAGCTCAAACGTGCTGCGTAACACGAGAATGAACCACATTGGTTCTTGCTGAAGCTCAAACGTGCTGCGTAACACGAGAATGAACCTCATTGGTTCTTGCTGAAGCTCAAACGTGCTGCGTAACACGAGAATGAACCTCATTGGTTCTCGCTGAAGCTCAAACGTGCTGCGTAACACGAGAATTAACCTCATTGGTTCTCGCAGCTGCTCAAAGGTGCTGCGTAACACGAGAATGAACCTCATTGGTTCTTGCTGAAGCTCAAATGTGCTGCGTAACACGAGAATGAACCTCATTGGTTCTTGCTGAAGCTCAAACGTGCTGCGTAACACGAGAATGAACCTCATTGGTTCTTGCTGAAGCTCAAACGTGCTGCGTAACACGAGAATGAACCTCATTGGTTCTCGCTGAAGCTCAAACGTGCTGCGTAACACGAGAATTAACCTCATTGGTTCTCGCAGATGCTCAAAGGTGCTGCGTAACACGAGAATGAACCTCATTGGTTCTCGCTGAAGCTCAAACATGCTGCGTAACACGAGAATGAACCACATTGGTTCTTGCTGAAGCTCAAACGTGCTGCGTAACACGAGAATGAACCTCATTGGTTCTCGCTGAAGCACAAACGAGCTGCGTAACACGAGAATGAACCTCATTGGTTCTTGCTGAAGCTCAAACGTGTTGCGTAACACAAGAATGAACCTCATTGGTTCTTGCAGAAGCTCAAACGTGCTGCGTAACACGAGAATGAACCTCATTGGTTCTTGCTGAAGCTCAAACGTGCTGCGTAACACGAGAATGAACCTCATTGGTTCTTGCTGAAGCTCAAACGTGCTGCGTAACACGAGAATGAACCTCATTGGTTCTCACTTAAGTTCAAATGTGCTGCGTAACACGAGAATGAACCTCATTGGTTCTTGCTGAAGCTCAAACGTGCTGCGTAACATGAGAATGAACCGCATTGGTTCTTGCTGAAGCTCAAACGTGCTGCGTAACACGAGAATGAACCTCATTGGTTCTCACTTAAGTTCAAATGTGCTGCGTAACACGAGAATGAACCGCATTGGTTCTTGCTGAAGCTCAAACGTGCTGCGTAACATGAGAATGAACCGCATTGGTTCTTGCTGAAGCTCAAACGTGCTGCGTAACACGAGAATGAACCGCATTGGTTCTTGCTGAAGCTCAAACGTGCTGCGTAACACGAGAATGAACCTCATTGGTTCTTGCTGAAGCTCAAACGTGCTGCGTAACACGAGAATGAACCTCATTGGGTCTTGCTGAAGCTCAAACGTGCTGCGTAACACAAGAATGAACCTCATTGGTTCTTGCTGAAGCTCAAACGTGCTACGTAACACGAGAATGAACCTCATTGGTTCTTGATGAAGCTCAAACGTGCTGCGTAACACAAGAATGAACCTCATTGGTTCTCGCTGAAGCTCAAATGTGCTGCGTAACACGAGAATTAACCTCATTGGTTCTTGCTGAAGCTCAAACGTGCTGCGTAACACGAGAATGAACCTCATTGGCTCTTGATGAAGCTCAAACGTGCTGCGTAACACGAGAATGAACCTCATTGGTTCTTGCTGAAGCTCAAACGTGCTGCGTAACACGAGAATGAACCTCATTGGTTCTTGATGAAGCTCAAACGTGCCTCGTAACACAAGAATGAACCTCATTGGTTCTTGCTGAAGTTCAAACGTGCTGTGTAACACAAGAATGAACCTCATTGGTTCTTGCGAAGTTCAAACGTGATGCGTAACACGAGAATGAACCTCATTGGTTCTTGCGAAGTTCAAACGTGATGCGTAACACGAGAATGAACCTCACTGGTTCTTGATGAAGCTCAAACGTGCTGCGTAACACGAGAATGAACCTCATTGGTTCTTGATGAAGCTCAAACGTGCTGCGTTACACGAGAATGAACCTCATTGGTTCTTGATGAAGCTCAAACGTGCTTCGTAACACAAGAATGAACCTCATTGGTTCTTGCGAAGTTCAAACGTGATACGTAACACGAGAATGAACCTCACTGGTTCTTGCTAAGTTCAAACGTGCTGCGTAACACAAGAATGAACCTCATTGGTTCTTGCGAAGTTCAAACGTGCTGCATAATTAATGACAGAATTTACATATTTGGGTGAACTAACCCTTTAAGACCAGGAATGTACAGAACTCAGAGTGATTTCATGTTTAACGTAATGATCATAAAAACAGGCTGCAATATGAAGATGATCTTGACAGGTTTCATGAGATGCAAGAGTGTCTGAGCGTGGCGTTGCTCAAGGCCAATGTGGAGCTCAGATGAATCTTTAACGGGTCAGAGATGGCCAGTAATAAGGTTTCACATCTGCTGCAGGGGAATGTGTCACTCATTTCCAATGCCTTGACGGCTTCATTAACCACCGCAGAGCTCAAATTCAGATCCATATTTTAGCACTTCTACCAGTTATTGAACAACAAAGATCTTTCATAAAGTTTAATAGATGAATGAAAATATGAATGATGTGTAGTTGTTACTATATAAACTTTGACACATAATGTGCATGAAATAGTTCCTATAGAACCACAAATAAAAATATACTGATTATTGCATCTGTACATATATACATATATGCGAGAAGCAGATAATGCATGAACTACAGAAGTGAAATCCTGGCAGCATTGATTGTCCACAGATGCGCCATTGTTGCATAGAAAATGAGCAGCTTTTTAAGCTCTGTTTGCATTTAATGCGCAGGTTTTTGTTTTGCTGTTATGTGACAATTCCTCTGATCAGGGCCGTAGGGATGCGCACAAACCCATACAACTAACACCTCTACAAATGCACGAGACAAGTGATCAAGAGCCAAATGAGGGAAGGGTTTTCTTTTTGCTTAGGAAAGCTATTGAAATTTGCATCATGAATATTAATGCAAGACAAACTGCAAAAGGAGAAAAAAAACAAACAAATAATTTGAAAAAAAGGAAACAAAATGTAGACATACAGAAAAGTGGGGTAAAATAATAAAATATTTAAAACTGAAAGGGTGGTCACAGCTCACAATATTTTAGATTTTTGCACTGTTTTTTATGTGACTAATCAAATGTAAAATTGAGTCTCATTGATCAGATGGCTCTTCGTACAGATTTTCTGTCTCCATTGAAGGATCCTCAAGATCCCCTTTGGAGAGATTCTCGCATTCATCTCGGTTTTCATTTAAACTTTCTTCTCAAATATGTTGTTTGTTAGTAATGAAAACCTTTGGATTAAATTAAAAACATTTAAAGCAGGGTCTCAGACTTTAGACCCAACCTTATTAGGCTACTTTTCTGTAGAACATCAATTTTTTTATGAACAAGAAATGAAATAAAAACATAGAATTTTTAATCACAGACACAAATAAAGTATTTAGAAATAATTCATTTCATGTGTAAGTGACAATATTAATTATGAGGTTTGACGATTTTTATCAGTGAAATTTAAACATATACAGAAAAAAAAATCCATGCAATAATTGGAGATATAGAGGAGACCAGGGCAAAGTGGCTCTTTTTATTTTACTCCTGTGAATATTTTTTAGGGTTAAATACAGGGGTTTATTCTTAAATACAGTTTGCACGCTGATCCCAATAGTGGGGCATGTTGTCACAATGAGAACCTGCTTATTATAGACTTTTCAGCTAAATCTAAAGCGACTATGAAAGACAAAATTCATGAAACATCATGATGTAACACATATCAAACTATTGTTTGCGCTAAATAATATTGTAATAAATCTATTGACTGAAATTAGCCTACAACATATGACACGTGACAACTCGCCCCGATCTTTTAAACATAAAAAAAACCCTGTCCTGACTTCTTGCCTTGTATTTCATTGTTTATTTGATACTCAACTGATACTATTACAAAAATATGACATGTTTTTAGGACAATCACTCTAATTTAAGAGTTTAAATCCAACATACAAAATCCGAAGTTGAGTTACAGACCATGTGACAACTTGCCCCGTAGCCTACTCAAAACGCGCAGAACGAGAAAAATATGAAGAATAATGAGGTAAAGTGACTTACTGTCATTTAGCAGGAGCTTCACACGCATCTCAACAGTCCTACAATGAAACAACAGATATTGCTTTCATATTAATGGAGAATCAGAATAAAGATATGATTGAGAAGCTGCAGATGAAGTAATCCCGCACATTGCAGCAGATGCACCTGATCTTCTGTTCCTCACAGGCGCGCGCCTCCTCCCGCCCAGCCAATCGCTCCTGCTGGTTATCCATCCGATCAATAGCCATTGACATTAACAGTTATATTATAAATAGTGAAAAGACGTATCTAAATAAAGATCCATAATAACTCAAGCAGCTTTAATTCTCCTCATGACGGGAACAGAAGCGGCGATAAACTAATAACGCTTATTTATTTGCATTGATTGTCAGTTCAAATCGAAATAAACTGTTTAAACTGTGTTTGTCTAAACATTTTTTGATTGCATGAGCCATTGATGGTGAGATTGGTGACTGCACATTTTAAGATAACGCGCCATGAAGCGCTTAAGAGCCATAATAACTCCAGCGGCTTATTTCTCCTCATGACAGGACCAGCGGTGGCGGGAAAAAATCTAATAAAAAAAAAAAAAAAAACTAATAGCGTTTATTTATTTTCATCGATTGTCCGTTTAAATCAAAAGAAACAGTTCTAATTTAATTTGTTTAAAATGTTTGATTGGATTAGCTGATCACCTCGAGGTCAGAGCCGTTGAAAAATGCACAGGTGACCACTCATTTTAAATTAAGGCGGGAAAAGAGAAGAGTAGAGAATGAAAGACTGACGGACAGATACAATGACAGATATATATAAAGATGCATACAGAAGCGTTAATGTTTTCATGTTTCCAGGAATCAGAGAACATTATGGGATAATTTTTGTGCCTTTAAAATTGAACATAACTTTTCAAGAAATGAATGAAAATATAAATTGAAACTTAATAAAATGTCTTTGAAAACCAGAAAAAAATAAAATCGCAGGCAATTTTTTTTAACTTTGTTTTTAATACACTGCATGTTTTACTAACTTTTTTCTCTTTTTTCTTTCGCTGATCTGCACTTACAATACCCTTCCAGAGTTTTCATTTACGCTTCTGAAGTTTTCGTTTACGCTGAGTTTTCGTTCGCCATTATGGCACATGGGGGCGGGGCTAACAGCGGTGTGTTCTCATTGGCTACTGAGTTTTTGATTGACAGATTTTTGACCTGGAAGTGAAGACTTCAGTGTTGCGTTTACATGTGAGGTCTGTATGCGGCTTCCTATTTCATTTTAGTTATATAAAGTTAGGAGTAAAAAAAAAAAAAAAATTATCTGTATGTATCTACTGCTACACTACATGGTTGAGATGAGTTCCTAGAAATAGCACAGATAATATCATCATCATCATCATCATCATCAATCGTCATTATCAGGGTATAATGGAGATGCTGGAGAGTCGAGACTCGTGGTAAGTCAGTAATTTGTTTTTGTTAAAAAGGTGGAGAGGTATTTTAGAGCTCATTGAGAGCCCACATATTTAGCCCAATCATTACACAACCTTATCTGCATACAATTACAGTCTTTCTAAGATTACATAACGTTTACTTTTTCCATAGGTACAAAACCTAAGAATATAAGGAGGTTCAGTAATTAATAATAGAATTCTTATCATGCGTGACATTTTTTATAAGTTTTATCTAATTGTATTTGGTAGCCTGAAAATCCTTTTCAAACAGGCAGATCAGGCAGTAAGTACAGATCAGCGAAAGAAAGAAGAGAAAACAGGTAGTAAAACATACAGTGTAGGCTATTAAAAACAAAGTCAAATGTTTGCCTGCAATACATTTTTTTTCCGGTTTCAAAGACATTTTAATAAGTTTCAATTTATATTTTCAGTCTTTTCTTGAAAAGTTACGTTCAATTTTAAAGGCACAAAAATAATCCCATATTAGGGTTGACAAATATTACGCTCGAAAGACGAAGGAAATTCAACAAAAAATACCAAGAGGGCAAACAGATCCAAGTCAAGACACAAGGACACAAGATGGAGACTGACGGCTTCCTTCATTATGTTATCCATCTCAGTTTATTTGTATCGTTTCTATGTCATGTTGATTTGTCCTTTATTGTAAAGCGACCTTGAGTTTTCTGAAAGGCGCTATATAAAATAAACGTACTATTTATTATTAAGTGAGGGACAGAAATGAGACTCATCCAATTAAAAGAAGAAAAGACTAAAACGACTCAAGGACAGTAACAAGACAGTCAAATGTACTAATTCAGAATTCTGTTTGATGAATCTCAAACAAAAAAAGCCTAATATGAGGTTTTCTGGGACAGACACCAAACTAGTAAAGATGTTTTTAAAGTTTTTAAAACGACTTTAAACCAGCTAAGATCAGCAGCAAACAAATTTCCATTTGCACTTAATAAACATTATTTTTTTTCTTAGTGTGAAGAACGTTGAAAAATCTAAAGAACACTTTTCCACTTAAGAAACTTTTGTAGAATGGAAAGATTTTGTGAATGTCTTCATGATCTTCATGGAATGATCAATGCCAATAAAGAACCTTTATTATTAGGAGTGTATCAAGCTTCTTTATATCAAAATTATTAGACATAATTAGTCATTAGTTCACAAATGTTTCTAATAAGACCCTCAACTGATTCGTACAGTGGCGTATGTGCATATTGTACTTTACAAAGATAAATATCTAAATATTTTAGAGCAGAGCCAAGCTAGAAAAACATGAAATCACTCAATGTAAAAATCCTCCAATCAGCAGAAGAGACAGAAGGCAGCGGTGGCCCGCAAGATACACAGCTATTTTCTATATTTATTCTGCAACTGCTTCAAACCGGAACTTCAAAATATTAATTACATCAATAAACAAAAACAAAATAGATACAAATTGAGACACACATTAAAAACCAAACCAAACATTAAAACGATGAGAGTTCACATCATAAAGTGTTCTCCAATAAATGTAACAAAACAGTGTTTTTACAGCCATATTTATTTCATGTGCTTTTTGTTTCTTAAATATGGTTGT
The DNA here is from genome assembly GCA_021554675.1 of Leuciscus idus. NCBI lineage: Eukaryota > Metazoa > Chordata > Actinopteri > Cypriniformes > Leuciscidae > Leuciscus > Leuciscus idus. Next base: position 30,450,275 of record CM038635.1, on the reverse strand, counting down.
TTGAATATTCATCAAAGGGCTCTAAACATAAGCAATATTATTGTAATATTAATTCTGAAGACCTCACCTACAGATGTTTTTTTAAAAAATATCCTATTTTAAGCGAAGCAATGAGGGCAACAAATATGAATTTGGATCAGCTAATCAATAATTGACCATAAATGTGAACATTCATATTAAATGAGTATAAATCTGCATAAGTCAGATTCAAAAGGGACTTCAGTCTTTAGTAATTAAAATTTAACACCTAATAAACAGCTTTCTGGATGGTTGATAAAACGGATCATGAATATGGATCAGAGTCTTTCATCTCTGGGTCGGTATCTGCCATTAGTCTGCTTTTTTTCAACATCAAAACAAAGACCTATAACAGACAGAGCCCATTAAAGTTCATCCCCAAAAATGATCCATAATTTACTCATTCATAGGTCCTTCCAAACCTGCATGACTTTCTTGCACGGAACAGAAAAGATGTTCAACAAAGTCTCTTTGCGAAACAAAAAAGATGAAGAGTGATCGAGAGAAAGTCATATAGGTTTGGAACGACATGAGGGTGAGAGTAAACGATGACAAACGTTTCATTTATGAGTTCAACCATTTCCCCAAGACAACCAAGGTCTACTCCGGTCAAGCCTGGGATTGATGGACATGCTCTCGAAGAGCAGGACGGCGATTTAAGATCTCTTAAGGGACTACAGTGTAGGGCTGGTACGGTAACATCTTCTGCCGGTCATTGATGGCGAAAATCCAGGAAGGCTTCACAAAGCTCAGACTTCCATTTTCTATCAAGGCCTATAAAAAGACAGAACAGAGAGTTAAGAGAGGATGAAAGGGAAGAAAGGACCTTGACTCGAGACATTTAAAGAGTTGCGAGAGCAGAGGGTTTTCATTTCTATGAGAACATCACATGAATGACTCGGGCTGAACAGAAACAGATCTGCATGTGCTGTGGGTCAAGACTTTCTCAAAGCCTTTCAAATGTAGTCTATGAAAGGGTTACTTCACCCAAAAATGACAATTCTGTCAGTTATTAAAGGGTTACTTCACCCAAAAATGACAATTCTGTCAGTTATTAAAGGGTTAGTTCACCCAAAAATGACAATTCTGTCAGTAATTACTAGGGGTGTTACGGTTCACAAAATTCACGGTTCGGTTCAATACGATACACTTGTGTCACGGCTCGGTACGTTTTCGATACAGCAAAAAGAAAGAAATGCCAGAGAATTTTTTTTAATTAAAACTTGCATAATAAAGTATGATGATTTTTTTTTTTTTTTACTTTGAGCAATGATGGAGCTATAATAGACTCTTCTTAGGAGCATATAAAACAAAACAGCTCCTTGACAAAAATGAAATGTAGCCTAATATTGTAGTAGTTATAAACAAAGGTCTATTTTTGTTCAGATTAACATTTGAGGGCAGCAATTTTATTCATAATGTCAAAATAAAACCGACATAATGTTACTTGAAGGCATTATAGCCTACTATTCCTGCCAAACTTCCATGGTTGCAGTTAGTGTTACTACAGTAAATCCATGGTGAATGTTGCTGATCTGTGGACACTGGATAGTTCATTCATGGCACAATGTTTCTTCCTGGTTTCCACGTCAGCGCTGTTTGATCCGTTAATAACGGAGAAATGTGAATGTTTCTCACTAGATCTCGCAGCGATGTTATTACTTAAGTTACAAAAATAATGACTTTATTCAACTATTGATTTTCTTCTGTGTCGGTCTCTGAGTGAGTTCACGTAGTGTAACAGCGCAGCGCTTCTGGGTTGTACATCTCAGAATGTAGGCTCACTATTGGCCAGCATCACACACATGACCAGCATCCGCCAATAGTGAGCCTATGTCCTGATGTACAACCCAGAACTCACTCAGAGGCCCACACAGAGGAAAATGAAGAGTTGAATAAAGTCGTTATTTTTGTTGTTTTTTGCGCACAAAAAGTAATTCTCGTCGCTTGATAAACTTAAGGTTGAACCACTGTAGTCACTTGGACTATTTTAAACATTGTCTTTACTAACTTTTCTGGGCCGGCAAGTTTCAATTACAGAGAAGCCTTTGGAGGAGTGAGACAGCTCTCAGATTTAATCAACAATATCTTCATTTGTGTTCCGAAGATGAACGAAAGTCTTACGGGGTTGGAACAACATGAGGGAGAGTAATTACTGACAGAATTTTCGTTTTTTTTGGGTGAACGAACCCTTTAAAGCATGACAATATGAAAAAGCCTGGGTGGAGAGACAATCTCTCGCAAAGCCTGACTAGCCTATGAAGCCACTTGTTACTGATGTTTGCCAAGTCAAGCCAAAGAGACCAATGAATTTAATTAAAAAAAAATCAATGGACTTTCCAGTCATTTATAAATATTGGTTCTTTAAATAATTTCACAGTCACAAAGGGCAATTTGCAGTAGAAAAATTTACATACAGCATAGAAAATTAACATTTTCTTGACAACTTCATGTATGTAAGACTTTGAAATATATACCAAAGACCATTATGCTATTGAACTGAAAGCGTAACTCTCGTCAAAATGTAACCTAGGCTCTTTTTGTGAATCTACCCGAGGCAAACTTTCGTTTAAAAGAATAATTAGGATGGAAACGCCACTTTTAAGATTGACCGATTTTCGTTTTCGGTCAAATTGCCTTTTGAATGGGAGTGTTTGGGGCTCGACTATGATAGCATCAAGATCACTATTTTTAAAACACTAAGAAGACACAACATGAAACTGTGCTGGAAGTCTCACCAGAGGCTCTACACATAAACTCGAGTATTGAGAACATTGTTTGTGTACACAGAGTTTACTAAAAACAAAGGTTTTGAACAACTCACTGAAGCTGTTGTTGTTTCCGGCCGCCGCCATTTTGTCAGTCAAAAATAGTCGATCTCCGAATGCGAATGAACGGACTCTGAATTTTAGTATTGCTTCTTATATGAGGATCCTTTTTCAAATACAAGGTCAATATTGATTTTCACTAACGACAAAACAACAAATTATCCGTGAATTTATATAGAACTAAGCTTTAGGAGCTTTCCATCTTTAAGGCCATTGCACACTCCGAGTCCGAAATTCGCATCCGAAATTTTTGCACGTTAAAAAAAAACTTTCAACCTCATGTTATGTCAATCACGCTTGCACACTGTCTACGAAACTTTCGTCCGTAATAAAAAAATTCGGATCGGGTTCGATTTTCTTAGTTTTTCGCATCCACAGCCAGTATTTTGAGAGGTTTTTTGACAATTCAGAGCCACCGTACAAGCGAACGACAAAATCCAGAATGGCGTCTGACAAGTTGATACACTACGTCTCGCAGCACAAAGTACTGTATGAAAAACAAAATGCGGATTACAAAGACACTGAATATAAAGACAGATTGTGGCAGATGATTGCTGAACAGCTTGGGAAACAGGATGGTAGGCATTGATTTCAAAACAAAGGGTGTATCAAAGTGTAAACAGTATTGTGTTCAAGTTCGGGATAATTTCGCAACTCCTTGATAAGGAGGTGAAACCCTCCTTCCTCTCGGCGCAATCTCAGGATTGGATGGACCCAATATTTCCTCTTTCTTTTTCTCTTTTTAAAAAGAAAGAGGGCAACAAAATCATCCTCACTGCTTGACGAATCCATTTTGTATTTTTTGCGTTTTTTTCCGCAAAGGTTTAATAAATACGCATCGGACTCCGTGTGCAATGGCCTTTACTCTCGTCCCTGTTACGTTGCATTCAGAGATCGACTATTTTTGACTGTCAAAAAGACCCTAGGTTGCATTTTGGCGAGAGTTACCCTTGAACTGAATCAACATTGAACTGAAAAATGACACTATTGTTTTTTTAAAGCTGCTTTACAGTAGAATTTGAATTTCTCATATTTGATGAAGTTTGATTCTGTTACTGTCCTGTTTATTACCGTGAAGGTGCTTTGAAACAATTTATATTGTATAAAGCCACTATAGAAATAAAGGTGACTTGTTCTGCTTCAAAAAGAAATAAGGAAGACTCACATCCTCAAAAGATTCGTCCCATCCCTCGCTGGTGATGACAAACTGGACCTTCTCGCTCATATAGTCTTCAACAGCCCTGAGGAATCAAACAGATCAGATCATTTCAACAGTCACGCTCCACCTACAGCCTCTCAGAAGTGCTGCTTTTACAGACGCTTTACGCTCGGGCACTCATCTGAGTACACGTCTGTCTCATACCCGTTAAAGGCGATGATGTAGCGCTGAAGTTGCCTTTTCTGGTTGTCAGGGAACTTGCCGTAGAGATAGAAGCGCTTCCCTTTTAGGAAGTCTGAAGGAGCAAAAATAAAGATGATTCAATAAAGAGATGCTGTTGTTGATACTTCTACGTCAAGGTGAACCGGGAGGCGTCAGACCTGGCAGTTCAGGGATGGGTTTATCCTCCTCTTCCTCAGCGTCCGTGTTCTCATCTGTAGAGCCGCCGTACAGATCTTCATCTTTCACCTTTCCTGGGCTCTCCTTTGCTGCTTTTTTCTTCCTGCTCTCCATCTCCACCCTAAAACAGCCGAACATACATCTGATGATGATGATGAACTTTTTGACTGTCATAGGTGGTGTCCAACATAAATGTGAGGTCTTTTGTCTGATAGGTGGCACATATGATACGTCACAACGGCACAAATGTTTTAACCAGTGGAGATTCTGCTGTCAATTATAATGCATCATCAAATTAGCCAAAATATTTAATATATAAGCATGCACAGGGCTGGCCCATGCATTTGTGTTTATTAAATATTTTAGGTCATTTTCAGCATGGTCTGCATGAATTTTTATTGTTTTTGGAAAGCATTAATGGTGCATTAAATTGATCAAAAGTGACAGAAAACACATTTATTGTATCACTGTTTCCATTCAAATGTGAAGCTGCACAACCGTTTTTAACACTGATAATCATATGTTTCTTAAGCAGCAAATCATCATCATAGAATGATTTCTGAAGGATCATGTGACACTGATAGACTGGAGTAATGATGCTGAAAATTCAGCTTTGCTTCACAGCAATACATTTTATTTTAAAACATCTAATTAAAACAACTAATATTAATAAATTCATTTCACAAAAATTACAGTTTTTACTGTATTTTTAATAAAATGCAGACATGGTGAGCAAAATTATATATTTTTTTTAAATCCTACTGACCCAAACTTTTGACATATAGTGCATGTAAAACTTTGCATAATTCTTTGGACCACAGATGATTTTAGACAACATTATTTAAAAAGCCTGATTAATGAGAACATCCAAAGACAATTATGATCCTTGATTAACACATGATGGCAATGTATTCGTTTATTTTGTAACGCCATGTCAGCATCTATGGCTATATTCACGGCGAAAGCCAAGTTTAGCTACTCGAAAATACTAAAATGTGTAAGATAATTTTTTTTTCATAAAACCTTGAGAATATTGAATATTTGGTCAATATTTGTAACGCAATAAATATCTTACCTGTTCAGCTCATCTTCAGTGTCAATGCTAGACGCGTCATCCTCTGTGAAGGGACGTACAACATCAAAAAACATTAATCAGGAGGAGTAGACGTTATGTCTAAAATTTGCACAAATTAACAGTATTATTTTTAATAATCATGCAGTAAGCCTATTTTGGATAGTCCAGAAAATTAAATGCTTTCCAAATGAAAGATCATTTTCCAAGTAAGACTTTTACAATAAGGTTCAATTTGTTAACTACAATAGTTAACATGAACTAACAATGAAAAATACTTTAAAAGCATTTATTAATCTTAGTTAATTTATGAATACATTATTAAAATCAAAAGTTGTATCTGTTAATACGGTATTATTTAATGGACATGTGCTAACAATGAAGAGTTGTGTTTTTATTAACTAAAATTAACAAAGATTACACAGTAACAAATGTGTTGCTCATTGTTAGCGCATTAACTAATGAGACCTTAATTTTAAAGAGTTACTATTTTTTTCAATTTTTTTTTGGTGGAACTTGATAAACAAAAGCAAAACAAATGAATATCAGTGTAAAAACAGATTCACATTATAAAACATTTGAGACAAAAAAAAAAAAAACACAATAATAAAACACATAATTGTGGCTAAAAGCATCTCCTCGCATTGACTTGTCATTTTCACAATACAACTGTGCTAGTATATCCAGCTGTGGTATAAATGCTAGATCAGAATCTCTACCTGCTGAAACATCTGCACCATTTGCATAGTATGCCGTCCAACCACTCAGCCCTAATGATGTTCATGAAAATGGACAATGATTCACCATTTTCTTCTCTCTCATAGGTTTTAAGTTGCATGAACATGAAGAGCGAGGTTTGCTCACGCAGCCCCTCAATTTACATAGAAATGAGAAACATGCCCAAGTCTCCTCTCTGCGAATGCTCCGGGCAAGTGTCTGTAACGCACTTCCAGCCTCTCCAATCCCACTGCTCTCTTCTGGCCCTCCATTTTTTTATTTTCCCTGATTGATTGGAGTGCTGCTTTACACGCACTTCATTACCCCGGCCCCTCTCCCCGTCCCGGAGTGACGGGCCCCACGGCAAACAGGTTGACATATTAACGATTTTCCAAGAGGGCATGAGCCTCGGGGCATGCATGTAGTTGACACGCCTGTTCTAACCATGTTCGGGCAGCTGAGCTTCGGAAAACGAGGTAGACGGCAGCATCATTAAACCTTTTAAAATTACCATTATTGATTCTGATGGAGGAGCATCAATGAAGTGAACGAACAATCAAACGCCTTGTCTTGTACACATGACTGTCTCGGTTTACCTGCAGCATCTTACGCTGATTCTGATTAAAAAAGGAGTGTAAGTTCATGTAGGCGTTCAAATGCCCCTCGTTTATTAGGGTGAAAGGTCATTTGTGTTTTAAGGTGAGACACGGCAGGCAAAAACATTGTGTTTTTTTTACAGGTCAATTTTGAGATTTTTGGATATTAGTCTTCAATAACATGTCTTCTTTCAGACTTGTGGTGAAAAAAAGTCTGAAATACACATTTAGGTCTTTATTTTACTACACTTTGTCTGTTTGCGTCTGTAGATTTCTCATAAATTCAACAAAAGTTGGCGTTGAAAATCATCCCGCTGCTCCGCGATCTCTGTCTGCTCCCTGTCATCACACACACCGTTAGAAAGCTCTCTCTCTCCTGTACAATGCTGTCGGATCCAAATATGGTAATTTCCTTTTTATCAGCAACCAATCGTCAAAGTAAAAGGGCTGAATGCGCAATCTCATTGGCTGATGATAAATCTTTAAAGCCCGTTTTCTCAAAATGACTTTTCTCTCATTCTCCAAGTCCGAAATCTCCACTTCAGTAGCACCGATATACACCACACTCTCCAGTCTTGTACCTAGTTATATTATGAAAACATTTACAGAGGGATTTGTAAATATATTATTCCTAGCCTGATTTATATAACATTTTATTCCAAAAAACATGGCGAAAATTTATTTTTTAAGGCTATTGACAGTATATTCTGATTTACAGGATAACAAAAGTAGATATCCATAAATCCCTCAGTAATTTTTTTCCCCCATCTAATATGTGAACACAATGAAAAAATAATTTTTAACTTGGCTTTATCCAATACTCAGATTTGCTCAGATACTCATATATAAAAATATATGCAAATTAGCGCATATTTAATTAGATATTGCCTAATTTGCATATTTAAACATTAAATTACAGAAAACTTGTAATACATTTTTTTCTCATCTTAATGTAGGCAATCAACTGGGAAAGTTTCACGGTGATATCTGCTAGTTAAAATTTTTACCCTATTCACCTGAAGTGTCGCCTTAAGCAAAGAAAAATAAAAGCAACTACATTATCACCCATTACCCTGACTTGTATGTAAATTACTTTATTGACATCATGTCTGTTTTTTCAATGCATTGTGCACATCTGTTTCGGTTTTTATGTCAAAAGTGGAGAACAGCTTTGCTACAGTGCCGCTTTCTTGACTTATCATCACTCCTGAAAAATCCTCTCCCTCTCACTTCTGTCATTAGAACCAACGTGACTTTTTACTGCGCCGAGTCGAAGTGCTCCCAAGTGCTATTCCGCCATACATTATAGTTATCCTTTTTACCCGTTTAGAAAAGCGCCACGTTTTATTTTGTGTCACCATACTTGGTCGTATAACTACTCGTGTAACTGTATTTAAATAGGGAAAACGTGGAGGTGTTCCTTTAAAGTCAACAAGATATGCCATTCACAACCAATTTTACTTTCCAGCATTTAAGTGTAACAGGATATTCAATGTGTTTTGGGACTTGTTGCACTACACATATTTTTGTCCAATCAAAAGCTCTCTATAATAAGAATGTCCCTCCCCTTGCATCAGACTAGAATGCAGTAGACTTTTGTTTTCAATGTGAAATAAGCACAAGACAAACAAAAAAAAGTGCATTTGTCATTTTTGATTTCATGTTGACTTTCTATTGTACTCAATTTTATCTCTATTGTATTCTGTTTTTACCTGGGCCTTCCGCATCCGTTGAGCCTCCATACTCCTCTTCTTCCTTAATCGCCTGCTTTTTTGGGGTCACATGCTTCTTTTCTGGTGTTTTCTAGGGAGGCATGAGAAAAACGATGCTTATGCAATTGGTTTCGGATTAATGTCACTGATGTGTTTCCTGCTCTCGAGTCAATGATGCAAGTCGCAAAGTCAACAAATCTGAGGAGGCTGTCTCTATGGCAACAGCACGCCGCACCAAGGTTATGTTGCTCTTTTTATTCACACATAAAGACCATAATGGGGAGGACCGCATTAAGACGGGATTTAATGTTTCTTAAGACACGATTCATAAAACATATAAAAGCAATTACCGTTTTCTGCGTTTCCTCCTCACTCTCATCCTGTTCTGCCTCGCTCTCTGAACTGGACTCGGCTCCATCCATGAGATACCTGAACAACACAATGAGAAACAGCAGACTGAGTATGATGGGAATGTCTGCTGTCCAAACATCAAGTACAGAAGCGGAAATAAGTTTGAATAGTTTACTAGGGAAAGTAAACAGGACTGTGATTGTAAAAAAAAAATAATCCTTAACAATCACATCACTACCGGGAGATACACAAGCAAAATCAGACCTGGTATTTATTTTATTTATTCATTCTGTACTTTTACATTTTGCACATTTGCTCCAATAAAGGAATAATCCATCCAAAAAAGAAATTTGTCATAATTTGTTCTTCTTCACATTGTTTCAAATGTGCATGACTTTCTATTGTGAAACACAAAAGGAGATGTTTAGCAGAATGTCCAGAGCGCTCTTTTCCAATCAAAATTTCAAAAAGCGTCTTAATATTATTATAGCATATGAGTCATATGGACTATTGTTATAAGATTACAATGTCTAAAGCACAATGTAAAGATCCATAACATCTACCCACTATGCCAGATATACATAACTGATATTCTTATAATGCAGAATGACACATATTCTACTTACCTTTTAAATGAATAGATTTCAACAATCATGCATTGACATTTCACGTTTGTAAACGTTGCAGATTTAACGTTTATGAAATGGCCATATGTAAACTATCCTGCATCATTTAGTGTCCTTAATTTCGAACAATACAAAACAGGCCTCAAAATCAAAATTATTGAACAGGATTTTAGCAGCAAAAAAAAAATAATAATAATCAATTACAAAAACATTTGGCTATAGAAAACAGACTATAACTAAATTATAATAAATTACTATTATTTATGATAAATTCACTCTTCAACTCGCTAATTTGAATATATTGATTATTACACAGTCCATTGCAGTATAAATCAGAAAATCACCATCCACTTTCCTTGTTGATAAGAGCGGCTTGGGGATTCTGCCCAACATCTCATCTTGGTTCATGGAAAAGGATACAATAATTTGATCAATTGTAAAGAATTTCACCCAAAGTTTAAGTTTTAGGAGAAATATTCCTTTAAACTGTACATGAAGAACATAAGCAATCATCGTCTACACTCAAGTGGATGCGTTTTTATCTCAGTATTCGGAATAAGCTTCTGTGAGCAGGATAGAAACACGCTTCTTCCTGCACTTCCCATTCCACCTGTATCACTGCTGGGAAAAAAAAATAAAAAAAAAAGGTTTGTGCAAGGACACACAACCGAGCTGATCTGTGTTCGATAGCATGAGAGACGTGCATGGACCCTCCTCATCTTCAAAGGAAGTGGCTGCTTTAATTACCCATGGCAGATGCAGCTTTTAAATACAGAATACATAATCTGAGGTGGGCACTCAAAGCAGACACAATGGAGAGCCGGGCACAGAGGAACACAGCTGCCTCCCGCTAAACCAATCGACCATAACAGACGAGACGACTGCTAAACGAATAAACACACACAAAGCACACTCTGCGCTGGACTTAACATTAGCCTTTTATCAAGCAGCATTTATGATAATCACTCGGACTGGGCAATATGCAACATGGCTAAAAAAAACATCTCAATATATTACAGCCGTTTGACAATCTTATACACACACGTCAAATATATATAGGGCTGTCAAATCAATTAATCGCATCTAATATAAAAGTTACACACACACATACAGTATATGTATGCATACATGTGTATATACACTACCGTTCAAATGTTTGGGGCAAGTACGATTTTTTTATGTTTTTAAAAGAAGTCTCTTCTGCTCACCAAGGCTGCATTTATTTGATAAAAAAACAATAATAAAAAAACAGTAATATTGTGAAATATTATGACAATTTAAAATGACTGTTTTCTATTTTAATATATTTTAAACTGTAATTTATTCCTGTGATCAAAGCTGAATTTTCAGCATCATTACTCCAGTCTTCAGTGTCACATGATCCTTCACAAATCATTCTAATATGATGATTTGATGCTCAAGAAACATTTACGATTATTATCAATGTTGAAAACAGTTATTTACATTTTTATTTCATGATGCTATGATGAATAGAAAGTTCAAAAGAACAGCATTTATCTGAAATCTAAAGCTTTTGTAACATTAAACACTACTGTTCAAAAGTTTGGGGTCAGTAAGAATTTTTATTTTATTTTTGGGGGAAATAAATAAAATAAATCAATACTTTTATTCGTCAAGGATGAGTTAATCTGATCAAAAGTTACAGTAAAGACATTTATAATGTTAAATAATTTTAAATAAATGCTGTTCTTTTGAACTTTCTATTCATCAAAGAATTTTGAAAAAAATGTGTAAATAACTGTTTTCAACATTGATAATAATAATGAATGTTTCTTGAGCATCAAATCATCATATTAGAATGATTTGTGAAGGATCATGTGACACTGAAGACTGGAGTAATGATGCTGAAAATTCAGCTTTGATCACAGGAATAAATTACAGTTTAAAATATATTAAAAAAGAAAACAGTCATTTTAAATTGTCATAATATTTCACAATATTACTGTTTTTTTATTGTTTTTTATCAAATAAATGCAGCCTTGGTGAGCAGAAGATACTTCTTTTAAAAACATTAAAAATCTTACTGACCCCAAACTTTTGAACGGTAGTGTATATTGTTAGAGGCGCTTAATCACGATTAATCGATTTGACAGCAGTAAATAGTTTGCATGCGTTTATATTATAACAACTTATTTTTATATCAGTTTTAGTAATTTTAGTACATTAAAGTACTTGTGGTAAATCAGAGGACGCATCAGTGAAGTAGATTCAAAATATTAAAATGTAATATTAAAATCTAATACAAATAATCACATCATGTTTTACACTAAATTCTATTTAATAGTTTTTGCATTTATGTGCACCAGTAGAACAATACATAAATAAATGATAAACTGCAATATTTACCAACAATACCAGTAATATTCTGCAAATTAAAACTGCATTACATAAATTATTGCAATATTGATAATGTTGCATAATTTTACATTCAAAATAATTGTGAATATTTGATAGGGACCAGTACTATTGCACAGCCTAGCCAACAAATACAGCGATTCATTTATTTAATTGCCTGAACACAACCATGGCTGTTTTTAGTTTGTCATCTTTAGCTTTTTGCAACACAAGCTCGCCGGAGCACAGATGAAGGAACGAATGTCAAATCTGGAAAAACATGATTTGTATGATTATCCACAAATAATCACCAATCTGCAGCGATCAAATCTTCAGCAGCAGCGTTTCAAAGACATTGGACCTTGTGTGCCCTTTGCTATGAGAGTAACTTTAGTAACCAAGTCATTCATTATTCAGGACACTTTTTGCTTCACATCGCCGCACGCTTTGAACGGACTGCACAGTCACAAGGGTCGTTAAAGAGACCATCACCGTTTGTAAAGTAATGAGCTGCACATCATCAGAGCTTGTGCATCTCGCTTGAGTCAGTATCTGGGTGACTCGACTAGCAAATCTCACATAACTCAACAAATCCGATAATAGGGCCAGATCGATCGGTGTAGTGCTATAGTCCAGTTCCCTATGGGTAATTTAGGAGGTTCTTGCACAATACAGTCATAATTTAGATTTCTACACTCGCTGTCAAAAAAACTGGTCTAACACTGAACATTCAGTCCATCTCATTCATGTCTGAATCGGTGTTATTTTAATATTATTTACATACTAGCATAGTAGTCATATTTATTAATAATGAATAATTTAATACTTTAGTTTTGAATTAGCTTTTATATTCATATTTTCAGTTTTCGTTTTGCTGCTGTATGTGCATTTGTTACTTTGTTTTAAATATTTATTTTCACCTTTCATTTATTATAATTTCAAGTTTTGTTTTAGTGATTCCAGTACTTTAACATTAAAGGATTAGTTCACCCCAAAATGAAAATTTCCTAATAATTTACTCACCCCAATGCCATCCAAGATATCCATGTCTTTCTTTCCTCAGTGGGAGAGAAATTATATTTTTTGAGGAAGACATTTCTGGATTTTTCTTCTAACAATGGACTTCATTGGTTACCATCGTTTTTAAGTCCAAATCAATGCAGTTTCAAAAGTCTCTGAAGTGTTTAAACGGGCTGTACGCGATCACAGCTGAAGAAGAGGTTGTTCTCTAGCGAAACGATAGGTCATTTTCAAAAAATATATATAATTTATAGACTTTTTACCTTCAATAGTTGGGATTGAGCTGATCAACAAACGAACAGGGAACTACGTCATCACGTTGAAAGGTCACGCCGGCGCCGGCAGAAGTACCGCCCCACTGTTAACAATGCGACCGTTTTAGGAGGATAGTTCAAATAGTATTGTTTGCTATTATATATATATATAGTAATAGTATTCAGTGAATATGAATATGAATAGTATATGAATAACATTCTGATGAATATGAATAGCAGTTCAAATAGTATTGCCGGCGCGACCTTTCAACGTGATGACGTAGTTCTTTTAAAGACTTTTAAAACTGCATTGATTTGGACTTAAAAACGATGGTAACCAATGAAGTCCATTGTTAGAAGAAAAATCCAGAAATGTTTTCCTCAAAAAACATAATTTCTCTCTCACTGAGGAAAGAAAGACATGGATATCTTGGATAGCATTGGGGTGAGTAAATTTTCATTTTGAGGTGAACTAATCCTTTAACTTATTTTGTTATTCAGTTAATTGCCAAGACAACATTTCTAATTTTAGTCTAAGATTTTAATTTAATATGAATATTTTAGCTCAGCTTATTTCAAATAAACAACAACAAAAAAAAAAACGTAATTTTACTAGTTTTAGTTAACAACAACAACAACAACACTGGTCCGAATGATGTCATCACAAGCAATAACAAGTGCCAGCAGCCATGTCACCCTGTAGCCCAAGACTGGTTGCCCACTGAAGCTAAGCAGGGTTGAGCCTGGTTAGTACCTGGATGGGAGACCTCCTGGGAAAAACCAGGTTGCTGCTGGAAGAGGTGTTAGTGAGGCCAGTAGGGGGTGCTCACCCTGTGGTCTGTGTGGGTCCTAACACCCCAGTGTAGTGATGGGGACATTATACTGTCAAAGAGCACCGTCCTTCGGATGAGACGTAAAACCGAGGTCCTGACTCTCTGTGGTCATTAAAAATCCCATGGCACTTCTCGTAAAGAGTAGGGGTGTAACCCCGGTGTCCTGGCCACATTCCACCCATTGGCCCTTAACAATCATGGCCTCCTAATAATCCCCTTCCATTGAATTGGCTCTATCACTCTCTCTCCTCTCTCCACCTATAGCTGGTGTGTGGTGAGCGCACTGGCGCCGTTGTACTGTGGCTGCCGTCGCATCATCCCAGTGGATGCTCCACACTGGTGGTGGTTGAGGAGAGATCCCCTGATATGATTGTAAAGCGCTTTGGGTGTACAGTAGTACATATGAAAGCGCTATATAAATGCCTCATTCATTCATTCATTCATTCAATAACGAGCCATTTAAAGGTGCTGTATGTAAGTTTTTCCCTCTACTAAAGCATAAAAATACCATAATATGTTTGCATATATTGAGGAAACTTAATTCATGCTATTATAATGCTAAATCACGAATTTAATGCTAAATTCACATACACGTTTCTCTGAAAAACATTTCTACAGCCAGTTATTTTACTTTGAAATCTACGTTTTTAGGCAAGAAAGCCAATGGAGAGAATATATGAAAATATTGTTCGCTTTTCCTTGTTCCTGTCAACAATCTTGCCGCAGCATTTTGAACTAGTTGAAGACGCAACAATAGGGACTGTGAGACACCCAAGTATAGTGCACTGCAGTAGTCTAATCTTGATGAAATAAAAGCATGCATCACAGACTGTATCATTTTTTGCAATATTCTTTAACTGATAAAAGCAATTTTACAATTTAAAAATGTCACAAGTAACAGAAAATAAGCACAAATGTCAGAACACCTGCAGGGCCCAGAAAGCTGCAGTCTGTAAGAATGACAACTAGTGGTCGTTCCTGTTGCGTGTGCTCAGACTGGCGACCTGTGTGAGCGCTGTCGAGTCTGAGGAGCAGGTGGCGGGAGAAACGACGATCTCTGATATGTTTGAATTGGACTGCAGTACCCATTTCGCCCACTAGTTGTCATTCTTACAGACGGCACCTTTCCAGGCCGTATCCAGATCTGACGAAGGACCTTCGCCTGGACCCGATGACAACGCAGTGCTGAAGTGCCAACTAGTCTCTCCCTATGGAGGATCCCTTTCCCACTCTACAGATAAAGCGTTGTCGGGAAAATTCATTTCGCGTACCTACCCCGAAGTGACAAAATAAAATACAATTCTGTATCAAAATTTATAAGGAAAGACCGGTACTTTGTTTAGGCTTGGTTTGCAGGGAATTACAAACCTGCGCACATATATATTCAAACGCACATAACTATAGAACCAATTCTTAATGCGCACGTGAACGCCATCAGCGTTTCTCACAGGTTCGCGTTTAAAGTCTGTGTAGAGAGAATGGTGTCGTCTTGGCGGCCCCTAATTTAATAACAAATGATCATTGCGACGGAAGTGAATCAATCAAAACTAACTTTAGCTGGAAAATAACTTTATTAAAGACCCGCTATAAAGCCAAAACAATCTCTGTTACCTTAAATTATATGTTTTGAAACAATCTCCTTTGTTAAAAGCGCTATATAAATGAAGATGACTTGACTAAACATGCAGTGCAAAATTAGAAAAATGTATATTCGCTATAGCAAATGTTCCATGATCTGACCTCACGTCTGTTGACTGCTACTAATAAATGACAAAAAAAACAAAAACAAAAAAGCTCTCTGACTAAATGCTGCAGTTCGTTCTCACCGTTTGAAGGAAATCTTCTGCTTTGTTTTGTGACAGTCCATCACCCACTCTTTCCTGACGATAATGCCTCCGGCTGCTTTCACCTGACTGTACTTGGGCGTGTTGGCAAACGCACAGCTGCAGGAGAGAGACAAAAAGCTCTGAACAACAAGCACGAGGCGTCCCTGAATGCTGACACGTATCATGAGGCTCTGAACGCTTCATGGCACTAATGGACGGGCTCCTTACATGAGGTGCGTGGAGTCTGGAGTCCAGTCGGGTTTGTATCGGCCACCCATGGCCAGGGCTTTGTCCCGCAGCTCTCCGCGGAAGGGGTTCTGGAAGCCACTCAGGACAAAGACGACTCCCTCCAAGATGCGGTTGTAAGCAACCGGTTCTGCTGACTTGGGCTTAGGTTTGGGTTTGGGTTTGGGCTCTGGCTTGGATTTAGGACTCTCTCTCTTGTCTGATGTCTTTTGGCCTGGAGAAGAATTCAAGATTTGACACCATCAAGAATTCAGTTTGTGTGCAGTGGCTCTTAAAAAGGAAGCCTCGAGACAACTTAAAAGTAGATAAAACAAACATTTCAATAACTACTAAAACAACAAAAAATATCTATTTCACACAATAACGTTCTATTTGTTAGTTAACTTCATTAACAAACATTAGTTAACTTCATTAGTAAACAAACTAACAATGAAAAATACTTCTAAAGCATGCATTAACTGATCATTTCAACATTTATTAATAGATTATTAAAATCTTTTTTTGTTAATATTATTTAATGGACTTGACATGAACTAACAATGAACAGTAGCATTTGTTTAACTAATGTTTACATTAATAAAGAAGATTAATTAATTAAAATACTAACAAATGTATGGCTCACTGTTAGCATTACCCATATATTTATATATGATATAATATAGCACTGAAAAAAATTCAGCTGATTTGCAAAAGGCCGAACCTTAAAATAGAAAAATGTCATGAATGTAAAAATAATCAGCTGAAAACTGGTTGAATAGTTGTAACCTGGCTCAGAGGAATGTCTTTGTGGCATTTCTGTTGATTAAGGGATAATACAAGGCTTCTTCACCTCACAAATGGTTGTAGAAAGCAAAAATGCTACAAATGCAAATCATGTTTTGTGAGAAAGTATGACATGCTATTTTGTAAATTTGTAGAAAACAAGTATTGGATTTGATTCAGCAAATATGATGCAAGCAGATGTAATATATCTTTCTTATCTTAATTCACCTATTGTTAATACATTTTTTTTGTCTTTGGATAAACAGGATTCTCTCAGTCTTGAATTTAGTCATTTTAAAAGTATGATTTTTAGTCCTGGAAATCAATAAAATCTTATAGCATTTTTATAATTGGAAATTTTTATATACAATAAACCAAAAAAATTGATAATAATCCTGATCCAGTAAAACCAGGAATGACTGGAAAAGTCATGGCGAATCATTGGTTTAAAAGTGCAAAATGCCTGAAGAACATTCAGCTTTTTAAAACTTCTTCAATCCAGAAATTAAAATGTTTAATTATTATTTTAATCCCTGGACACTCCTAGTTTCTGAGAGCCATTGACTTCAAGTGTTCAATGAATATGACATAATCTTGTTATTTACCGGTGGTGGTGATGGGACTTGCAGTTGCACTGGTTCTTGCTTTAGATTTCGGAGTGGCAGAGTTTGGTTCAGCAGAGGCAGATGAACTGGGCTTTTTGGGCGGAGGACCGGTGGCTTCCAGACGCTCTTTACTGAACTCGAACTTCCTCTTCACAGGAGCCTTTTAAACACACATCAAGCAGTGGTTCTCTAAGAACAGACTTTCTTTTACTCTTGGAGCTTGACAAGTACAATCACCATCCTCTCAACCATCATTCATACAGGTTTGAAACAACATGAGGGCAGAAAATAAATGTTTTATTTTTGAGAGAACCGTTTCTTTAATGTTCAGAGTTTTTTCAAAAAAAAAAAAAAAAAAAAAAGTGACATTCGAGCACTTAAAGTCAGCATGAAACGGAAGTTGTGATAGTCTTTTCTTCCCTATTGAGACAAAAAAAAGAAAAAAGTGGGCGGGGCTTGATTTTGTCCTTGGGGAATTGATTGGATGGTTGTGGTTTGCTATTGGTGGATCTCATTTGAGTGACAGGTTTCCCCACCCTCTTGCCAATAAGCAGGTCAAGTGGGAGGGGAAGATATTTTGATTAAAGATTATGAGGCACATGAATTTAAATAAATAATGATGTGCATGGATAAATAATTTTTTCATAAATATTGCAATATTCCATAAAAAACAAGAATAATCCATTTCGTTTTCATGGTGACTTTAATATTGTCGAAGGGGAGTGTTTGATAAGCGCTGATGTCCTACAGCAGGCGGAGCATCTTCATCTCAGATCCTGCTGAGATTCAGTTTTTCCAGTTCCAGTTATTATAACTAAGGATATAATTCTGGAACGCTATAAAAGGTCAATAATCCATTGCAGGCGAGTACAAAATATCTGCCACTTCAGCACAAAGACAATAGCATCAGGAACTGCGTTCGCATCGGAGAGATGATTTATGGGGACCGTAAGTGGAGCAGCTAATTTAATAAGGAAGTCAAATGGGCTACTCATTAATTAGAGGATAGGCATGCTGTTATATAGGGCTCATTATATATATAGGGCTCCGCACCTGAAGAGAGAAACACTGTGGTGTTCAAAGGTTTATGGTTGGTGAGATATGTTAATGTTTTTGAGAGAAGTTTCTTACGCTCACTCAAGCTCTTAACTTGATCGAAAATAGAGTAAAATCAGTAATATGTGAAATATAAACTAGTTTGTATTTTGGGGTCAGTACGATTTTTTAATGTTTTTAAAAGAAGTATCTTCTGCTCACCAAGGCTGCATTTATTTGATAAAAAAGAAAAAAAAAAGAAAAAAAAAAGAGAGTAATATTGTGAAATATTATGACAATTTAAAATGACTTTGATGTTTTCTATTTTAATATATTTTAAACTGTAATTTATTCCTGTGATCAAAGCTGAATTTTCAGCATCATTACTCCAGTCTTCAGTGTCACATGATCCTTCAGAAATCATTCTAATATGATGATTTGATGCTCAAGAAACATTCATTATTATTATCAATGTTGAAAACAGTTATTTACATTTTTATTTCATGATGCTATGATGAATAGAAAGTTCATCCCTAGTTCTGATCTGAATATACGGGTCAGTACCTGTTGTGTGCTGGTGCTGCTGGAAGACGACTGTGTGGACGAACCCTCGGACTTCAGAGCAGCGGTGGCGTAACTCAACCTGTCATTCTGAGGAGACACTGATAGAAACAAACAGGTAATGATGATTCTGTGATTATTACATTTACTTCTGTGCACTTCTGCGTACACAGGACCCAAAATGAACATTCACCAAGCATGGATAAAATCTGTCTTGGAAGGAAATCCAGTCACAAATAGTCAATCTCCGAATGTCAATGAACTGACTCTGAATTTTAATATTGTTTCTTATATGAGGATCCTTTTTCACTAATATTGATTTTCACTAACGACAAAACAACAAATTATCCGTGAATTTATATGGAACTAAGCTTTAGGAGCTTTCCATCTTTTCTCTCCTCCCTGTTACGTTGCTTTCGGAGATCGACTATTTTTGACTGACAGAATGCCGGCGGCCGGAAACAACAAGGCCTCTGGTGATACTTCCAGCACACTTTCATGTTGTGTCGAGCCTTCTTAGTGTTTTAAAAATAGCGATTTTGATGCTATCATAGTCGAGCCCCAAACACTCCCATTCAAAAGGCATTTTGACCGAAAACGAAAATACGGTCAAGCTTAAAAGTGCCGTTTCCATCCTAATTATGCTTTTACATGAAAGTTTGCCTCGGGTAGATTC
This sequence comes from Leuciscus idus, assembly GCA_021554675.1. Lineage (NCBI taxonomy): Eukaryota > Metazoa > Chordata > Actinopteri > Cypriniformes > Leuciscidae > Leuciscus > Leuciscus idus. Next base: position 30,430,624 of record CM038635.1, on the reverse strand, counting down.
ACAAAAAGACCCTAGGTTGCATTTTGGCGAGAGTTACGCTTTAATACTGTAATATGCATTACCTTTCAGTCCTGTGCTGGACTTAGCAGTGCTCTCTCTGCTAAAGAACAGACTTCCCGGCTGGATATTTGAACCAGAAGAAGGGGATTCGTCTTTAACACGGAACTGACCCAGTTTAGTTAGTTTCTGTCAGGAAGAGAGACGAAAGATTTCAAGAGCCGTCAAACAGCAGGACACTGAACACGAGCTGTGGAGGAGCGGCACTCACCGGTGGAGTCGTGATGGGAACATCATTACCGTCTGGAGGAGAATGCAGCTTTATAAAGGTGATTCCATATGCTATTGCCTACACACAAACAGAGAACAAAGGCTCACACTCTTACTGTCGTGTCAGGGGCATTCGTGTATGAATTAACATGAGAGAAAACAATGTTCAGTGTTCACCTTGCTGTAAGGCTGACTGCATACAACCTTCACGCAGTCCCACTTCTCCTGCGCCGTGGCCTTCACCAGCTGGTTGGGTCCGAAGAAGCGCACTCGGTTTGTGTTAGTGCCGTTACGGCTCTCTGTGGGTGACATGAAGGACGACGTGACCAACAGAACCTACAACAGATCGCAAGAAAGACACATTAACACCAACAGCCTTGAAAATTACACGTTCTTCAGAATCAGTTTTATACCTCAGGTGGGATTAAAGGATTAGTTCACTTCAGAATTTAAATTTCCTGATCATTTACTCTCCCCCACGTCATCCAAGATGTTCATGTCTTTCTGTCTTCAGTCGAAAAGAAATCAAGGTGTTTGAGGAAAACATTCCAGGATTTTTCTCCATATAGTGACTTCAATAAGGTCAAAATCTCAGTTTCAGTGCAGCTTCTAGTGGGAGCTCTACACGATCCCAGCCAAGGAATAAGGGTCTTATCTAGCCAAACGATCGGCCATTTAAAAAAAAATATATATATACACAGTACAGGCCAAAAGTTTGGAAACATTACTATTTTTTATGTTTTTGAAAGAAGTTTCTTCTGCTCATCAAGCCTGCATTTATTTGATAAAAAAAAAAAAAAAAAAAAAAAAAAATGTATTACAATTTAAAATAATTGGTTTTCAATTTATTATACTTTAAATTATCATTTATTTCTGTGATGCAAAGCTGAATTTTCAGGATCATTACTCCAGTCTATCACATGATCCTTTAGAAATCATTCTAACATGATGATTCATTATCAAAGTTGGAAACAGTTCTGCTGCTTAATATTTTTTCATAACCTGTGATACTTTTTTAGGATACTTTGATGAATAAAAAGCAAAAAAAAAAAAAGCAAAAAAAAAAAAAAGCAAATGTTTTAAAAATAGAAACTTTTGTAACAGCAATATACACTACTGGTCAGTCATTTGGGGTCAGTCATTTTTTTTCTCTCTTTTTTTGAAATAAATCAATACTTTTATTCAGCAAGAATGTGTTAAATTGATAAAAAGTGATAGTAAAGAAGATTTATATTATTAGAAAATAATTTTTTATTTTGAATAAATGCAGTTCTTTTTAACCTTTTATTCATCAAATATATTAGGCAGCAGAACTGTGTCCAACACTCATAATAAATCAGAATATTAGAATGATTTCTAAAGGATCATGTGATAGACTGGAGTAATGATGCTGAAAATTCAGCTTTGCATCACAGAAATAAATGATAATTTAAAGTATAATAAATTGAAAACCAATTATTTTAAATTGTAATAATATATCACAATATTACTTTTTTTTTTTCTGTATTTTTGATCAAATAAATGCAGGCTTGATGAGCAGAAGAAACTTCTTTCAAAAACATTAAAAATAGTAATGTGTCCAAACTTTTGGCCTGTACTGTATATACTTTTTAACCACAAAATGCTCGTCTTACTTGCTCTGTGATGCGCCACACATTATGTAATCACGTTGAAAGGTCACGCGTGTTCCGGTTCAAAAAGGCGATCTCTCATTTTCTCCTCCAACTTTAAAATTGTCCGACATCCTTGTTTTACATTTTATTTATTTATTTTGTAAATGGCGTTTGACTTAGTCTTTGCACATTTGCTTACACTAGGTCAGTACTTCCGCCTATGTCACGCGTGACCTTTAACGTGATTACGAAATGCGTGGCGCATCGCAGGGCTAAAAAAGGACATAAACGTTGTTGTTTTGTTTTTTAATGACAGATAGTTTGGCTAGATAAGACCCTAATTCCTCGGCTGGGATCCTGTAGAGCCCTTTGAAGCTGCATTGAAACTGTTGTACCCCATTGAAGTCCACTATAGACCTCATGCGCCAGAGAAACGAGGGCGCCGCCATCTTTAGAATATTGTCTTTTAACTTCCGTTTTGCGGTCGCTCTGTAAATCTCTATGGCATCGCTGTCCAGGAGTAATTAGCTTTTGAAGTGGATTTACTTAATGTAAAGTTAACGAAAGTTATCATGAGGACTGTAATGTTTAAAGCAGATGACTAAACTAATGTCAGTCGACCGGGAAGATTTTAAAACGAGCCGTTCATTAATAAACACGCAAAATCGCGGTGAAAATACAGACCGGAAGTCAAAAGACAACGAGCGCAGTGCTGAAAAGGGGCGGGGCTACATAAGGGGCGGGGCTACATAGGGGGCGGGGCTACATAAGGTCTATATGGAGAAATATCCAGGATTTTTTTTTCGACTGAATGACGTGGGGAGAGTAAATTATCAGGACATTTTCATTCTGAAGTGAACTTATCTTTTAAGGAAACAAGAAACATAACTTAACATAGATACAAGATATAGAATGTTAAAAAATAAATAGATATACAAAAATATTTTACTATTATAGTTAACTAAAACCAATAAAATGTTACTTGATCTAAAATAAACGTTAACTGAAATAAAATAATATATTACAATTTAAACTAGTTAGTTGGCTAGAAAATATTAGGATAAAAACATCTGCTATATGAATACATGTAATGTAAATGCCTTTGCTGGTATATTTTAGGGGTGTAAAAATATATTGTGTCACGTTATATTGCAAAACAAAAATGCAACAGTGTATCTGTGTGTATATTTCACCCAAAAAGGAAGTTTAGTCAGATTTAATTTAGCATTTAAATATTGTAATAGTGCATCAAATAGGACAAACCCAGAAGGTCACAAATTTGAGTTTGAAATAAAATACAATATTAAAAACGCTTTAAATGTAAACGTCCAAACATATGCATCCTCTGTTTACACAGCCTAATAAAAGTAAAAACTAAAATTATTAATAATAAAATCTATACTAGTCAATAATACTAAAATAACACTGACCACTAAAAGATGTTATTTGCATGTGTGTGTAGGAGATGTATTGTCTATGCAGCTATTATGTTGAATGTGTTGGTAATTATAAGAGCAAAAAATACTGGGTGTCACAAATAAATATATATGAATTATACATATTGTGCTCACTAGGTGATCTACTACGGGAGAGCGTTAAGCGTTCATAATTGAGACGGAAAAGTTATTTGATTGAAAGATTTTTTTTTCTTCACAAAATGTACACCGCCGTTCAAAAGTCTGGGGTCAGTAAGATTTTATGTTTTTAAAAGAAGTCTCTTCTGCTCACCAAGGCTGTGTTTATTTGATAAAAAAAAAAAAGTAATATTTTGAAATATTATGACAATTTAAAATGAATGTTTTCTATTTTAATATATTTTAAACTGTCATTTATTCCTGTGATCAAAGCTGAATTTTCAGCATCATTACTCCAGTCTTCAGTGTCACATGATCCTTCAGAAATCATTCTAATATGATGATTTGATGCTCAAGAAACATTTATGATAATTATCAATGTTGAAAACTGTTTTTTCAAAATTCTTTGATGAATAGAAAGTTCAAAAGAACAGCATTTATTTAAAATAGAATATTTTCTAACATTATAAATGTCTTTACTGTAACTTTTGATCAGTTTAACTCATCCTTGATGAATAAAAGTATTGATTTATTTTATTTATTTCCCCCCCAAAATAAAATAAAAATTCTTACTGACCCCAAACTTTTGAACGGTAGTGTTTAATGTTACAAAAGCTTTAGATTTCAGATAAATGCTGTTCTTTTGAACTTTCTATTCATCAAAGAATAAAAAATAATAATAAAAAAATGAATTACACAACTGTTTTCAACATTGATAATAATAATAAATGTTTCTTGAGCATCAAATCATCATATTAGAATGATTTCTGAAGGATCATGTGACACTGAAGACTGGAGTAATGATGCTGAAAATTCAGCTTTGATCACAGGAATAAATTACAGTTTAAAATAGAAAACAGTCATTTTAAATTGTCATAATATTTCACAATATTACTGTTTTTTATCAAATACATGCAGCCTTAGTGAGCAGAAGATACTTCTTTTAAAAATATAAAAAAATCTTACTGACCCCAAACTTTTGAACAGTAGTGTGTATATATTATCACCTTTACAATATCCAACTTCATCTGCATTACATACAGTACACTCATGTCTAGAAATATATACAATACAGCAAATCTAAACTGCTTGATTTTTTATATTGTCGTAAAATATACACTATATTATCATCCAGCTCTAATCTGCTAAATGCAACTATTAGGCATGACGATATTATAAACATTAGCAATTTCCTGTAAAGCTAATTTGAAGTAATGTGTATTACCTGAACTTAACTGGATAATAAATAAATGAATGTATTCTTAGATAATACCATTTAAACTGTTTGATGCTGTTAAAGGAACACTCCACCGTTTTTTGAAATAGGGCTTATTCACTTTCTTTCCTACATTTAGATAGGTGGGCAAATGCATTTTTGTCTCAGTGCATGCATTGTTTTAGTTTGACAGGGTCGGCGCTAGCTTAGCTTAGCATAATGAATGGAATCCTTTGTTGCCAGCTAGCATGTCCTGAGTAAAAGTGATATAAAAAATTTAAAAAACCCACCTAATTACTTCTTGTGGCCTGCGTATTCACAACAAGTACAAATAGTGATGCAGATTAACACTAGGCGATTTCCTAGGCAGATATTGACTTATATATTAAGGACTATATTAGGGGGAAGCACAGGCGAAGCACTGCTACTTGGGCGTGATATCTCTGCGCCCAAGTAGCAGTGCTTCACCTGTGCTTCCCCCTAATATAGTCCCAAGTCAATATCTGCATAGGAAATCATCTAGTGTTAATCTGCATCGCTATTTGTACTTGTTGTGAATACGCAGGCCACAAGAAGTAATTAGGTGGGTTTTTTAAATTTTTTATATCACTTTTACTCAGGACATGCTAGCTGGCAACAAAGGATTCCATTCATTATGCTAAGCTAAGCTCACACCGACCCTGTCAAACTAAAACAATGCATGCACTGAGACAAAAATGCATTTGCCCACCTATCTAAATGTAGGAAAGAAGGTGAATAAGCCCTATTTCAAAAAACGGTGGAGTGTTCCTTTAAAGCTTGTAACTTTAAGACGCACCTCAAAGTCTTGATCTTTGACTGACGTGGAGTGTCCAACAAGGACCTCAATGAAAGCAGAGCCTTCGTTTCCAATGTCTATGCTGTGAATCTGCTCTTCCTTTTCCAACTGGAGAAACAACAGAGACAAAAATGTAATTAAAAAAAAATATTTAAATAAGTGCAAGCGATGTTCAGTTCTTTTCTTAGAAATAAATATTTGTATTTGTAAATAATAAAAAATATTAATAAACAGAATATTAACATATTCATATAACAGAAAAGCCATACTTGAAGAATGACTGAAACTTGCTTCTCTCCAGGTCTTGCAGCTTTCCACTTTCTGTACGTGTCAGAGCTCAAGAGGTTGTCTGCCTTGTGAGTCTGTGAAGGATTGAACACGTCTCATCAATAAACAACACTTTTATTTGGTCATTAACATCATGTTATTAGACTAGCTTCATTCTTCCTCGTCTTGTGAGAGTTTAGATGTTTAACCTTCAGTATTAAAAACAGAGTTAGAGTTTCATTCATTTCTGCGAATCATTTCAAATGATCTGTTTTTCAATAGACTTCTCTCTGTCCTCATATACAGAGTCTTCAGTTGTCAGTAGATTAGTGTATGTTCATGTTAAAGTGGCCTTGGGCTTTTGGAAAGCCACAAAATCTTATTACTGTTATTAAATATAAAAGGTATTCATTTATAAAAGGTATTAAGGTATAAATATAGACAGTGTATACTTACATTGTCCTCACTGCTGCAAGACACGACATGCTTAAGTTTGATTTCAGGCATGTTCGTCAAATTAAACACTCGTCTCTGGTCTCATAAAATCTGAAAACAATGTACAACAAAGGAGGATTTCATTAATAATGAACATTATAAATGCAAGTGAAAGCTTAAAGATGCAGTAGGACTTGAATGACCTATAATAAACTTCTGAGCAAATGAATTGTTGAGATTTTTGATTGCTGGATTAGATTTCTTTCTCTTTTTTATTAATCATTCAGACGGATTCGCTAATGAAGCAAAGGATTGATCACAAATCAGACATCAAATCATGTTTAGCAAGCAGTTTTTAATCTACAAAAGAGTAATATATAGGCTAAATATTGTGGTAACTATGGTCAGATATTAAACTAAGACAAAAAGTGACAATAAAAGCATTCATATTTAAGAATATGAGCATTTCTGTTCACATTTTGCTGTAATCTAACCTACGATTTATTTCATTATAGTCTACTCAAGAGTGTTTTGGCCTCATAAAAATACAAAGTTATTTAAGAGATCAACTCAATCATTATCTAAACGAGACAGACATGAAAACATTCAAATCTAGCAACATATTAATATGTTTTGTTTACATTGAGTGGCTGTCATTCATAAATACGAGACTGAGTGCGTCATCAGCTCGCTCGCATCTGGACCAAATGATTGTCAACAGTGTCTCTGGTGTAGTTTAGCTAGTATTCGACCATTAAAGCGACTAGTTAAGTTAAGTTAAGTTAAGTTAACTAGCATGCTTCATAATTTCACAGCGCCCTGTGTGTTAGCGAACAATGGAGCTGCATTACAGCGGTCATTAAAGCGACAGAAACAGGGCTGAAAACATTCAGACACTCAATTGAATTAAATCAAGAACACTGTACCGAAGTCCAAAGCCTACAGACCTCAGTTATGTGGCTTACTGTAGCTTGTGTGGAGATTGTTTCACGAACACTCACGCATACAAACTCCCTCTCAATTCACAACACGTGACATCACTTCCGCCGACCGTCGTATCACAGGCAGAGCGACGCTTCATAGGAGATCAGCGGTAAAGATGGCAAAATAAAAGTCCGTTTTAATTGCAAAACATTCAGAAAATAAATAAATAGGGAAGTTATCAAAAATCTAAACAAATACAAAATGATTTAATTTACAAACTGAGAGCTGTCATGCATAAAATAATATTTTATTCATTTATTAATTTCCAAAAAATCCAAAAAGTATAATAATCATGTCTCTATGTCAGTCTTTTCCCTTTCTTACTGCTATGAGAAACTGAAATGTTGATCAATAGCCTTTCTTTGATACTTGTTTTTAATAGGCCTAGATGTTGTAATTTTCCACCTGCACAGCTTTAAGGTTTTCTTTGAAATGCCATCTGACACTTACCACACAAACTATGTTCACCTTCTTCTCGGTTGCCTGACAAGATCAATCTTAGTGTTAAAAATGTTTAACCTTTTGCCCATTTCCTTGTTCCAATCTTAACCTGCATGTTTTAGTTTCCAATAAACTCTGTTTTATTTTTCTATTGTCCTCAGGACGAACCTAAAATACTTTCAGTTCATGACTCTTATCTTGTATCATTTTATGAATATATTGTCCATGGAATGTACAAATACCACCGTTGAAATATACTGACTTTTCAATGATGCAAATAATTTTCACTAATGACTTACTTTTAAAGCACATGTCAAAGGAAAATCTTTAGACACTCTCAAATGTGACTTTCCATAGCTCAGTCAGTGTACATGAAAATAACCTGAAATGACTTTAGACTGATTTGCAAATCACTGATTGGCTGTTCAATTGAATGGCGATTAAAACACACAGCATAAAGCCACTTTTTGTCTATTCAGTGATGTTGCAAACAGCCAAACAAACAATATTCACTCACATGCACTTCATCATATTCTTCAAACTGTATAGCTTGAGATGCCAAAGACATTGTTTTTTATTTCTTTATTTCTGGAGGCTGGTTGATACAGAAACAACAGTGCCAGCACAGGCTCAGTTCTCAGTGAAAACGCAGAGGTATGGTTATATAAACACAGACAGGTAAGATTGCTTCTGTTATTCGAGGAGTCATTGATGATGTTGTGATCATATGACCTCCACATAGATGGCCGTGTCAGAGTCTATGGTGACGGCGGTCGGCCTCTCTCGCTGCTCTCGCTGTCGTCTGGCTCCTCGTCTTTGTCTCTTATGCATCTGCAACACAGAGACGGCTGCATTTCAAAATCAAACGCATCATTTTTAATAAATACAGATGGCATTTTGCTGTTGTGATACCTCTCAGATTGTTGACATATTTCCCCCCCCTATAACATTCTTTCCATAATTTAGAGTTTCAATAAATGTGATTTGGACTTGTAGGAATGCATTTTCAAGTGAGGAGGAGAGAGTTCGCTCAGAGTTGGAGTAAATCACTCCGCAGAAGTAGCAGTGCTTCGCCTTCTGAGAGAATATAGTTCCCAGTATGTATACGGTTAGAAGATGGCTGTGTCTCATGTGACCTTGTTATTCGTACACGCTGTGACTATACAAATCACAACATGTAAATAGGAAAATGTTGGCGTTATTTTGTCACTTATTGGGAGCAAAATGCTAGCTGGAGCCATTTACCTCCAGTCTTTGTGCTAAGCTAGGCTAGCGGTGTGTGCGTCAGACAGAGTTACGGCACGCACGGAGATGAGAAGGGGATGTATGGACTTATCTAACTCCGGGGGATACGGTGAATAAGCTAAAGTTCCAAAAAGTCGACATGTTCCTTTAAATTTACTTCGCAACCATTAAGAAATTACATTCGATATAGTATGAATATGGGTAGTATGAATGAAATCTGGATGTATCATGTGATCTACCAGTGTGAGTTGTGTCGCTTCACTTATAGGCCCTGTCCCTAACGAATGTCTCGACTCAAACTGTACCAATCTTCATGAGCCCATCATCGCTTTTTACCTGTTTGCTTCGAACAAAACATGGAGTGCAGTTCTGATAGATGAGCTGGTAACTGCCGTTGGTGTAGATGTGTGTGACCTCACTGCAGTTAATGTAGAGCGGCATGCGCTCCTGATAGATGCCGAGACTCTCCGGATGTATTGCAGGAGGTCTGTAGGCCATGACACGTCTCCTTTTCAACAAGAAAAGAGCTCAGATGTTATTTACACTGAATGTAGTCAGATGAGATTTGTCAGACATGAAACTGAATTGTTAATAAATTCATAAGCACATGATAAAACATTAGTGAGATCGATCTCACCGTCTGTTTGTGCAGCAACAGCAGTAAAGTGTCAGAAGACTCATCAGCAGAAGGAAAAACACAGCACATGCTGCTGGTATTAGAATACGGATCAGATGACCTGTGGGGAAAAACAACTTCCTCATTATAATGCATATGTAATGAATATGCAATAAAAAAAAAAAATTTGTATTAGTAATTAAATATTTAAACATTTATGTAAATATTATAAATTATATTTATTTATATTTATATATAAATTAGTACTGTAAAAAAATTTTCCTTACATATGAGTGTATACATATTATTATATTTATATATATTTGTCTGTGTGTATATACTGTATATACACACACATATACACATATGTATGCGTGTATATGTTTATATACACAGACACACACACACACACACACACACACACACACACACACACACACACACACACACACACACACACACACACACACACACACACACACACACACACACACACACATATAATATATATATAATAATATATATACACATATATTATGTTAACAAAAACTTTAATGTTAGATGCGATAAATCGATTTGACAGCACTGATATAAATTAATATTTAATCAAAAATATAATAAAATAAAATAATTAGAAATTCCAGAAGTTTCCATTACTGCATGTTCTTCAGGTTTTACACCATTACCACAAATATTTCCATGACTTTTCTAGTCTTTTCCACTCTTTTTTGTTTAATTTCCTGTCCTGATGTTTGGAGAAAGGATTTAAACACTAAATTAGTGTTAAACAGCTGTTTTTACTACACCCTTTGGTAGAGAGAAGCATCATTATATTATCAATTATTATAATTTAATAGTATAAAAACTATTTTTGGCAGATAAAAGCATAATTTTATTACCAAGTATTATATTTAATAGTTTAAAACAGAAGGATGTGCGGAAGGAAGTGTTCCCATTCTGTGCAAATCTTCAGGATTTATGGATCAGTTACAGAATTATTGCAAACAAAGATTCCACAGAAAAATAATAGAATAGTGGTTTGAAACAATGAGTAAATAATGACAGAATCTTCATATTTTTACTGAACTATAATCCTCTAAAGGTCATTGTTGAGCTGTAGCGTACCATCATGAGCCTCATACAGTACGTGAGAGTCGTTTCCCAGTGAGTTGACAGCGTAACATTCCACCGGCAGCGGAGCGTCTGCGAATCCACTGAGAGTCGCCATCAGTATATGGTTGAAATAAGAAAAAGAAGCATTATATCCGTCCGGCAGGTGAGTCCCGTTCACGCTCCAGGTGACAGCGGGACGAGGGTTCGAGTCCACGGCACAGAAGCAGGACAGCAGCGTCCCGTCCCAATCACAGGACGAGTTGGACAGAATCACAGGAGCGTCTGCAGGGATGAGAATAGTGGACATGTACAACATGAGACAAACAAAACAGCACTATAAAGGACAGAATACAGAAGCAGAAGAATGCTGTGTCATTTTGTATCATATTTTACAGGTTTCTACGGCAGGGTTATTATTATAGCTAAAAAAAAAAAAAAAAAAAAAAATCTCAACTTGAAATAAAATAAATGTTAACTGGAATAAAAAAAAAAAAAAACAACTTAAACTTTTTTTTATTTCAACTAGTTGCATGCATTTCTCATTTCTCATGTATGTACTAAAATAAAAATAAAACTGAAAAAATACTATATAGACAAAAAAAAAAAACCCAAAAAACCTACTAAAATGACAAAAAAAAATTGAAATTGAATTGAAATTAAAATAATAAAAAACACCTTCAAAATATTAATAAAAACTATACTAGTTTCTCAATGAGGAAATGATGATGGGAAAGATACGAGATGGGAGAAAAAAATACATTTCAATGCTTTTTCAATGATCCCCCTTGAAACTTTTTGTTCACTCACAAAACTTTTGCTTTCCACCAAAACTTTTTCAAATTAAAAATAAAATAAAAATAATAATTCGTAAAAAAAAGAAAAAAATTCTTCCACATTTTTCCAAATTCTTAAAAATGTTTTCAAATTCTTACAAATGTTTTCAAATTCTTACAAATGTTTTCAAATTCTTTCTTTTTTTCAAATTCTTTTTAAAAAATTTTTCTTATTATTTTCTTCTTTTTTTTTCTTCAAATTCTTCATAAAGTTTTCCTTTTGTATTCCACAGATGCTGTATTGGAACTACCAAAATAAATAAATAAATAATGACAGGTACGAATTACTTAAGTGTGTAAACTACTAAAGCAGGAGGCAGGAGGCAGGAGGCAGGAGGCAGGAGGCAGGAGGCCGCTGACTCACATTGCACATTGAGGCCCGTGAGGCGAGACGCCGCCCGTCCCAGTCTGTTGGCAGCGGTGCACTGAACGCGTGTGTCTCGGGTCACGTTGTAGATGTAGACGGTGGCAGTGCGTTTGGGGAGGATCACCGTGTTTCCCGACTGAATGGTTGACCACTGGTATTCAAACGCCGGCGGGTCGGCCTTACAGGAACAACTCAGCAGAGCATTTCCTCCGACCCGGACAGACGTCGTGAGGACATGAATGGAGACGTCTTTGGGAGGAACTGTGAGGAGAACAGAAACATTTAGAACTGTGTTAGATCAGGGGTATTCAACCAGGGGGCCTCAAAATGATCTAAAATAAAACAAAACAAACTTTGAAATAAGTGAAAACAACTGAAAATCAAGATGTAAGCTGGTATCTGTCACAATCACTTTCATTTCAGTCTGTCTTAGTTTCATTTTCAAAGACTTTTAATTTGCTCATCTTTTGTAACCAGTTTCCTGTGTTCCTTTGTTCCCGCCAATCAGTCTCCTTGGTTACTCATTATGACCGCCGCTAGCGTAGCTAGCCGGTCATATAGGGATTGTCAAAGTTTTTTTTTTTTTTTTTTTTTGTCACCTTACTGAATTTTTCGTCAACGATACCAGGGACACCGAAGCACCGGGGAACATGAAATTTGGTGGGCATGTAGCCCCACTAGACTTCTAAGGAAAAATTTCGTTTGGTCCCCGGGGGCCACTCCCCTCCCGCGCTGGGCCCCCCCAAACCCCCAAAAATGCAGTTTTTCCTAAATAACTACCTGAACCGTGGCACCGAGGATGAAGAAATTTTTATGGTATGTTCGTCTACTAGACTTTTACGGAAAAATTTCGTTTGGTCCCCGGGGGCCACTCCCCCCCCCCCCCGCGCTGGGGCCCCCATAAATTTTTCGTCAACGATACCAGGGACACCGAAGCACCGGGGAACATGAAATTTGGTGGGCATGTAGCCCCACTAGACTTCTACGGAAAAATTTCGTTTGGTCCCCGGGGGCCACTCCCCCCCCGCGCTGGGCCCCCCCAAAACCAAAAAAATTCAGTTTTTCCTAAATAACTACCTGAACCGTGGCACCGAGGATGAAGAAATTTTTATGGTATGTTGGTCTACTAGACTTCTACGGAAAAATTTCGTTTGGTCCCCGGGGGCCACTCCCCCCCGCGCTGGGCCCCCCCAAACCCAAAAAAATTCAGTTTTTCCTAAATAACTACCTGAACCGTGGCACCGAGGATGAAGAAATTTTTATGGTATGTTGGTCTACTAGACTTTTACGGAAAAATTTCGTTTGGTCCCCGGGGGCCACTTCCCCCCCCTGCGCTGGGGCCCCCGTAAATTTTTCGTCAACGATACCAGGGACACCGAAACACCGGGGAACATGAAATTTGGTGGGCATGTAGCCCCACTAGACTTCTACGGAAAAATTTCGTTTGGTCCCCCCCCCCCCCCCGCGCGCTGGGCCCCCCCAAACCCAAAAAATGCAGTTTTTCCTAAATAACTACCTGAACCGTGGCACCGAGGATGAAGAAATTTTTATGGTATGTTGCTCTTAAGGGCCCACATCAACCTAGCCCATAATCACTAATTTGTGATTTGCGCCCCTCCCATAAAAAATGAAAATGCAATATTATTCTGCTTTAATCACCCCTATCTTCAGTGGAGATGTTCAGAACTGCACCATATTTCATGTGTATGATTAACTTGACAACCTCTGGGGGTATCCTCTGCTAAGTTTTGTAGAATTTCATCCATGGGGGGGTATAAAATAAATTCATTTATGTGCACATTTAGTGACTGTACACTCATCGGCCTGTAGATGGTGCTGTTGAGCGAAGGGTTGCTGGTTTAGGATGATACTGTCACACACACACATGCAGGAATACACACAAACGCAAGCATGCACACACACTGACATCCACACGCACAGACACACACCCATACACACACATACAAATCCACATGCACAGACACACACACACAAACACATACGCGCACACATGTACGCACACATACATACACGCACAGACACACACACACACACACAGACACACACATACACAAACACACACACATACACACACACACACACAGACAGACATGCACATACTATTACTTTTTTTAGGTGTATACATAAACACGCAATACAGCCAAATTACTCCACGTCATTTATTTTTGTGGAAAGCCAGTGCAGGCCTGAGCGGCGGTCATATTTTGTACCGCGATGCGGTACATCTAGTTAACTAGATCCCACCTGTTAGTATTCAGTTTGTCATCTTGAATACTTTGTAACTTTGTCTGGTATTGTTGTGCTTTACCACTATTGGATTACCCGAGTCTATTTGATTGATAAACAACGTTTATATTTGAATTACTTCGTCAATCTTCTTCATCCTCGGACTCAACTTAACAGTATCATATTTCTTATTTTAATTAGAACTGCTATTTTTAGCTCAGAACCACAAAACCTGGATATATGAGGGAATTTCTAAAAGTGTGATTTATAGACCATGAAAAATCATGGAAATTAGTGAAATATTAAGTCATAGACTTTTTTATAATAAATGTGAAATTTTCAAGTTATGTCAAGTTCTAAAATATTTTATCAGTGCTTAGAAATTGCTATGTGTAGCCAAATAAATAACTATTAAAAAAAATAATAATAATAATGAAATAATAAAAAAAGTCACTAGAAAATCATGTACATTTGTAGGTAATAAAACTTTTTTTTAATCATTAAGAATTACTATAATTATTTAATTAAATATTATTATTATAAATATAATTTATAATATTTAAATAAATATTTAATTCAACTAATTTTAATTGCCAATAGTTTTTACAAATAAAAATGTTTGAAAATGAGCAGCTTTTGTAAATACAACAGAATTACCAGAAATCTCTTTGAGGGCCTTCATATATTGTCTGGGCCTTGAAGTAAAAAAGGTTTGGCACTTTGGATGTTGTTATACAATTTCAAACCGCAACTTTTTCTCATATGCAGCATTGGTTTGACTTTAAGTTCTTCATAACCACTGAACTTCCATGGCTTTTCTGCTTTGTCTGTGATTAGAGAATAAGGATCTTTGACATCTTACAGTGAACGAGGATCTCTCGGCTGGCTGAAGATCTCCTGTTCTTCAGATACTCCACCTCACATCGCACTCTGGGGTTTGTGTGTTGCGGGACGGTAAAGGACAGTGAGGTCAACATGACGGGGAAGTGTCCCGGGTCACGCTGCAGCTCCGTGTCTCCGTGAACGATGCTCCCGCTCTGATCGCCTCGCTCCCACTTCCACAGCAGATGGGGCCGTTCGGACGGGCAGCTGAGCCTCACTGAACAGTTCAACACGACCCACTGACCCTGCTTCACGGGCCCCGGGTCAGTGACCTCAGGTGGCTCTGGCGTATCTGATGATGAGATACGAGATTCATACACATATTCTGTTTTATTAGCTGTAAATCACATGAACGTCAGTGTTGTTACAGTATCATTAAAGGTGCAGTAAGCGATTTCTGAGAAACGCTGTTGATATTTGAAAATACGCCCCTACCCAAAAGGATCACACCCCTATCTTGATAGCTCCGCCCCAAAACGCTGTGTAGCACAGCACCTCCCCCTCATGAGTGGACACGCCCCTTACTGCTGATTGGCTGCAAGTGTGTCTTGTGTTTTGGTGCTGGTTCCGATTCACTTTCGACAGCATTTCTCAAAAATCGCTTACTGCACCTTTAATATACTTTTATAGTTTTTATTTATATTTTGAATTAGTTTAATTAATTGTTTTATTTATATGTTTTCCATTGTCATTGTCTATTTAGTTTTATAGTTACTTTGAATTAGTTTCTATTCTTATAATTTCCATTTTAATTTGAATGTTTAATAAAGTTATAATATTTTTGTGGTGTGTTTTTGTCTTTTTTTATATATATCTATAAATATATGTTTCTTCTTTTAATTTTTGTTTTCAGTTTTCATTAAAAATTTTTGTTAGTTTTGGATTTTTTGGTGTTGTCATTTCTATTAGTTATTTTCAAATGTCTATGTAGTTGTTATTAATATTTTGAATTTATTCAAATATTTTTTAGTTATTTGTACAAATATTTTTTTCATTTTAGTTAAAGTTGTACACATTTTGTTGTTTGTTTGTTTGTCACTTTTATTATTATTTTTAAAATATAGGCTATCTATATAGTGTTTAATAATATTTTGAATTTAACTAATTTGTTGTGTGTTTTTGATTTCTATAGCCTATATTTTTATTTCAGTTTTAGTTAGGCTACTTAAATACTTCAGCTTAAACTAAACGAAAATGTAAAATTGTTGCCTTAGCAACACAGGCCAACTGAAATAAATTGTTATTTGCTGTAGGTTTGGTAATTTTTTATTTTATTTCAATTAACATTTATAAATTCTTTTTAAACGGTTTTAGATGTATTTGCATCAGGTCAGTACAACATTAGCATACCAGTGACGCTGACGTTGATTTTGGTGCCCACGGCCCATGACCTTTGACCCAGTTCCCTCATCTGCAGCTCATATGTGTTCTGGTCTTCCTTCCTGATTCTGTGGATGTTGATGGAGCAGTCCCCGGAGCTGAGGTTCCCCGCGAGCGAGGTGCGTTCTCTGAAGTCTGGATGAATCGCATCCCCGCGGTGAGTGCTAAAGACCGTCGGTCTCAGTTTCATCAAGTAGGAAGTCGGGGTTCTCGTGAGCCGAACCTCCATCCGTGTTGCGTTGGGAACCGGGCTGAAGGAGCAGGGGAGCACGAGACACGATCCCTCCAGGACTAACACTCGCCCCGGGGCAGAGAGGGTGTAGACAGCAGGTGTCGCCCTCCACAGGCATGCTGAAACAGAGAAGAAGAAACGGTTTACAGAACCATAAAAATATTATATATATATATATATATATATATATATATATATATAGGCCTATATATATATATACACTACCGTTCAAAAGTTTGGGGTCAGTAAGATTTTTAATGTTTTTAAAAGAAGTCTCTTCTGCTCACCAAGGCTGCATTTATTTGATTAAAAATACAAACAAAAACAGTAATATTGTGAAATATTATTCCAATTTAAAACAGATGTTTTCTGTGTGAATATACAGTAAAGTGTAATTTATTCCTGTGATCAAAGCTGAATTTTCAGCATCATTACTCCAGTCTTCAGTGTCACATGATCCTTCAGAAATCATTCTAATATGATGATTTGATGCTCAAGAAACATTCATTATTATTATCAATGTTGAAAACAGTTTTTTACATTTTTATTTCATGATGCTATGATGAATCGAAAGTTCAAAAGAACAGCATTTATCTGAAATCTAAAGCTTTTGTAACATTAAACACTACCGTTCAAAAGTTTGGGGTCAGTAAGAATTTTTATTTTATTTTTTGGGGAAAGAAATAAAATAAATCAATACTTTTATTCATCAAGGATGAGTTAAACTGATCAAAAGTTACAGTAAAGACATTTATAATGTTAGAAAATATTCTATTTTAAATAAATGCTGTTCTTTTGAACTTTCTATTCATCAAAGAATTTGGAAAAAATGTGTAAATAACTGTTTTCAACATTGATAATAATCATAAATGTTTCTTGAGCATCAAATCATCATATTAGAGTGATTTCTGAAGGATCATGTGACACTGAAGACTGGAGTAATGATGCTGAAAATTCAGCTTTGATCACAGGAATAAATTACAGTTTAAAATATATTAAAATAGAAAACAGTCATTTTAAATTGTCATAATATTTCACAATATTACTGTTTTTTTTAATTGTTTTTTATCAAATAAATGCAGCCTTGGTGAGCAGAAGATACTTCTTTTAAAAACATAAAAAAAATCTTACTGACCCCAAACTTTTGAACGGTAGTGTATATATAATATATATATATATTTTTTCTTTTTTCTGTAAAATAACTAAGTAACACTTTACAACAAGCTTCCATTTGTTAACATTAGTATACAACATGAAACTAACTAAAAGGATGCTTCTGCAGCATTTATATATAGTTCA
Organism: Leuciscus idus; assembly: GCA_021554675.1. Lineage (NCBI taxonomy): Eukaryota > Metazoa > Chordata > Actinopteri > Cypriniformes > Leuciscidae > Leuciscus > Leuciscus idus. The sequence goes on along the minus strand of CM038635.1, from coordinate 30,412,796 downwards.
TTTTAATGGTCACACTTTAGATTAGGGTCCAGTTCTCACAATTAACTATTAACGACAACCTTTGCCTCAATAAACTCCTAATTACTGCTTATTAATATTTAATAAGGTAGTTGTTAAGTTTAGGTTTTGGGTCGGATTAAGGATGTAGAATATGGTCATGCAGAACAAGACATTGATATGTGCATTATAAGTAATAATAAACAGCCAATATCATAGTAATATTCATGCTCATAAGCATTAATAGTGAGAATTGGACGCTAAACTAAAATGTTAACTTTTAATTTCAACATTTACTGATTAAAACCAAAAATGGCAACATTTTACAATAAGATCCCATTAGTTAACGTTATTTAACGCATTCACTAATACTAACTATGAGTAATATATTTGTTACAGTTTTTTTATTCTTTGTTAGCGTTAATTAATACAAATACAATTGTTCATTGTTAGTTCATGTCAGCTCCGGTCCACTAAGTAATATAACAGATACATCTTTTGATTTTAATCATGTATTAGTAAATGTTGAAACTAACATTAACTAAGATTAATAGATGCTTTAGAAGTATTTTTCATTGTCAGTTCATGTTAGTTAACTAATGTTAATGGAACCTTATCATAAAGTGTCAAAGTTGTATTATTATTAACATGAACGATGAACAATAGTATTTTTTATTAACTAAAATATTAACAATTATTAATAAACACTGTAACAACATCTGTATTGCTGATGCATTAACTAACCTTATTGTAAAGTGTTACCAGTTATTCTGTTAAACCAATTCAGAGATGCATGACGCAAATGAAGACTAATAATGTAAAGTAGCTAATATATGCTTTTATGCTCTTTGTCTTCACGTGCAAAAAAACCACACACTTCAGATCAGTCTTGCATTGTGACGAGCATTTCACAACACAGTCGAATATAGAAAAGGGAAGTTATGAATTGTCTGAGTCTGCATTCACAGTGCGGTCACATGCATTTAGTGAATATTAACACTGTATTATTTATGTGTTCAAGTTTATTTAATGATGTGTGGAAAGAGAGCATGCAAGAATGAAATGCATGGTTAGAATTGAGACGATGTTCAGAGAAAATGATCTTTGCAACATAATCGGATTTTGATTTGATTTTGACAGATAAAGATCAGGGCAGATGTACTAAAATCACACTTACCTGTCATTACAGTAAAGAGCCCTATCGCTGCGTCCAGAGCCATGAGCGCACGCCAGCCGGAGGGACGACACTGCACCAGTGGACAGATGCTGTGCCTGCTGGGGGATTTTTTGCTCTTTTTCTGTTTTAAAGGGAAGTCAAAACTGGAGGTCTGGCATGTTTCGCAATGCTGACCTTCTGTTCCATGACGTTCTTGCTCCAACATCTCTGACTACACTTATATTGCATTCAAGGTACACAAGGCTGTTTTCATGACTTGCTTTATAAATAATAATTCAGTAAAAATACAGTAAAAATGTAAACATATTTACAGAACAACGTAACTGTAGTTAAAATATATATGTGACCCACCACAAAACCAGTCTTAAGGGTAATTTAAATATATTGAATAAATAAGCTTTCCATTGATGTTAGGATAGGACAATATTTGGTCGAGATACAACTATTTGAAAATCTGGAATCTGAGGGTGCAAAAAAATCGAAACATTGAGAATATCGCCTTTAAAATTGTTCATTTATGTTCGTGATTGTGCTGCATTCACTCACAAAAAATTAAATTTGTATATATTTTCGGTAGGAAATTTACAAAATATCTTCATGGAACATGATCTTTACTTAATATCCTAATAATTTTTGGTATAAAAGAAAAATCGATAATTTTGACCCATAAAATGTATTGTTGGCTATTGCCACAAATACGACTTATGACTGGTTTTGTGGTCCAGGGTCACATTTATATATATATTTTAAAACGGATAATTCCAACAGACTTTTTCTGCTGAATTAGCAAGGCCATGTTGCTACTAAAATTGGTTTGTACTTTTAATATACTGATATCCACCATAATAACACTGGTGGTATAGAGAAGAAAAAAAAAAAAAACACATGATGATTCAAAGTACATTATAAGTAGCTTTTCCACAAGCTGAGGTTAATACCAGATAGAAAATGCACACAGTGTCATATACACAAATACAAAACACCATCATGATTGGAAACATGATATTAAAATAATGCAATAAACATTAATTTAAAGGTATAGCGGAGGATCTTTCCAAATTTTAGATAAGACCCGCCCTCTCCACTTTTTGAAAAGTTTGATTGATTCACCAGAATGATTGACAATTAGGAGGACCAATAGTTTAGACTACCCACCAGGAAGTAAAACATCCTCCGCTATACCTTTAACAATATAAGATGCAGCTTAATATAAAACCCTAATGTAGCCTATACTGAAATACTAAGAAGGAACTCAATTATTCAAATTACAAAACATCAAATGTAATGTGCCACACAGGGAATTCTGGGAATGTCAGCGAATGTTTTTTTCACTGTTTTTTTTTTTTTAAATGGTACTTTTAACAGCATCTTACTTAGTTTTTCTTCAAAAATGTTGTACAGGAATTTACTGTTAACCAATTAACAGGTTTTTACTTGCGCATTTTTACAGTCTTTTACAGTTAAAATTGCTTTCATTGTTTTTTACTTTGCAGGAATTATGTCATATTCATCAAAAATTAATTGTGTTATTCTTAGCATTTGTATTAGTATTATTACGCAAGGTTAAGTTCACCATGTGCTCAGCAGTGACTCAGTCTCACATTTTAACCCATTTCCTCTCTTAACGCTTCCTCCTCATACATGTTATTTTGTTGCGAACATTCAGTGCTTAGATTCTGGCTAATACACCAATGCCTCAATTTATAATTCTAATGAGTAATTGGTTCCTGCATTAAGTGAGAATAATCATAGTTTTACTATATCAACAATAGTACAGTAACCTATGGTATTTGTAGTAAACCCACAGTAACCACAAATGTACTGTTGTTGCAACTACTGTTTTTTTAACCATGCTATTTGTAGCAAAACCATAGTAATAAAAATCAACCTGCCTTAAGTCATTTTTTTTTCATAATGACTTAAATTTGGGTTTGTTTGGTGTCTGTACGTTTATGATAATTATATCCTCCTGAGAGCCAGAAAAAAAATATTTTTTGATTTAGTTTTTTTTCATGTCATCACATTGTTTAAAGCATAAGAAACAAATGGTAAAAAAAAAAAACACATTTTTGAAAAATGATATTTTATTCATATGTTATGCTAAGTCCTCTGTAGTGGACACCAGGACTCAGTTGTTTAAAAAAATAAAATGACATGAAATTATATGTTTAGGCAAAAACAATGGGATATTTTTTTTCAATCACCAATAAATTTGGGGGTTTCAGGATTAATTTAACTACAATTTGTTTAAAGATGATTCTCAACTATGTTATGAAAGAAATAACGAAATGAAGCGATACACCATTTTACTTTATGCAATATGTGGGTAAAATGTCTAATTAATATTCCCATTCAATGCAATATATCTATGCACTGTATCTAATGTGCACATTAATGTGTTCTTGGAGCAACATTTAATGAAAAAAGAAGTGTAATAATTGGAGTAATAATTAGCAACATTTTAATAATAATATCTAATATTTCATAGGAATATTGATGTATCATTGATGTCTCCCAAAATGCCTGATAAACATGATTCATGTAAGTCCTGATGTCCTCTACAGTGGACGTGTAAGAAATCAATACTCTGTAACAGAAAGTTTTTTTTTTTTTTTTAAACCCCATAACGTTTTCCTGAGATATTGGTTTATGAAATACAATTTGAAAAGTAGTCCGATTTAAATTATAATTACAATACATTATCATATTTCCATAAGAGTGCTACATTTGATCACTAAATATATTTTTAAAGACCAAGGATAACTTGTTTTCATGGTGAAACCTCCAAACATTTGGTATCTCTGAAAAGTCCTGAATGTGCTCTTTACAGGACACCCAGGTTGTGACATGTGACATGTATGGTGTCAGAGAAATTCACTAAAATATAATGTCCACTACAGTGGACAAAAGTCTATTTCTGGGTCCCAGGAGCAGGATATGATGATACTTCCGTTTATGGAGTTTTAAAGGACTTTTATTTTGAAAGCACAAGTGCGTCAGCAGGGTTGTTGTGCTTCCGTGTTTGGTCATTAGATGATTTGTTTCATTTGCGTATTGAGGAGAGTTTTGAGATTTCCGCTTCGCCAAAAGGAAGATTTCAGAGCTCAAATACAATTCAACACTCTTCTGCTGTACAAACCTTTAAATCCTTCACAGTATGGATGAATCCCGAGTCTTTGGGTCGATTTCGGTCTTTCTGCTGTTGTGTGTCGCATTCTGCGCTACTGTGACAGCAAACGCAAGAACTACAGCTACAACTAACGTTACAGCTACAACTACAACTACAACTAAACCTACAACTCCTCCACCTGTTCACAAACGTATGTTTTTACTTGCCTGTGTCTTCCTTCTTATCCTATATCTCTATAGTCTGAAATTGCCAGTCTGAAAATGCTTGTAATATGAAGTCTTGTAAATATATAAATATATATATTATTATTATTATAGCATGTCTCTATAATTAATACACCTATTACAATATTGTTTATAATTTATATAATATACTTAATATAAAACTGTTACTATATTTAATGTCAGTGGTGTTAGTCATCAATTAAAAAAAAAACACCAAAGGGACTTTTATGAATAACACATAAGTTAAAGTTACATATTGTGTGAATGTCAATGGAAAAATAAATATTTTTGAAGGACTTTTTATTATTTAATTTGTCAGTTGTGATACTCTTGTACGCCATTTATGATTGGTAATTTTTGAGGAAGCCCATTTATGCCACATAAGAATAATATCATGCTTTGGTAGACTGTTATGACATAAATAAATAGTCATAAATATGACATAAAAAGTCATAATTCGGCTTTACCAAAGCATGATTTTTTTGTATTATCTGGAGGAATTGGGCCTCCTGTGACAATTCAACCAGAAATGAAAATTCTGTCATTTTCTCACCCTCAAGTTGTTCCAAACTTGTATGAGTTTCTTTTCTCTGTTGAACACAAAAGAAGATATTTTGAAGTATGTTGGTAACCAGACAGTTGATGGACCCCACTGACTTTCATAGTAGGAAAAAAATAATAATATGGAAGTCCGTGGGTGCCGTCAACTGTCTGGAAACCACCCACATTCTTTATAATATTTTCTTTTGTGTTCCACAGAAGAAAGAAACTAATAAATGATGACAGAATTTTTATTTTTGGTGTGAACTATCCCTTTAACAAAGTAAAGCATAAATTAGTTATGCCTAATGAGGTTCCAGCTCATCTGGGTAATTCTTGGGCTAAATTCAGCTCTTTAATTTCAAAGTGAAAGTGTTTTTATGTTCTGATATGTTTTCATTCTTACCCCAGCATGCAATACTCTGACTTCCTGTGATACCTGCCTCGCCAATGTTTCGGTAAGATCAAATACTGGCTCATTTACTTTTTATCAGCCAGGTCATTCTTTTTTTTTTTTTGCACTGCCATCTGAACGTTTAAAAAATTAATATTGTAATTTAGGGGGGAGCGTGTCTATGTTCCCACAGCCCTATGTTCCCACAGCCTTATGTTCCCATAGCCGTAACCCTAACATACCTAAACCTACCCCTCACAGGAGGGAGACTTGTCTGGGATGTTATTGGGCTATCCCTCTACCAGCACAAGCACTAACACCTACCCTTCATAGGGGACATAGTTAAATGAGAGAACATAGGGTTGTGGGAACATAGGGCTGTGGGAACATAGGGCCTAATTTTCAACATTTTCAGTAAAAAAAAAATTATTAGAAATGTGGGAACATAGGGCTGACCCCATCTAGGGAAGTATTTATATAAAAGGGTATATCAGACTAATCTGTTCAGACACTCCAGATTTATTCATTATAACTATTATTTACACAAAGACTGACTTGTGTCATGAATATTTTAAAGAGACATAAACCAACTAACACAAAAAACATACAATTCGTCAAATGCATTGATAGTTATGTTTTTGTACTGATTTATTGATGCAACTTCTGCAATCATGCTCTAACCTTACATTTGTAGTAGAACCATACAATAGTAACAATTTGTGTCAGTTTGGTGTCTGTACTTTTACAATAATTATATGATGATTATACTTTCGTTTCATCTTTTGAAATGTTGATATCATTTGTGTCATTGGATCAAACAGAATGAATGTTTTAGTGAGACACAAAACAGCATCAAATGCATTGATAATAATGTGTTGAGCTGCTGTGTTTCCACTAAAACAGTGTCACTTCTGCACAATAAGGCATTTCATAATAATAATGATTATTATAATAAATGTTTTTGCCAACAGTGTTTGTGGTGCCAGACCAACAACAGCTGCACAGATTATCCCGTGTCGTATGTGATTCCTCCGGCGTCGGTGTGTAAACTCTCTCAGGCCCGCTGGGGTGTTTGCTGGGGTGAGTTCGATGTTCTATCACGTAACACATGCTAATAGCTTTAAGATGCACAATATACATGATGATTTCTATTACATAGCCAGCTGTTGAGACCATGGAAGCAATACTTTCACATTCGCGAAGTGAGATTTGCATTCAGGGCTGAAAGTCCCTTAGTTCAACTTCCTTTAAAAGACAGGGGAAAGGCAGCAGTGGTTTTATAATGTAATGGCACCATTTACAAGTCCGGAGGACATTAAATTCACTTATTATGCAGATCTCTAGAATACTTGATTCTGATGGGTCAGTCGTGGGATTAAATATTCCTGAATATTGACCTTTGTCCAGGGCAACACAATATAAATGAGCGCTCTTCTGTTATATATGTTAGTATTCATTATAGTTAAATATTAATACTAAATACTAAACATATTTTGTTTCAGGTTTAGCACTTCAAGTTAAACATTTTAGTTAGATGTCAATGCAACATTTCTAATTTTCATTTAGTTTTTAGTTACCACCCAGAACACCCTGGCAACCACCCAGAATACCATAGCAACCACCTAGCAACCACCCAGAATACCATAGCAACCACCCAGGACACTTTAGCAACCCACTAGAAACACCCTAGCAACTTTTTAACTTTAAACTACTTCAAACTTTAAACTAATTTAAACTTCAAACTACTTTAAACTTCTTCAAACTTTCTGGTCCAAACTTTCTCAAGCCAACTTAAAGTTTGTCTCGACGAACTTTTTAATCTAGTTTTGTTATGTTGTTTTGTCATCATTATTAGTTTTTGTTGTTAAAAATATTTCTATAATAAAATGTATTCTTATTTCAGTTAATACTTGTAGAACTTACACTTAAATGTATTTAATTTTCCAAGGCAAAATTTCGAATTTTTGTTTAGTTTTACGTTTTCCATGTAATATTTATATTAAATTTGATTTTATTTCAGCTTTATTTAAAGTGCCCCTGTAGTCAATAATTTTATCCCTTAAAATTCATCTTTGGTAAGTAACATTCAGGGTATGTAAGTAGATTCATCGCTCTGTTGAGAAGGTCTGCTGTGTTAACCGTGAACATACTCTGGGTTGGCTGAACTTATTCCCCGACGTGTTTCTGGACCAGCATACCTCGAGTAAGCAGGGTTTGGTTTAATCAACCGGGAGTTCAGGGGCCGGTTTCACAAAGACAGACTTTGACTATGGCTTAGATATAGTAGATAGTCAGATTTCAGATAGACATCTAAATCAGACCGTTGCACAAAGCACTTAAGACTCTGACTATCTTAAGTAGGACTACACTGCAATGCATTCTGGGTAAATTAAGACACTTTTCAAAACAAAAAACATGGCGGATCGAGTAAGCGCATTCAGCCGCTCAGTGCAGTTTACCCCAGCGGATAATATGTGTTTGTTGGAGGAGTAGAACAGTTACAAGGACATTTTACTTGGGACATTTAGCGGAGAATGTAGTAACAAGAAGAAATGTTTAAATTATGAGCCATTTTCCCTTTTCTTTTGGCTGTGTGTAATGTAACTGATTGTTACTGCTGGTTGCCAAGGTAACAGAGTCTTAGACCTAAGTTAGCCTGGGGGGAAGGGGTCTCATTTTTTGGTCTAAATTAAGTCAGTCTTTATTTTTGTGAAACAGTCTAACTTGCATTAGACTAGACTATGAGCACATTATAGACTCGTCTAACTCTATAGACCGGTCTAAAATAGCTTTGTGAAACCGGCCCCAGGGTATATGTGACGGTAAGTTAACCGTGCTTTCTGGAATACACCCCAGATCCACTCGCTCAACTTTACTGTAGTAAACACCACATGATGGCAAGTGGAAAGCTAGTTTAATTCAGCCATATATGTTTAAACCAGAAACTGATTCAGAAGAAGAAGTGGAAGAGTGAATTATTCAGGCTCGTCAATGTATCAGAATGGTGATGCGTTTTATGTATCGCTCTCTACAACGTCGGACACATGACAGTAATTAATATGATTAGCCTTTGCTTGACCATGTTAGCAAACAGCTAATAATCTGTTGCTAAACTGTCACCCACCTTTTTGAGAATGGACATTAAAATGCACTATTCAAGCTTAAATGGTTGTAATTCAAGAATGCTTTGGAGTATAGACCTAAGTTTGGTCTTGTTTTAAAGGGAAAAAATTTTTAGATTATTGCTAAATTTAAGTATGAAAAAGTTATGGAAGTTTAAATTTACATTAAATCAAATATAATTTATTTAAAAAAAATTTTTATATAAAGTATATATTTTACAAAATATTTTTTACTATAAAATCAAAACCATATATCTAACCAAGTTTTGTTCCAAATTTGAAGTTGATATCACAAAAATTGAAGTTCCCATGAGATTTTGTTTAGGCGTAATACCAATAGCCACCAGGTGTCATTGAATTCATTGAATTTAACTGTATGCATTCTAACATAACAAATTAATAAATTTCTGTCCAAATATCATTTCTGTCACAAAATATGGAACCTTGAGACTCAGACCTTTCTGACAATATGTGTTTTGTCAAGATTAGAAAATATTCAGAATGTCAACTCAGAACGTCAGTGGAGAAACCCTAATCATAACATCGTAATAATATACATCATAAACCTGCTATATTGCTAAATGTGCATGATTTTTTACATCAACAGAAAATGCACGGGGCTAACCTGGCTTCTTTCGAGACTCCCTTGCTTCATGGCAGTTAATGATATGCTAAATCCCGCCCCCCTCGTTACGTGATTGGTTACAAGGTAGTTTGTGACGTCAGAACGTCAGTTCATTTTTAGGTGTTTTAAAGCTACACTGTGTAGGATTTTCTCCCATCTAGCGGTGACACTGTTTATGACTACCAACTGAATATTACTTTCTAGCCCCTCCCATTCCGTGGGCGTTTTAACTCCTATGGTGGCCGTATTAGTTCAAATCTGCCGGCAGTCGCGAGTAATCTCCCCCTCGCATTCGTCACGGTGCCACTGAGTGTCAGAACGCGAAAGGCGAAGCTTGAATTTCCAGGTACAGTACAGGCCAAAAGTTTGGAAACATTACTATTTTTAATGTTTTTGAAAGAAGTTCCTTCTGCTCATCAAGCCTGCATTTATTTGATCAAAAATACAGATTTTTTTTTTAATATTGTGATATATTATTACAATTAAAAGTAATTGGTTTTCAATTTATTATACTTTAAATTATCATTTATTCCTGTGATGCAAAGCTGAATTTTCAGGATCATTACTCCAGTCTATCACATGATCCTTTAGAAATCATTCTAATATGATGATTCATTATCAAAGTTGGAAACAGTTCTGCTGCTTAATGTTTTTTCATAACCTGTGATACTTTTTTAGGATACTTTGATGAATAAAAAAAAAAGCAAAAAAAAAAAAGCAAATGTTTTAAAAATAGAAATCTTTTGTAACAGCAATATACACTACTGGTCAGTCATTTGGGGTCAGTAATTTTCTTTTTTCTTTTTTTGAAATAAATCAATACTTTTATTCAGCAAGGATGTGTTAAATTGAAAAAAAGTGATAGTAAAGAAGATTTATATTATTAGAAAATATTTTTTTATTTTGAATAAATGCAGTTCTTTTTAACCTTTTATTCATCAAATATATTAGGCAGCAGAACTGTGTCCAACACTCATAATAAATCAGAATATTAGAATGATTTCTAAAGGATCATGTGATAGACTGGAGTAATGATCCTGAAAATTCAGCTTTGCATCACAGAAATAAATGATAATTTAAAGTATAATAAATTGAAAACCAATTATTTTAAATTGTAATAATATATCACAATATTATATTTTTTTTCTGTATTTTTGATCAAATAAATGCAGACTTGATGAGCAGAAGAAACTTCTTTCAAAAACATTAAAAATAGTAATGTGTCCAAACTTTTGGCCTGTACTGTATGTCCCTCTTTGGCTAATGTATTTTCAAGATGGATGCGCAACATGGCCGCCGCCATTCGAGCGACTCGCTCGTGTGTATTCTAAATGGCAGATTCTACGCTTATGAGAATACTTGATTAGTTGGTTGAAGTAATTACACATTAATGAGCACATATACTTTTGAAAGAACAAAGTGTTTTTTGCTAAGAATCTACTTAAAAAATTACACTGTGTAGCTTTAAGGAGAAAATGCTCAGCAATGGCGTTAACTTATGAATTTGCACATGGTTTGTCTTAAAGCATATTAAAAACATCACATAGACATTAAAAACTTGATTTTGACCACAGTGGGTCTTTAACAGAAATGTTGTTTTGTACCGAGCCCTCAAAGGGGACATGGTGATGAAGGAAATATGAGACGGGAGGAAAAAAATATATAATTCGATGTTTTTGCCCACAAAAGTTTGTGTTCTCCCGAAAAACGTTGCTTTCCCTCACAAATCTTTTGCATTCTCTGAGAAACTTTGCATTCGCTCGAACTTGCATTCGAACTTTTGTGTTCTTTGCGCGCGAATGCAAAGTTTCTTGGGGAGCGGAAAACATTTTGTGGGGGAACACAACGTTTCTCCATAGACAGTAAAAGAAATGGACACAGCGACCCCATTGGATTCAACGTAGAAAAGTGAAGTCAATTAGAAGCTCTTCTTCCTGATGGCTGACCGTACTGCGCAGACTCACACTGAGCTTGATGACGTAGATGTGACGTGAGCAACCCGTCTGTCTACTAGTAGCTGTACCAAGAGAAATCTGAATCATTCCCTTCCGAATCTTGCAGAGACGGAGAGTGTGAGTAGGAGGTGTCCATGAGCTAGGAGCAGGAGAAACTTTTGCTAGGTATTCTGATTAATAATTTGGTCATTTTGCCTCCACGTCCCCCCGATCGCCCTCGAGCTTCTCCTCCTGTCCATACGGTAATCTCTCTACTGTGCGACAGAGAGTCACGTGGTTATGACGCAATCGTTAGCCTATTTTTACAAAAACTGCTTCTACGGGGCCATAATGTAAGATACAAGGTAAAATGGAGCCTTTTATACATTTTCGTGTTTCTTTAGAAATAAATAATGGACAAATGAAGTCTTTAAACGCCTCAGATGTTAAGTTATTCGCTGTCAAAGTGACGCCGAAATGAATGGGAGTCGATGGGATGCTAACAGCAGGTGATGGTCTGCTAATCAATGGCGGCGCCCGGGGAAGCTTCAGTGTTTTCTGAATGATTACCCCCTTGTGTTTCTCAGGGGAACGCAAAAGCATTAACAAATAATTTTTCCGCCATCTCGTTTTTTTTTTCATTTTATGACTCATGGTCCCTTTAGGTTTTTTTCTTAGTTTTGACTCTCTACACGTACAGTAGGCTGTAGATCATAAATAATTTAAACTCAAATCAATATTTACCTGTTCTTTTATTTATTTATTTATTTATTTGGTAAATAGTGAATGTAATACGTGTGAAAATGTATATTCAGACTGTCTTTGTCACAAAATAAAAATGATAAAAATCCAGATGTTGAGTTTTATTTCGCGATGATGACTTTATATTCTCCCTTTACTTAGTCTCTCACTTCTACAATGAACGTCTCAAGTATTTCTGTCCTGAATCAGCTCAGTTTCAAGTCAGTTTCAGGGTTACAAAACCACTTATCACTTATCTTAAGAAAAGAAGACATTCAGACAGACTTATAACCTCGTGGATCTACGGTGAATTCCCTAAAATCACACTGATGATGTTGAATTGAAATGTCCAGGTTGTAAATAAGTTGCGTAATTGTTGCGTAAACGTCTTGCTTTAAGTTTTATATGATGAATCACATTGCTCATGCTCACATGATAACAATAAAAACAATTACACATCTCTTCGATCATGAGAAGAACCTTCCTGTTTTTGCACTGTCAGTAAGTGTCCAGTAGGTGGCAGTAGTGACACACACTCAGTGCTTCAGGAGATATTGTTTGAGCAAGTGTGTAATGTGTTCAGTGTTGTGATTTGCTGTTGTTTTGTGTCGTGCCAGTGAACTTTGAGGCTCTGATCATCGCTATGGCCGTGGTGTTGGGAGTGGTGCTGCTGGCCATCACTGTGTGCTGCTGCTGCTGCTGCTGTAAACGCAGACGCTCAAGGTGACGGACTTCACTTATCACACACACACACACGTCAAACACTCATGAGTTAACAGAAGACGCCTTATACAGTCCTTCATACGGGCATCAGTGCCTCTTTTCTTTAAATAGTCACATTCACACTACCAGGTTTCACTTCCACTTTAGAGCTGTGATGCATTCTGTGTTAAAATATTAACCCTGTAAAGCCTGCCATATCTATTTTAAGAAAAATAAAACAGTTTATTGAACCTTCAGATAAAAAGAGGTGCCCAAACCGCTCAAAAATATGCATTTCAGTGCAGATTTATGGCATTAAAGATAAAATTCTAGCTTGTAATGTAAATCAATGAGACCAATGATATGTTTTGGTAATATGATATTTAAATGCTCTGTATTTTATACTGTGGTGGACAAAACATATAATGCAATGCAATGCAATGATGATTGAGAGATGAACAAAGAAACGTTCCTTAAAACCCTGATGGATCATAATTGATACTTGCATTTGAACATGATTTATGTATGAATAATTAAGCAAACCTAAGTTGCTTCTGTAAGTGTTCATCTTGAAGTATTACTAACAATATTAAAGTTATTCTTACACTTACACTACCGTTCAAAAGTTTGGGGTCAGTACGATTTTTTTTATGTTTTTAAAAGAAGTATCTTCTGCTCACCAAGGCTGCATTTATTTGATAAAAAAAAAAAAAAAAAAAAAAAAAAAAACAGTAATATTGTGAAATATTATGACAGTTTAAAATGACTGTTTTCTATTTTAATATATTTTAAACTGTAATTTATTCCTGTGATCAAAGCTGAATTTTCAGCATCATTACTCCAGTCTTCAGTGTCACATGATCCTTCAGAAATCACTCTAATATGATGATTTGATGCTCAAGAAACATTCATTATTATTATCAATGTTGAAAACGGTTGTGTACAATTTTTTGATATACAGAAAGTTAAAAAGAACAGCATTTATTTAAAATAGAATATTTTCTAACATTATAAATGTCTTTACTGTAACTTTTGATCAGTTTAACTCATCCTTGATGAATAAAAGTATTGATTTATTTTATTTATTTCCCCCAAAAATAAAATAAAAATTCTTACTGACCCCAAACTTTTGAACGGTAGTGTTTAATGTTACAAAAGCTTTAGATTTCAGATAAATGCTGTTCTTTTGAACTTTCTATTCATCATAGCATCATGAAATAAAAATATAAATAACTGTTTTCAACATTGATAATAATCATAAATGTTTCTTGAGCATCAAATCATATTAGAATGATTTGTGAAGGATCATGTGACACTGAAGACTGGAGTAATGATGCTGAAAATTCAGCTTTGATCACAGGAATAAATTACACTTTACTGTATATTCACATAGAAAACAGCTGATTCAAATTGGAATAATATTTCACAATATTACTGTTTTTGTTTGTATTTTTAATCAAATAAATGCAGCCTTGGTGAGCAGAAGATACTTCTTTTAAAAACATAAAAAATCTTACTGACCCCAAACTTTTGAACGGTAGTGTACTTTATAAAAATCAGTAAAGATTTCAGACACATGAAGCTTGACCTGAAGGTGGGTGTTTTTACAATGATACTAAAAGGCCTTTTACTTGCTAAAAAGTATGAAGTATCAGTCAAGACGGCAAAAGGCATTTTGTAGAAGTTTTGATAATGTTGATCATTTAGAGACATTAGAAACTTGTATATCAAATATGATACAGTAGCTTTATAGGGTTAATGAACACAATTACATTTTGTATTGGATATATTTATTTATTTATTAAGAATAATGTAAGAATGGATGTTTTCCCCACAGATATGATTTTTAAAGAAGCCAGTATTTGTATTTGACGGGTTGTAAAGGGCATGTTTGTGTGTCAGTCAGTCAATCAGAGATGATTTCATTTGGCAAGCCGTCCATCCGCTCATGTCAATCACACATCTCATGTGATGAAAACACAGACGTGTATTACTTAAAGAAGCAGTGAGCACTTCCTCTACCTCTTTTTTAAGGCTTATTCATCTACATTCGCTCATGTGAGCTTGGCATGAATGTGGAATGTAATGCTTTGTGGTATTGAGACTCACAGAAAGACTACAGATCAGTTTCATTTTTTTATGCTCTCTTTCTGAGTAAAGGATGTTTAATTGTGGTTGGACAGCGAAGGGGAATTCATGCGGCTGGCGTTTCAGTTTCAGTGATGACCTAAAGGGGATTGTCCTGAAGCTGCTGATTCTCTGCAGAATTACTGTAAATGTCAGATTCTAGTACTAGTTGTTCATGTTCTTGGGTCTGAGGAGTGATTTTTGCTGTTCTGCTTTTAAAGCAAGTAGACAATGTTTTTATTTAGTAAGCTCTCTTAAAGACACGTTTAACAAGATCTTATCAGGAAAAGCGTCACCTGATTACATGACTTTAAAAGCTCTACTTCCGACCTACCATCATATAGGCTAAATGAATCCATGTGCAGTTTTGGTGTTGATGACAGTAAAAAAGACTAGCCTGGTTAAAACCAGACCATTCTCAGTAGTAACTGAGTTATGGTCTGGCAAAGCTTCATTAATAACTCATTTCCAAAGGGGGCGTCACCAACGGACATCGCTCAAATGCCTCTGGGCGCAATTGGATAGACCTAAAACCAATCAGAGCGATCGTCATCATGTAAAGCCCGCCTCAACGTTTCTGATTGGTGCCTTGATTTGGACGGATTAGAAATGGGCTTGAATGAGCTCTTAGCCAGACTACTTGCAGAGCAAATCTAAATTTGCCGGAAGTCGTCTGGGTTTTCTCAGGCTAGTAAAATACTGGATCACAACATGAATTCACCTCTATATTCTCTCAGATAAATTTGGCTGCCATTTTGATGTCTTGTGAAGTCATAAATATGCTTTGTAAACTTATAATTACAGTAATTCTGACATGACATGAAAGCCTGTGTGTTCTTTTAGTATTGTTAATATACTATTATAGTATTTAGTAATGCTTTAAACTATCGTTTATTTTTATGTTTTCTGGTTTGCTTTTAATTTAAGTTGACATTTTAGTAATTTTATCGTGGATTTTTACAGCTTACGGCTCCTCTCTCCCCAGTCTAGCTCGAACACGCCGATTTCGATGAAGCCCCTCCTTCCGAAATACGAAATGTGCTGTGATTGGTTAGCTGGCCCAGTGTGTTGTGTTTGGCTGCGCTTAGCGCCCGTCCCTCCATAACTACGAGCTCTCTTCTAGTGTAAATATTGAGGATGGCGTCAATTTCAAAACCAATTCGAGTCCGATTCAGACCCTGACAATGTTTACAAACAAGAGGATCGTGCAGAAATGGGTTTCATGCACAGACTTTGCAAGCACTGATTTCCACAGAGTGGTTTGTTTTTTGTCATTTTGTCTTACAAAAGCAACAGAAAGCGAGCTGTTCCACATAAAATGTACAGCAAACAGATAAACGTTGGGGTTATTATGTTCAGGAACAGCATTTAAATTAAGTTTTAACCACTCAAAGTTCATCAGCCTTAGGAAGGTCAAACTAATACGTTTTGGAAATGCTGTGGTCTCTCTTTGACAGCAACAACACTGTCTCCTCTAATTCAGCTCAACCTCGTCCCCTTTTTGCGTATTCCGTGGGCGGAGATTATTTAAATGATCCCATTATGACTTCATAAGATCCGGAATAAACTCGTTGTAGTCCAAATGAGTCGTTCATTGTAGTTCTTGAAAACTGGATGTGAACTTAAAATGTTTCCCTTTGGAGTGAACTTTGAGCTTTTTAACCTTGCAGATCTTTTTTATGCTCAAACAGGAACATTACACACTAACTAAAGTTGAAAAAGTGGAAAAGCATAATAGGACCCCTTTAAACTTGACAGAGTGTGTCTGCTTCCCGAACAATGCTAGGAAGACTGTTCCAGAGTTTTGGTGCTAAATATGAAAAGTATGAAATATTATATTTAAAAAATATGAAAATATTATATTTAAATATGAAAAATTTAAATATATTTAAATTATATGATGAATATATATAATTAAATTATATATTATAAATTATATATTAAATTATATAATATATATATTTAAATTATATATTTATAATATTTAAATTATATCTAAATATGAAATATTATATTTCACCCCAACCTCAAAATAAAGAGAGAAGAATTTATTTTGCATAAAAAATAAGCTTAAAAAACATTACGATTAGTTTGCATTGCGACATTATTTTTTTTTTTTAGGTGGAATATTGAATGTTTATCTCTCTTATATTAAATGAGTGTGGTGATTGTGATTTATATGTTGGTTTATTTTCAGCTTTGACCGTGATGATGAGCAGTTTGCCCGTCGAAGAGAAGAGATCAGACAGCGAGCAGATGAACGGTAAGTAAATCTCAGACCTCAGATCAGGCAGGCACCTGTTGGTAATGGATTCGGTCACATAATGTGTGTGTGTGTGTGTGTGGCTCAATCGGTTCATTACGTGTGTTGCGTGTAAATATGTCTGTAGGGTCTTTCAGCAGCTGCGCTGCACTAACAAGGTCATTTCTGTGTCAGGCACTCGAGGGGGAACAGAAATCTCCCTTTGAACTCGAGAGCTCAGATTAACCAAGATCAGATATCTCTGAAGGGTCTTGACGGATTGTGTGTGATGCATCTGATGTACAAATGTGCTTTTGTTCTGTATTTTTTTTTGTTTCTTTAGCACGTATCGTTTAGAATGATTATTGCAAACAGTAGCGCGGTGCATTCTGGGAGTCTTATAGATTGTGACGGCGTGACCATTGAACATGTATGTATTTGGAGCAAATCTGTTCTTTTTTTCTTTCTTTTTTAAAGAAGAATTTAAAAAATGTATAACATACACAGGAAAAACGGTTGTTTGGAAATGGTTAGTTTTATGATTTTAGTTTTTTTTGTTTTTGTTGCATATTTTAAATGTTTATTCACAATGTTGTCAGCCGTAAAAAAGTACCATAAAAGTATTTTTCCCTTTGAATATTCTTTGCATAAAAGTCGAATGAGTTGCAACTGGTGTTTCAGGATGATTTTAAATTGAGATGTTTAGGGTCAGTAATATTTTCTTGAAATTTTTTAAGAAATGTATGCTTTTATTCAGCATGGATGCATTAAATTAATCAAAAGTGACAGTAAAAACATGTATAATTTCAATTAAAATGCTGTTCTTTTAAACTTGCTATTAATCAAAGAATCCTGGCAAAAAAAAAATTAATCAAATAATAATTTTTCTTGAGCTACAAATCAGCATATAATAATTATTTCTGAAGGATCATGTGGCACTGAAGA
The DNA here is from genome assembly GCA_021554675.1 of Leuciscus idus. Taxonomy (NCBI): domain Eukaryota; kingdom Metazoa; phylum Chordata; class Actinopteri; order Cypriniformes; family Leuciscidae; genus Leuciscus; species Leuciscus idus. Next base: position 30,394,896 of record CM038635.1, on the reverse strand, counting down.
CTAAAGTAATAATGCTGAAAATTCATGATTTCATGATTCAAAATGTTTGATCAAATAAATGCAGACTTGGTGAGACTTCTTACTTAAAAATCTTACTGACCCCAAACTTTTGGTAGTGTAACTTTTGTCTTTTGATCAAGACCCTTTTAGTTTTTAACCGCTGTTGGTCTAAGCATTTGGCAGTCCAGTTTAATATGGAAATCTGATCTGATTGGGTTCTCTCAGTAGACACACACACACACACACACACACACACACACACACACACACACACACATGTAAAACAGCAACCGGTGGAGTCATTGTTGTGGTGCTTTGTGAAGGATTGTGGAGGCAGCAACAGATGGCTAACAGCTCCGGTGATTGTTCTCAGATCAGCTGCTCATAAAGCTCCGGCTGATTTATACGCCACTTTTGTGCAGATATGAAGCGACCGCGGGTTCGTATGGAGACCAGGCTCCGGCTCGGCCCATCTTCTTTATGGAGTGTAGAGAAGAATGAATGATGTACGGGGAAGCGAGTGGTGTCGTTCAGTGTGTCACACACCCATAAAACACCGCTGCTCGTATTTTACGACGCCCCACCGCGAGCCGGTGAAGGAATGGATGGGTTAAACAAAGACATGAACTCGGCATGAATCACCCGACTGCATCCCATGTGCTGCTCTTTAGGACTTGCCGTGTTTTCAGTTCTGCAATTTTTGCAGCTGAAATTGAATCCAGGTTATGAGTTTGAATTGTTTTTCTTGTGCAAACTATTTCTGGTTGTTATATTGGACAGTGGTGACCAACACAGTATTAAAAATAAATAGCAATACATGCACAACTACATTACATAGTCTGGATAAGAAATATGAACATTTCAATTTTGGATTATCTCCTAAATATCAAGATTTCATGCTCTTGAATCATGAAATCAAAGTTGCAATTTATCGAATATATCGAAATGATTTATCAGTGCACATCTTTAAAAAAAATAAATAAAAAAATAATTCCTTCACCTTGTATTCTTTAATCAAAATAACTTCCCCTCCCTCTTGCAGCAACATCTCTTCTCTGATGATGTGTTTACTGGCATGAGGGCGGGACAACCTGTCACTCACATGAGGTCCACCAATAGCAAACCACAACCATCCAATCAATTCCCCATGTACAAAAAAGTCCCGCCCTACATTTTTTCTTGTTTGAGAAGCCGTTTCTCTCAGATATGTGTCACAATAGGCAGGAAAAGTAATTCACAACTTCCGTCTCATGCTGACTTTAACTAGTTTCTACCAAGTCATAGATGATTTTGCAACAAAATACAGCTCAAAACAAGTCAAATGAGGCCAATTTGTCTTGTTGGTTCACAGAAATTCAGTATTTAACTCCGTTGTTGAAGTTGGAAAAATATGCATAACCTAGACCAGTCTGTCAAAACCAGTTCCTAATCTCTGGTTACTGTCTATTGCAGGAAGGTGGAGAGGAAGACGAAGCATGATGAAATCCGCAAGAAGTATGGTGAGTCACATCAGTCCTGATCTTCTGTCGTTCACAGTCGACTCACTGTGACTCTGCATTTTATAAAAATAGCAGAGTTATGAAATAATAACACAAATAAAACTATGGGAATACATGTATGCTGTACAGTGCTGCCTGCTTTTACTTCAAAACATACAAACTGTAGAAATAAAATGTAGTTTTACAAGAAATTCATACTCTGCTGTTGAAAAGTTTGGGGTCAGTAAGATTTTTTTCAGTCTCTTATGCTCACTATTTTATTTGATCAAAAATACAGTAATATTGTGAAATATGATAAGCTGAAAAAACTGTTTTCTTTATTAATATATTTTACAATGTCATTCATGTGATCAAAGCTGAATTTTCAGCATCATTAGTCTTCAGTGTCACATGATCCTTTAGAAATCATTCTAATATGATGATTTGTTGCTCAAGAAACATTTCTTATTATCAATGTTGAAAACAGTCATGCTGCTTCATATTTTTGCAGTAAACATGATGCATGGTTGCTTTCAGGATTCTTCGATTAATTGAAAGTTCATAAGAACAGCATTTATTTGAAATAGAAATATTTTGAGACATGTCTTTACTGTAACATTTGATCAGTTGAATGCCTCCTTGCTGAATATAAGTATTAATTTCAATCTTACTGACCCCAAACTTTTGAACGATATTGTATACAGTACAGGCCAAAAGTTTGGACACATTACTATTTTTAATGTTTTTGAAAGAAGTTTCTTCTGCTCATCAAGCCTGCATTTATTTGATCAAAAATACAGAAAAAAAATTTCATATTGTGATATATTATTACAATTTAAAATAATTGGTTTTCATTTTTTTTGTGATGCAAAGCTGAATTTTCAGGATCATTACTCCAGTCTATCACATGATCCTTTAGAAATCATTCTAATATTCTGATTTATTATGAGTGTTGGACACAGTTCTGCTGCCTAATATATTTGATGAATAAAAGGTTAAAAAGAACTGCATTTATTCAAAATAAAAAATATTTTCTAATAATATAAATCTTCTTTACTATCACTTTTTATCAATGTAACACATCCTTGCTGAATAAAAGTATTGATTTATTTCAAAAAAAGAAAGAAAAAAATTTACTGACCCCAAATGACTGACCAGTAGTGTATATTGCTGTTACAGAAGATTTCTATTTTAAAACATTTGCTGCTTTTTTTTATTTTTATTTTTTTTATTTATTTTTTATTCATCAAAGTATCCTAAAAAAGTATCACAGGTTATGAAAAAATATTAAGCAGCAGAACTGTTTCCAACACTCATAATAAATCAGAATATTAGAATGATTTCTAAAGGATCATGTGATAGACTGGAGTAATGATCCTGAAAATTCAGCTTTGCATCACATACATAAATGATAATTTAAAGTATAATAAATTGAAAACCAATTATTTTAAATTGTAATAATATATCACAATATTACATTTTTTTTTCTGTATTTTTGATCAAATAAATGCAGGCTTGATGAGCAGAAGAAACTTCTTTCAAAAATAGTAATGTGTCCAAACTTTTGGCCTGTACTGTATATATGCACAGTTCATATTTATCAAGCAGAAGCCTTTAGTGTAGAAGGTTTTTAAGATCATGAGAAACAAATTCGGTCAGTCTGTCCTAACTTCTGACCGGTCATACAGTCGCACAGACGTCACACACTTCACTGAGCGTGAGGAGACGGTCAGCAGAGGTCGTGGCCCGTGTGTTTGTGTTCACACACTAATGTTTTCAGGCCGCTGATGTGGAGGAATTTGCTGGAGATAATTGCACCAATAATTGTGGGTGAGATTCAGATTGATCTGCTGCACTGACGCTATTAGAAAGTGCTCAATTCTGCAACAACTTTCTTAGTTTCATTATTCGGTTAACGTAGTTAATGTGTCTTCAGTTGTAGTGTTCTGTTCTGATTACAGGACATTATATAGAGTTGTTTTCACACAGGTCATCATGTCAGCTCTGGTTGTCTTTATTGATCGGGTTCCTCAGTAATGCTTGATTCAGCATATGCCGTTCTTCAAACGATTGACTCGTGATCAATGCTTATGTGGCTGAACGTAATGCGGCGCCTCAGCAGAGCAAGAGTAGAGATTGTGAATGTGTTTTAGTGATTGTAATACTAATTCTAAAAAGTTACTGATTGCTTTTCTAGATAGTGGTACTAATTACTGTGTTTAAAACATAATTGTTTTACTCATTACTTATGAATTAAGACCTCATTAGCTTTTACCAGATGGAAATACACACCAACCTGTTCTTCCAGTTCCTAAAACATGATGAAAATGATTTGTTTTTTGGCTGTTGACAGTATTTTCTGATTTATGATACATGGTACAGTACAGGCCAAAAGTTTGGACACATTACTATTTTTAATGTTTTTGAAAGAAGTTTCTTTTATTTATTTGATCAAAAATACAGAAAATTGTAATATGGTAGAAATAAGTAATATTGTGATATATTATTTCAAAATTAAAATAATTGGTTTTCAATTTATTATACTTTAAATTATCATTTTATTTCTGTAATGCAAAGCTGAATTTTCAGGATCATTACTCCAGTCTATCACATGATCCTTTAGAAATCATTCTAATATTCTGATTCATTATCAAAGTTGGAAACAGTTCTGCTGCTTAATATTTTTTCATAACCTGTGATACTTTTTTAGGATACTTTGATGAATAAAAAGTAAAAAAAAAAGAAGCAAATGTTTTAAAAATAGAAATCTTTTGTAACAACAATATACACTACTGGTCAGTCATTTTCTTTTTTCTTTTTTTGAAATAAATCAATACTTTTATTCAGCAAGGATGTGTTAAATTGATAAAAAGTGATAGTAAAGAAGATTTATATTATTAGAAAATATATTTCTATTTTGAATAAATGCAGTTCTTTTTAACCTTTTATTCATCAAATATATTAGGCAGCAGAACTGTGTCCAACACTCATAATAAATCAGAATATTAGAATGTTTTCTAAAGGATCATGTGATAGACTGGAGTAATGATCCTGAAAATTCAGCTTTGCATCACAGAAATAAATGATAATTTAAAGTATAATGAATTGAAAACCAATTTTTTAAAATTGTAATAATATATCACAATATTATTATTTTTTTCTGTATTTTTGATCAAATAAATGCAGGCTTGATGAGCAGAAGAAACTTCTTTCAAAAACATTAAAAATAGTAATATGTCCAAACTTTTGGCCTGTACTGTATATCCAAAAATATATATCCCTCAGTAAAAACCTTTAACTCTAACAAGTCGAACAAAATCAAACAATAATTTTGAACCTGGCTTTTTTTGACCCTGTTCACCTGTAGTGTCTTCTTGCCTTATAAAGTTTAAAAGTGCAGATGCAAAAATTCCATGAGGGTTTGTAGAGAGAGATTAATTTCTCCAGAATTTATTCTTTTGTTTTTACACCTTTTTGGTTCCTAATAAAAACCTGGCTGGCTGGTCGACTCACGCTTGATTAACTCTGTGCTAATTAGCACTGGTGGAGAGCCGAGAAGAGCCATAATTTATGTGGTGGCAAAGCCCGGGGTCCTGTCCCAGCGCTGCAGAGGAATGAGGTGAAATGTAAATGTATTTGGCGCCTCAGATCACAGCTCCTGCAGTGCGTGAAAGCCAGAGAAAGCGAGATCCAGGGTCACCAGAGCCGCAGCGTTCAGAGCGAGACGGAGGGCAGGAGGACGAACCTGCGGAAAGTACACGTGACCTTGAGAGACGCTGAAGGAAGCTGGATGTGTGGGGTCATGACACAGAAGAAGAACGATGAAAATGACCTGAATAAGAGGAAATGGCAGAGAGCATTTCTTTCAGAAGATGGAAACAAACTTCTATTCTATAACAAAGTGCCCCAGTTATGCTTTCTCGTTGGTAGATCTGCTGGTTTCAGAGCTCGATAAATGGAGTTATTGTCTCTCAAAAGAAAGAACCGATTCTGAACTAATACTGAGTCGTCAGTAATTATAGTCTCAAACTTACATAGGTTTGTAACAAATATTCATAATGCTCGCCTATGGTCTTAATTGGCTACCCAAAAACAACGTCTACTTTGACCGTCAAACACTGTAGTTGTTGCTCAGCCCTGGAAGAGTTTGGTTTGTGTTGTTCGTGTCGAGAAGATGCTACGGAAGCAAGTGTACCTTGTTTGCACAAAAATAATGAGATTGATGCGGTAAAACCGACACCGTCGTTTGTTTCACTGTGTTTCAAGTGCTGAGGAAGATCCGAAACTGAAATCCATATATGGTAATGGACGTTTCATTTCTGACATATGCTGTAAGCGGTAGACCAATCACAATAGACAGGGCCATCTGACCAATCAGAGCAGAGTAGACCAATCACAACAGACTGAGCCATCTGACCAATCAGAGCAGAGTAGACCAATCACAACAGACAGGGCCATCTGACCAATCAGAGCAGAGTAGACCAATCACAACAGACTGGGCCATCTGACCAATCAGAGCAGAGTAGACCAAACACAACAGACTGGGCCATCTGACCAGTCAGAGCCGAGTAGACCAATCACAACAGACAGGGCCATCTGACCAATCAGAGCAGAGTAGACCAATCACAACAGACTGGGCCATCTGACCAATCAGAGCAGAGTAGACCAAACACAAACAAACTGGGCCATTTGACCAATCAGAGCAGAGTAGACCAATCACAACAGACAGGGCCATCTGACCAATCAGAGCAGAGCAGAGTAGACCAATCACAACAGACTGAGCCATCTGACCAATCAGAGCAGAGTAAACCAATCACAAACAAACTGGGCCATTTGACCAATCAGAGCAGAGTAGACAAATCACAACAGACAGGGCCATCTGACCAATCAGAGCAGAGTAGACCAATCACAACAGACTGGGCCATCTGACCAGTCAGAGCAGAGGAAACCGATCACAAACAAACTGGGCCATTTGACCAATCAGAGTGGAGTAGACCAATCACAACAGACTGGGTCATCTGACCAATCACAACAGACAGGGCCATCTGACCAGTCAGAGCAGAGTAGACCAATCACAACAGACAGGGCCATCTGACCAGTCAGAGCAGAGTAAACCAATCACAACAGACTGGGCCATCTGACCAATCAGAGCCGAGTAGACCAATCACAACAGACAGGGCCATCTGACCAGGTTTAGAAAGACTGTATGCTTTATCAAACCGTTTCAGATACTTTGAGAGAAGAGGTTATGCTGTAATGTAGATTATGAGAAAATGAAAGTGTTTTTTGACCTGGGATGAATGTAAACCTTCTGTAGGAGACTCCGAAACTACATGAGGAACCTTTAAAATAGCATAATGGGCACTTTAGCCTGCAGATGCGTTCATGTGACTGCAGTGCGTCTGTTTGACATTCTCGGTGAGCCGGTGAAGATGGTGTTCAAAGTGAAGAGAAGATCAAAGGCTGTGAACACGCTCACACCATATAATGACAAGACAGTCTCCTCATTCCCACTCCGACTGGAGATCACCGTGTTCTCCTCATTCCCACTCCGACTGGAGATCACCGTGTTCTCGCTGCACCACAGTCTCCTCATTCCCACTCCGACTGGAGATCACCGTGTTCTCCTCATTCCCACTCCGACTGGAGATCACCGTGTTCTCCTCATTCCCACTCCGACTGGAGATCACCGTGTTCTCGCTGCACCACAGTCTCCTCATTCCCACTCCGACTGGAGATCACCGTGTTCTCCTCATTCCCACTCCGACTGGAGATCACCGTGTTCTCCTCATTCCCACTCCGACTGGAGATCACCGTGTTCTCCTCATTCCCACTCCGACTGGAGATCACCGTGTTCTCCTCATTCCCACTCCGACTGGAGATCACCGTGTTCTCCTCATTCCCACTCCGACTGGAGATCACCGTGTTCTCGCTGCACCACAGTCTCCTCATTCCCACTCCGACTGGAGATCACCGTGTTCTCCTCATTCCCACTCCGACTGGAGATCACCGTGTTCTCCTCATTCCCACTCCGACTGGAGATCACCGTGTTCTCCTCATTCCCACTCCGACTGGAGATCACCGTGTTCTCCTCATTCCCACTCCGACTGGAGATCACCGTGTTCTCCTCATTCCCACTCCGACTGGAGATCACCGTGTTCTCGCTGCACCACAGGCTCCTCATCATGAACAGATCCTGAGCGGATAGATGAGACCCTCACGTCCAGTGTTGTGCTTTCAGACGTTTCAGTCATGGATGTTATGAAGCAATTTGTAGAAGATTTATGTCTTATGATTTTATTCAAGGTTTCATATCCTACAACTGTGCTGCAGTCTTCTGTTAACACTTTACAATAAGGTTTCATTTGTTAACATTAGTGTCTAACAGTGAGTAATATATATATATATATTTTTTTATGTAACATTTAATAATCTATTTCAGTGTTAGTTAATAAAAATACAATTGTTCATGTTAGTTAATAGTGCATTAACTAATGTTAACAAATACAACTTTTAATTTTAAAAATGTGTTAGTAAATGTTTAAATTAACATGTAACTAAGAGTAAATAAATAATTAACTTTTAATGCTTTAAGTGAATAGTTTTCTGAACATTAGAGTTTGTGTCCAGGTTACATTTCATCTCAAATAAAGTTCATGCATAATGTCATTTTTTAAATATATACACTACCGTTCAAAAGTTTGGGGTCAGTAAGTCTCTTCTGCTCACCAAGGCTGCATTTATTTGATAAAAAAACACACAAAAAAACTGTAATATTGTGAAATATTATGATAATTTAAAATGCTGTTCTTTTGAACTTTCTATTCATCATAGCATCATGAAATAAAAATGTAAATAACTGTTTTCAACATTGATAATAATAATGAATGTTTCTTGAGCATCAAATCATCATATTAGAATGATTTCTGAAGGATCATGTGACACTGAAGACTGGAGTAATGATGCTGAAAATTCAGCTTTGATCACAGGAATAAATTACACTTTACTGTATATTCACACAGAAAACATCTGTTTTAAATTGGAATAATATTTCACAATATTACTGTATTTGTTTGTATTTTTAATCAAATAAATGCAGCCTTGGTGAGCAGAAGATACTTCTTTTAAAAACATTAAAAATCTTACTGACCCCAAACTTTTGAACGGTAGTGTGTATATATATATATATATATATATTTTTTTTTTTTGTTGTTGTCGGGGTTCTTTGCTGTTTTTGTGAGATCCACCCAACGAATCAATTTTTATTTATTTTATTTAAAAAAAAAAATGTTTTGCAGAATTTGAAGATTGCCTGCTTTAGGTAATAGAGACTATGATCTCAGAAACTGCAACTGTTTCCACAACCTGCTGCAGTGCAAACTAAAAATCATTTTTGGAAACTTTGCTTATTCAGTACAAAATAGAAGTCATTGAAGTCATTGTCTGAGTGTGTGGTGATGCTGCTCTATTATGACTGATGGTTTCTGGGCCGTGTCCTCGTTGGCTCTGCTGTGTGCTTGTGTGTCCTGTGGTGCACCGTGTGTGTGTGTGTGTGTGTGTATGGACCACATGACAGCATGATGGATGGAGGCCTCCTCTGTGTTTCTCCTGCTCTCAGCAGTCTGTACGTCAGGGAACGGGTGTCTCCGACCCTGCTGCTCGCACACATGGACTCACACACACACTAGCGTCTGCCCTCGAAAGGACGTTCGGTGTGAGATTCTGCCATGTATCACACTCTTAATACAACACTGGTAGTTGACTTTGACCAATTAGCTTGTAACCTTTTTTGTTGTTGTTGTTTGTTCAAGGCAAATACACTGCAGGTGAAACCAGTGTTTTTTCATACGCTGGTCAGTTTTGAGATTTTAAGCTATTTTGCTTCTATAACATGTCATCTTTCAGACTAGTGGGAACATCACTGTAAACCCTAACGCTCAAAATAATTGGTTTGAGTAGGACAAACTTAAAATAAACTAATTAGTTCAGTCTAATTAACTTTAATGAGTATTTAGCACTTTCTTTTTCTTTCAAGTTCACAGAACTGATATATTTTAAGTAAACTGAACCGTTTCGTTGTTTTGAGTTTTATGAAATTATTTATTTTAATTTAGACGAACTTAAGTTTAACTGAAACGGCTGGGATGTCTTTTTCCCAGCATGCTTTGCCGATGACACTCGAAAGGGAGAGTTTAAATGCTAAAATTAAGTGTAATATAATTAAAGAGTTAAGTGGGAGATTTAGTAGTGATTAATATTTTGTTATACTAATTTAGAAGAATTTCTGTTAATGTTGGTTTTAGGATAGTTACCATCATGGTGACAATGATTTGAGAGCAAATAAAACCTGTATATTGCTCCACTCATACAGCAAGTGCTACTGTATAACATACTGTTGTTAACATGTTAACAAATTAGTATGTTAGCAAACTAGCTTGTTAAAGCTAGCCAAGTTTATACTAATAAAAGTGTTCACATTGAGATTACATGAAAGTTTCAAGTTAAATGTATGAATTAGTGCACTCAAACATTTCATTTTAAGTTCTGCTTACTTAAACTTTGAATTTCTCAACTTAAAAAATTTGAGGCAACGGATTGCCTTACATTTTTTGAGTTTTGCCAACTTATTCGGGTTTACAGTGTAAATAGACATTTAAGTGTATTTTATTGCACTTTATCTATTTGCATTTATAGATTTCAATTCCAATGCAGTTTTTTGTCTCTTGCATTGAGTCCGAAATCTCCACTTTTGCAGCTTTACAGGCACCAAACCTTCTAAAAATATTTTGGTATATTTTCTGAATTATTGAGCAATAAAAAGTGCCTCTAATCACTCTAACTCTTAATATGTCAGTGAAATTAAACTTTTGCATCTGGCTTTATTCCAATAACTACATGCAAATGATTTATTCTATGCAAATAACTACATATTCAATTAGATAATGCATAATTTGCATATAGAAACATAACATTTCATTACAAACCAATTGTCTTGATGTACTGTGATTAACTGACTGAGGAAAGCATGGTGATATCTGTTAGTTACACAAGTAGTGTCTTCTCTTCTCACTTTTGCGATTTAAATCAAATGCATGCAAACCGTACTCTTATTTTTTAATTTTTTTATAAAAATATTAAAAACAGTTTCATGGCCGTTTTGGACCCTGTATGTCACGTGTCCATCAGAGGTGAGCGTCGCCCGTGTCAGACCCGAAGGTTACGGATGAGCTGCGGTCGTCTGCTTAAAACACGTCACGTCCTCCGAAATCCTGCTGCACCTCCTGACCATCAGGGAGGTGAAAGTTGAGAGGCTTTTCCTCTCCCATCTGCCCTCGTGCAAACAAACTCAGAGCAACGTGTGTGAGTAGAATAGATGTCTGTGAAATGTATTTCTTCTACTTCTACACAAAATCAGCGTAAGCTTTAATGCCCTGGAGCAACAGGCGGTTAAAATAAATGTCACGGACTGAAAACATGATGTGTGATGATGATTACGAACCGGTTCTTGATCCCCACATGTGATTGTTTTAGTGCTTATGGTCTTCCATCGTGAGTCGATTTGGGTAAAAGCATCTTCCTAAATGCGTGAATGTAAATAATAATATCTCTCCTCTGTCCTTTTTCCTAGGGCTCATCCCAGACTCCGACCACCCTTACAGCAAGTTCGAGAACGAGTAAAACCGAGGGACTGGACGTCCAGGAATCACCTCACCAGATGCTTTGCTTTGCTCTTTCGAGACCCGTCAAATCACTTTAGGTTAGATGAAGCTGGATAGCAGCCGAAACTGAGATTAACCTTGTCAGCCCTTCCATTGGTCAGTTATCTCTCTCTGCTCTGATCTGACACTTGCTGAATTCAGAACCGCATACTAGTATATTACTCTTACTACTTAAGAGTACGAAATAGTACGAGTAGTATACTAGTATGCGGTTCCTCTATATTTCATTTTCCTTTTGTCCTTTTTTTTACTCTAAACACGACAGAATCACATTTTAATTTGCTTTAGAAGCAACTGATGAAAATGGCCAAAATGGAGTGAAATTTTTTTGTTTCTTTTGTTTTCTTATAGTGAGTTTAAGGACTAGTTCACCAAAAATGGAAAGTCTGTCATGATTCACCCCCCCCCTCGCGTCATTCAAACCTGTATTTCATTGATGCACAATTTACAAGAATCTTCATGCAACTCTTTTCTACAAAAAAGGTCGCAGTTCAGATTCAGTTCAGATTCAGTTCAGATTCAGTTCAGATTCAGTTCAGTTCAGTTCAGTTCAGTTCAGTTCAGTTCAGTTCAGATTCAGTTCAGTTCAGATTCAGTTCAGTTCAGTTCAGATCTGATCAGAAAGATATGGTAAACATTAGTATGACTAGTATACTAGTGTGCGGTTCTGAATTCAGTGCAAGTCTTCTGGATTCATATGATACTTGCTGTGAGTTTTATTCAATGAAAGTTCACCAAAGCGGTCTTTCACACCATATGTCTTTCCTCATATTCAAACACAAGAGCCTGGTGGAGAAGACGATCAGTGAAGTCTTTAGTTTGCGCAAAGCATCAAATGAATTCAGAAGACTTATTGTATAGTGCATGCATCATATAATAAACTACTGTTATGATGCTTTCTTTTTGTCACTATGACAATATATACTTTACAAAAATAACAACATATGGGTTTGAAACGATACGAGGGTTTTCATTTTTCACTCAATTATTCCACTTCTTGATTCAGTTGTGATCAATCAGGAAGCGTCTTTTTAAAATCACTCTGTGAATGACTTAGACGTTTATATTTATACTGTGTGTTCTTATTAAAACATGTTCTAATAAAAAAAAAAAAACGAGCTTCTGCTTTTAAAGAAATACGAGTGCTTGTTTGGCTTAAATCTCTAAATCATGGAAACTGTGTGGACTGACGATTAGTTAGTAGGACAGACGAGTTAAGTGAAATTCTCATCACATCCCTTTCACTGCCTGGAGGAAGTAGTTTCATGTCCTAGTCGTTCCATCAGTCCGAACGGCTCCTGATCTCCATACTAAACCATGAGCTGCAACACACACGTACACGAGAGGATGATTTGCACTACGTTTAATAACTCAATTCATTTAAAACGCTGAGCGTAAAATCGTTCTTCTCTCTTATTTCATGCCACCTGTTCTACAGTGCAGCGCTAACAATCGTCAAGCACATTAGTTATGCGGTTCATTCCGTGCCGTAATTAGAATAACAGTGAAATGTGTGCCCGCTACATTCATTAGACTGCAATGGAACAAAATCCAGCAGGGAAATGCAAATGTTTGGGCAGACTCTGCAAAAGCTCATCCATGGGCATTTGCTCTCGCTCATCAGCTGCGTTTTAAAGATGCCGAGCGCAACCAGTCGCATGAAAGATTTAAGTCAACATGAAATCAACACTGACCCTATTTACTGTCTTATAATGTTCCTGAATAATACATCATTGCTATCCCAAGAATAGTGATGCGGGAGGATTGCTGATATTCTCAACCACCTGTGATATAGAGACACTTAAGTCTCGTTTTGCCTCGCAGATACGTCAGATTATGGAGGTAAAAAGGGTTGTGAACTGTGTTTGACTAACAGGTTTGTAATGTGCAGCAGAAATCAGCGAAGCTAGGCGTGTGATGAAGGAATGTTTATATTAGACTCGACTGTCCTGCCTCCCACATTCTCATTCGGCTCAGAGAGAGATGTTCTCTAAACCTATGGTTATAACACACACACACACACACACACACAATCAATGACACATTTGTGGGTATATATGAAACCATGTGCTGGTCATATTTCACTTCATAAATAAAACTGAATAAAGAAATTGAAGCTTTTTTGCTTTGTGACATTATCATGACAATTTTTTATTACTATCATCGTGTCAAAATGTCTTTAAATCTGTTAAGTAACCTGTAAAATGTTATTTAAAAAAAAAATGTAATACTTCACTAATAAAACAATGTGGCGGTACTATAGTACGGTGTTGATGTCATACGGTGATACTGTGGTATATCAAAAGGTAAGGAATTTAATATACAGTACCGGCCAAAAGTTTGGTAGTCTCTTATGGTCATCAAGCCTGCATTTATTTGATCAAAAATACAGAAAAATTTAATATTGTGATTTATTTTTTATTTTTTATTTTTTTATTAATACTTTTATTCAGCAAGGATGTGTTAAATTGATAAAAAGTGATTTATATTGTTAGAAAAGATTTCTATTTTGAATAAATGCAGTTCTTTTTTACTTTTTATTGATTAGTGAATCCTGAAAAAAGTATCATTTTTAAAAAATTAATAAATGAAGCAGCAGAACTGTTTCCAACATTGATAATAAATCATCATATTTGAATGATTTCTGAAGGATCATGTGACACTGAAGACTGGAGTAATGATGCTGAAAATTCAGCTTTGACATCACATAAATAAATAAATTATATTTTAAGTATATTCAACTAGAAAGCCATTATTTAAAATTGTAATATTTCACAATATTGCATTTTTTCCCTGTATTTTTATCAAATAAATGCAGGCTTGATAAGCACAAGAGACGACTTTCAAAAACATTCAAAATAGTGTTTTTTAACCTTTTGACTGCTACTGTAAGTAATAGCCTACTAAATGACAATATTAAAACAACATTAAAGAGAACGCATAATGAAAAACAAATGAGTTAATTTATTTAATCTTTTTTTTTATCTTTTCCTGGTTGAATTATGAATTATAGAATGTACGGAATATTTGGCTCCTTAAAAGCAATTTACGAACTATACAAATGTAAATGTCTAAAATGTCCTGAAGACGCCTGGCTCATATTATAAGGCGAGGCGGAGCTCTACAGATGATGGACAGTTAATGCAGCCAGTAAAAGACGAGACATCCGTTCGACGGCCAATAGCTGGCTCGCGGGGGCGGGGCTAACTCAGGGTTTTATCCGCACTCTCGCCAAGCGAAAGGAGAGAATCCCAAAAATGACATCCACATTTCCAGAGGAAAACCGCGGCGTTTAGAGACGTTGTCCTGAAGTTTTCCCTCGCCTCGTCACATTATTGCGGATTACATTGTCTCCAGATATGTAGTCATTAGACTTTGGAAATGCATATTTAATACAGAAGGACAGTGTTTGCACACAACTGTTATTTACGCGTCTGATTTACTCCCTGATTTCAAACTCATGTGTGATTTAATGCCAGCGGCTCAACCTGCCGAAAAAATCGGCAAAATGAAGAAATTAAGAAGAACTTTGTCGGAGAGCTTCAGTCGCATCGGTGAGTGTCCATCATCATCCATCGCTTTTATTACACACGAGCTCATCATTTCTGCAGGACAGTCCTTGGAAAGTTTGTTTTCACTGTAAATGATCGTTTTTATGCTTTTGTACGGTAAACGAAACACTGAACTGTGCATGTGATTGTGAAGTGCAGATGTTGCATGGTTGTCCATGATGCGGCTGAGCTCTTCACAAACCCGCAGGATAGAATCGAGTAGGGCTGTGGAATAGACATCTTCTCATGGACTTTTAATCTGTAGATGCACCAGTATCTTAATTGTTTGTGATCATCTGTCAGAGGTCCACATGTGATCGATCAGAGTGATCTCATAAACTCTTTTCATTGCATTGTGATTCACTGTCAGTGTCTGAAATCCTCTAAACTCGCGGAGATCTTCCTCTGTAAAGGTCTTTGATTTGAGATTGTGCGTTAGAATCATACGATCTCATTACTTGAGCAGATCAAATGGAGACTTTTGCTTTACATCAATGTCCTGTTATCTGTTAGTTATGTATGTGTAGTCCCTGATTTCATCAAAACCTTGTGGACAGATATTATTGAAGCTTTTGGTTTATAATAAAGCAGGCATACATTTGATATTATAATGTTGCTTCTGTTTGAAAATCCTAAACTAAAAATTGTCAATCCTCATAAGAATGTGCAAAAGCTATGATGCATCAACATGTTTTTTTTATATTTGATCTTTGGTCTCTCTTAGACAACAGAACATGAATGTTGATCATTCTTTTGATCATCAGATGTTTCACCTTATGTGTCACATTTCAATATGAGCTCAGATAGAGACTTGAGCAATGCTCCTTCTATGGCTTACGGAGAGACCGTGAGCACTCTTTAGGGCACTATAAGCTGGTCCCTTTGCGGTTTGATTTGAGCTTCTGATTGTCTTCTGTCAGTGTAATAAAGGCTGTTCTGTTGCAGTGGCGGTTAAAGA